>CM014090.1:12909828-13374828 GCA_004119915.2 Collichthys lucidus
TTCCTGCTAGATTACAGAGCAACGAAGACTTCCCACGAGTCTCTCCTTCCGAATGTCCTTTAGAAAACTACACACTGATATTTTTTTGCTGAATAGGGGAAGGGGGGAACAGGGAGGCTGCAGAAACAAATGGAGCAATGTTACCAAGTTGCAGGGTCAACATTTCCACTGCACAGATAAGCCTCTGTCTTAAAAGGCAGACAAAATGCATTATTGATTGTTTAGTGCAAGCCAAGGCCTTTTATACCAAGAATGATAGTCCTATCTGTCTTATTAATACGGCGCCATCCGAACACAGTTCTGATCCGTGTAGGGCTGCAACGATTGGTCAATTAATTGTGTAGTCAGTCAACAGAAAACTAGTCTGCAGCTATTTTGACAATCAGTTGATTGTTTAAGCAAAACTGAAAAACATCTCAGGGTTCCACCTTCTTAAATGGAAAGATTTGCTGCTTTTCTTTGTCTTACATTATGGTACAATGTTTAAACTGGACAAAATAAGCAAACCAAACAACCAACTGAATGTCGATTAATCCATGAAATAATCAGCAGATTAATTGATAATCAAAATAATCAGTTGCAGCACGAGATCAATCTTAAGAGTTGGCATGACCAAGCTAAGCTATATCTTATGAAAGTCTCATAACAAAGGCATTCACTGAAGTAATTAGTCAGCTAATCAACTCATTAATCATCGTTTCACTTTGTCAGTTGTGATGCTTTAGGGCATTTCACACTTTTCTGACATTTCACAGACAAACAAATCATCCATGTATTGAGGAAATAATCTCCAGACTGATTGATAATCTGAATAATTGCTAGTTACAGCCCTGCACTGCTGATTGAAGCCTGTGAAATGAATATTTGTGGCTCTTTGGCTCTGAGAGTTTTCATCAACAAAACAACTTCTGCTATAACAGTTTGCTGCAGCACTTAAAGTAATAATAATAATAATATATTGAATGAAGCTGCCACCAGCATGTAGAATCAATATGGACTCACATTGACAAGTAGACAGTAAATGAATAAAGTCCGAATGATGCCAAACCCCATCGAAAAAGTGGTTTAGTTTGATGCTTATCGCACAGAATCATGACAGGAAATAGACCAGATTATTGCACATTTGCAATTTTCTTAAATGAACAGATGTAAAGCGAGAATGATGACTGCTTCTGTTCAGGACCCAGAGGGTTTGGCTAAGCACTTCTCAGATATCCATCAGCTCACAGATGTCCTTGTGTTGAGGACAGAGCCAGCACTATTAAAAGTTTCTGAAACACATTTGTACATAACAACACGTTCATACAGATTCCTTTAGGGCTGCACTTGTACACTTGAATGAGGAAAGTGAAAAGTGCTGATCCACAGCTAGAAAAGAAGAGAAGAGAAGAACGAGACACATCAAATATAGATGCTTGGTGTCTCCATAGGCTTGTTCTTTGGCATCCATTACAATTTCACTTGTCCTTCAGACCCCGACACCTACCTCTGCTCTATTTATATACACACCCCTGCATGATTTCTGTGTGTGAATGTGGAGTATACTGCTGACATTTACTTCGTAACTTTACGTCGTCATTTTTGCTTTGCAGGAAAGAAAAAACCTGGGGGAGTTTATTTATATTACACTAATCAACAGCAACATTCCTTACTTGTAGACTCCAAATGTTCTTATTTTCTTTCTTTTCTCCTGTTCTGTTATTTATATTTTTTTAGTGTTTTACAGAACATATTTGCAAAGACCTTTTAAAAACAAGTTCTCTGAAATTAAACTCATATAATACTTGTTTATGGACCTTTGTTGCATCAGCCGGTGTGCCTGACTGAACAATAAAGTCAATATAACCACCCATCATCTGTCCAAATAATCATACTGAAACAAAATCTCTGTGTGCGCACACAATTCATTCCAAGCATTTCTCACATTGGAATGAGTGACAACTGATCTTACTAAAATCTTTGGCTTGGAAGTGAAAAACATGATTATATTTGTAAAGACATGTTATCTAAAAAACACCACCAAGTACCAGCTTGCCACGTGTATCTAAAAATCAAAATCCAGCCCCAGCTAACACAATCTAACCACTTGAATCAGATAAAACACCATCAAACATGCCCATTTTAGGTCTTCATTATGTCAGGCTGCTGAGCCTGGTTATATTGCCCAGTTGTCCAGCTCCAGTTCTGGCACAACACCTGCTCCGCTCCATGTTTCTGCATTCCTCGATGCTCCAGGCCTCCTTTTCCCAGAGGTCCAAAACGCCTGAGGTACAAACACTTCCCGGGTGTTCTGAGTTCACAGTACAGGCAGCCTGGCTAACAAACAGAGCTAACATTGCCTAACAACCACTGTAGTTCTCAGCGGTTTACTTTACTGTCTATCCGGAGAGTCCTGAGAAAATTAAAGAACATTTTTCTCCATAAAGTATGATCCACTTTCATCAAAATAAGTCAAACAGTTGGTGGTACCTGGAACAAGAAGTTACATATTTACCTGATTACACGTCAGTGTAGCGTCAAAATGATTTATTTATTTAAGTCGGTTATTTTAGGATAGAAAAGTTGCACTATGTCGCTATAAATCACATGATTTTTATTGATGACACAATCATTAGTCCAATGTATAGTCAACTAAATAGCATTCAGCACTTAGTCTGGTTGCTTTTTTCTTATCACCGTGGTCTCTTTCATTTCTTATTTTACTGTACCGCTACACACAGAACTTTTTAATCGGAAATTTTATGCATGTGCTCGGAACAAGCAGCAGGATGTAATATAGTTAGTGACGGAGGCTGAGTTGTGAAGACGGCAAGCAAAAGTTTGCCGTAAAAAAAAAAAAAACAAGAGTCAGTGCTCTTCTCCCTCTTCTGAATGTGGGGCACAAAAGGCCTAAAGGAAAAGAACTAAGTAAATGTCAGCTACGCCTCCCTTTCTCTCTGTGACACGCACACACACACACACACACACACACACACACACACACACACACACACACACACACACACACACACACACACACACACACACACACACACACACACACACACACACACACACACACACACACACACACACACACACACACACACACACACACACACCTATCACAATCTTACACCCTCCCAATTGCTCAGGCACTCTGGGGCCTATAATCTCACCATGCGAGATGTGTGCCCCCACACAGAACACACACACACACACACACAAATACATATACACGCGCACATATTTGGCAAGTATTCTTATTTGTATTCCTGCGATCTGGAGCCTGCGTTCTCTGGCAGACACTGATACATCAACTGCATGAATATTCATTCACTAGTCGGAGTGGCAAGCTTCACCAGCCCCTTCTCTCTTCCTGCGAGTGTGACTGCACACATATATGTATACACACACATCTCTTACACTATGGTGATGCATTCCTAAACAATGCTAACCTTCCACATGCACATACAGTATGTGAACACTGAACTGTGGAGAGCTGCCACAGCAGGGTGTTTCTACATAAGCTAATGAACCATGTCATTGTTTGTCTGTCTTCCTATGCGTGCATGTGTGCGCGCACACACACAGGCACACGGATGGACGTCTGAAGAAGCCTCTGTTTCTTTCCTGCTGTGATTGAAGTCGCTTATCAATCATTTCCTGGTTGATTAATTGGTACAGCGGATCTCCTGCTAGATTAATCACATCCGCCTGAAAGGCTTTTTATGTTTCGGCAGCTTGACTGAGGAGGCTGAAACCTGCGAATGTACACACACACAAACACACACACGGTGAGTAACAATCAGTACTTAGATGCCCTTCTTCGACCATTTAGGACAGAAAAAGAAGATCCGGTCCTGATTTAAAGAAGAGGACAACGGGAAATCAGGAAATAATCTAAAAGACTGCAGCTGATGTTACATTTCTCCACCTAATCTCACCATTATTCGACATTCATCTGCTGATGTTGTCAACTTCATTAGAGTGGGCATTCGAATCTCCCTCACTGTTTGTGGGTAGGAAGCTATTAAAGGTGCTGGTGGTGGAGAGACGATTCAACACCTCTGTCATTGTGCATTCATCATCTCTGCTCACCAACTTACTCTTCAATGTATTCACGGCTCATTGCTCATATGCTTTATCTCTTTCTCTCCCACACACACACACACACACACACATACACATGATGCAGCCATACACTCACACAGCCCCTCTGATCTGAAATATCAATTTGCATTTCTCTCCACTTCACTGCAAGCACAATGCACATCAATGCAGTGATATCATATCACTCGTTTTCGGTGAAACCTTGTCCTTGTTCTTTTCAGTCTCACTCTCTTCAGCGCTGATTGAAGGGGGTGATTATGTATTTGGCCTTCTTAGAGCAGAAACTGAACTTAAAACTCTCCGCTCGCCTCCTTATCCTCTCCTCAGGTGGATGCATCCTCTGCTCTTATCAAAAGGCAGAAAGACAATGTGAGCATGAAAAGAAGATGAAAGTGAAATAAACAGAGAAAGAGTATAAGGCTTGCTCTCCCAGTTAGATATTCAGATGAAGGAAACACAAAGATTTAGAGATGAAGCAGCAAATATGAGATAAGAGAATCTCCCATGTTTATGAAAGCAAACCGTGTTTTCTGTTTACAGATTACCACCTCCGTTGTTGTGAGTGTTTTATTGCATGACAATTCCTTCACTGTGGGACAGAGGGAAGCAGCAAGATCGGAAGGAAGGGAGGGAGGAAGGAGACGTTTACATATTAAAGTAAACACACACTGGCCTACTGTTCCTCCGGCTCCTTCTTTCCCCATGATTGCTTTTTCCTGCCGGACGTGAACGCCTTTCACTAATCAAAGGAGGCATCTAATATCAAACTGATACTTTTCCAATGACCATTCCAGAAATTGTTTTAGATGGAAATGGCTTTAAAAATGTCGACAAAGGCAGCATTAATTCTGCTTTGCATGGAAAGCAAGGGGAAAAAATTATTAGTATTGACCTGCAGATGGATGAAACCCATGTCATATCGTCAAAACAAACACACCACACTTCAAAACACATCCTTCTACAGCAGCAATACATTAAGTGGCAGACACACAGGAAATGCATCTTATTCTCCAAACGCCAGGTTGTGCATTGCTCGGGTCATTAGTCAAGCATCGCAATCGCCCTTAAACTGAATGTCAAACGAAGGCTGATTCGGCAGAAATTCAGCTTCATTCTAAAATTAGTCATCTGCGAACAATTCGGGCATTAAAACCAGGCTTAATCTGTCTGCCAAGTTTAAGTGGTTCCTCTTATGATATTTAATTTAATCTTGTATTAATCTTTTGTCTATAAAATGTCAACATAACACAATAGCTAAAATGTCAATTAGTATTTCCCAGAGTCTGCAGATTTCTTGGTTTATCTGAACAGCTGCAACCCAAAAAAATATATATATATATATCAAATATGACAAAGAACAAAAATTCTTCCTGCTTTAAAGCCGTTATCAGGCAATATTTAATAGTTCTTTAATCGTCCCAGCTCTAAATATGACACTGCTGTTAATACAGACACCTGATGATTATTTAATTGCAGACTGAGTCGTCGCAGTCATTAACATTCTGAAAAGACTTTGGCCACCACAAGGCACATAACAGCGCGCTTTGCCAAGTGCCACTTCCACCATCCTGAGTCGAAAGCTTCCTGGACTTCATTCATTCCTTCCTGTGTCCGTCCATTCACGATGGCTCTCATCTCCATACAGCTGGCTTCTCCGGCACAACAACTCTTTCAATTAAACAACATGGCACGCGTAAAAAGAAATAACCCAACAGTGGGCATATGGTGCAAAGTAACCATTCCATATTTCACATGCACCTAATTTACACATACAGTGAGTTGAGCAGCAGCAGGCGGCAGGCCTATAATTGGGGCACCCATAAATAAGGAACAGAGTGACGCCTGGATTTCTGCTGATCCTTTTTGCACGAGATGCATGTGCGAATAAATTGATGGCTTTTTATTTTAATAACACCGCACTCTGCTGGTGTCATCTGGATCACTTCCTTCCTCTCACACCCAGCGCGCTACTACACCTTCTTCCACTTATCAACACTCTCATTTATGATCACGGCTCCACCTCGACCCTCGCTTGCTTATTTCTGTGCTTCGATCTATATCCTCCTCCTATTCCTTAACCTCACTCCTTTTTTCCCCCCTCGCTTGTCGCTCTGAAGACAGATGTTGCATTTATCATGTTAATTACAAAGTCTCTGCCTCTTCTCTCGGTCTGATTAGCACAAGAAAAAAAAAGAAAAAGGAGAAGCGTCACAAATACAAGTGCTTCAACAAGGTCTTCATGAATGTTCATGGATAGTTCATAACAAGGTTATTTAGCATCAATCTTGTCCTGTTGGTTCAGTTCTGTTCGGCCTCCCATTCCCAATCATCACAGAAGAAAAAATAACTAAAAAACACACAGCGATCAATGCAACGCCTGTGTACATCGTGCAAAACCAAACTGCACTAGCTGATAAACATACAAACATTCATAAAAATCAATACTCATCTACTCTTTCGCTGCAAGCCTCCTGATGAAAATAAAGGCTTTTGTGTGTGCGGCTGCATCACTTTGTAGAAAGTAAAGATCTCTATTAATCAGAACACTGATTCAATGGACTCTGGATCAAAGTGGATAAGTTTAGGACAAGGCTTTGCAATGTGAAGCTATGAATATGGTAACAATACAGTAGAATAGGACTGGGAGGTATGAGTAAGAGTAAAGAGAAGTAGCTACTTTCAGCATGTGAGTCATGCCAGATACAAGGACAGAGACACAAGTAAATCCTGCATCACATCAGTCCGTGTGACAAGCTTGTGGGAGACCAAGACATCCCTTCCCACGCTTTGGCAGAGGAGATACTGGCTGGAGAGTAACAGATGTCTCAGAGAAATAAAATAAAATCTGGTCCAGGATCACTGTGTCTTCCAACACTAGTCTTCTTCAGTCTGCAAAAGAAAACAAGGTACTGACTGAACATCAATCCGTTACAGTCTGGAAGCAACCAAAACAAAAGTTCTCATTGGTCCAGTGAACCCGCTGATCTTCATTTTCCTTTATTTATACCTTAACTTTTTTCCTCAGGTCAAATTGACTTAAGTGGTAAATAGTATAATGACAGATGATGAGGTGGTGATGATGACACATTCTGCTCCATGATGGCTCGAATCTTCAGCACAGCCAAGTTCCCATACAACGTAATGAGGACAGGATGTTAAGCCAAAGACCGAACCCAGTGCCCACTTTCCAAAACAATTCTGAATGTCGCTGATGCATTACAGCCCTAAACTACACCGTGGGCATTAGGGCTGGCCACGTTCAAGAGGCTTTACATGGAAAGCATCCAACAACTTTCAGTCAGGTCCAGCTAATGAATTGAACTGACGCTTATATGCTGAGCTAAGCTTGCCCACGTAGGGAATGTTTTTGACTTAAAAATGCTTCTAATCATTTTTTGTTCACTTTTCCTTTGCGAACTTTTGACAGCTTGTACATTTGTTGTTGTTCCCGCCTGGTTAGGGCAGGGGGGTGGGGGTGGGATGGGGACTCCAGGCACGGTGGTAAAGCCAGCAGGCGTCAGGCCACGGGTCCCCAAGGCAGCCCAGTTTCCACAGCAGGTGCAGTACCATCGTGGAGCAGATCCACTCCACTCTGGCCTGCTCACTATTTCCAGGCTTAGACATCACTGCCCCCCCTAAGGGACCGCCTGCTATAAATAGAAGCAGAATATCTGAGGCTTTTCTGCATGAATTTGTAATATTCTTTTGTTTTTAAATTCACCTCTTGCACCTAAAATTGGTCTCCAAACTTAAGGTGCTTGTTGTTGTCTCTTTTTTCCTAATTTAAAGGAGGGTCTACAGACAGAGGTGGTTGTGGTATGGTGTACAGGTTGTATGTTGGGTTTTTTTTATTTTGTGCTATATAAATACAATTAACTTGACTTAAAAAGGTCCAGTGTGGAACATTTAAGGAGATCTATTGGCAGAAATTTATTATATAATATGCTACAACTATGTTTTTATCAGTGTATATTTGGGGCAACAAATTAAATTCAGTCCACCGTGCATCTTCAGATATCTTGTTTTGTTAGACCAGTTGAACAGTCCAAAGCACAAAGATATTAAGTTTACAAAAATACCGTAGTTGCCAACTGATTTCCTGTAGTCTAGACTCTGTTGAATTACAAGACCAACTAATGTTAACTGGTGTCATTTAATTGGCATAGAAAAAAAAACGGTGAAGACTCAAAAACAGCAAGACAACATGAGATTTGTGTCATCTCCAGGAGACATTATGATTTAGGTTGTGTGTAGGTTGTGTGTGTGTGTGTTTGCACGTGTATGTGAGTTGTGAGTAAAAGTAGGGGCCTCCCCCTCAGGACTGGAGGCAGCAGTCTTTAATATTTCACAGCAGTGATAAATAAGTCAGACAGACTGCAGAGAGATAAGGTGACTCTGCGGATAGGGGTGAGGAAGGAGGGAGGGAGGGAGGGAGGGAGGGAGAGGAGAGAGACACAGGGAGAAAGGGAGAAGGGGGAAATGGATATAGCCAAGTGGAGAGAGATATATAAAAAGGTAATGGAGCAAAAGGTCAGAGAAGACACGAAGAGGAGGAATAGGGAAAATAGAAATTCTACTAAATAAAAAGGCACTAGATCTGATATATACTGAATAATACTAGGAACAGTAATGCAGATCAACTTTAAAATTAGTGTAGTTCGATAGTCCAATTAGATGTGTGTGTGTGAGGAAGTGAAGGACACACACACAGAAAGACACTCTCTCCAATTGCCCTCCCTTAACAATACTAACCTGGAGACATCCGGGGGTGAATGACAGGTTCTGATTTCTAATGACAAAAGAGATCAGAGAAAAGGAGGAGAGAAAGGAGAGAAGAAGAGATAAGTAGGTACGGCGGAAGGAAGGGGAGGAGTAGATGAAGAGGTAGGAGAGTGGAGAAGAGAGGGAGCAAAAACAGAGACAGTCACTGTGAGGAAAGGTCAACAGAGACAGAGAGCGAGTGTGAGAGAGAAGATGAAAAACAGAAGAAAGAGGTGGAAAAGTATGCCGCGCTCTTTCTCGGGGGAGGAACTGCCCCCGTGGTTCCACGGCCTTCAGTCCGACACTTATGATCAAAAGATGAAAAACCTCCACTGGCACTTCATACACAATCTAACGCACTGCCTGTTGTACTGTTACAGTTTAGCCTGTCTGTCAACTCTTTACTTCACATGGACTCTTAAGCCCACGGTTCTACACAACTTGGTACCATATGACTAAGGCAAGAGTTATGCTGCAACCCTGGAAATCTTTAGGCTATGTGCAAGGCGTCGCCTCTCTCCATCCATGTTTTTATCCCCCATGTCCTCTTAAAGAAGAAGACTGGCTTTACCCCAAACAGCAGCTTTAAGCTCCTTCTTCCACTATCTTCAATTACACTTCTGTAAGCCTGTAGCAATATTTATTTTTCGGCTTCTCTATTCTCCTCTTGCCGTCTTTTCCCCTCTGTCCTCTTCTCTTCTGACCCATCTGAGGGCACTTAATCATCTATTTTCATCTCTTCTCAATAAAGCATGCCCCCTCCTCTGAACAGCTGTAAGCATACCGATCAGCTCCGCTGCTGGAGACGTTCATTAAATCAGCTCAGGAAGAGGGCAACATACAGACCTTTCAGAATAACAAATACACGTATGTACGAAATGTGTAAACACATGCATGAGAAGGAATTTAAAATAATGGAAAAGTCCAGCAAGGAAGGGAATGAGATGGATGATGGAAAAAAAAAGGAACTGAATCCATGGAGACAACGTATATTCCCAATCTCCCCAGAGGGATTAGTGTAAATCTAATCTGACCCGCTGTCTCTTCCACTCCTTTTAGCCGTAGCTTAGAGACGCTCTCAGGAAGAGAGCGGGGATCCTAAGAGCCTTGAGCTGTTAGCATTAGCTCGCATCACCATAAGCTTCCTCTGCACCGCACTAATCAATTACCAGCCCTGCTTATCTGCCTGTAAACTTCCCATCCACTCTGAGTCATCACCAGCCCGTGACCCTGTGCGCACGCACACACACACACACACACACACAGCTCCATTTACCAACACACTGGATGTATACTGTGTCTCCGCTGGCCTAATGGGTAGTGCACAAATGTCTGTGGCGATCACATCACCACCATTTAGTTCACAATGTTCCAATAACCATCCTTAATGCAATAACCTGCCATGGTAGTATGGGAGTGCTTAGACTGTACATAGATCACATATTGCATCAGAAAGAGCTGAAACTAGTATTTTTTTATTCATTTGTTTGTGTTTTTCCAAGTACAAACGTGCTTTTCTCTGTCTTACATCACTGCAAAATTAATCATTTTGAGTTGGACTGTTGAATGTCATCTGAAGACGACACCTTGGATTTTCTAAAATTTTATTGGCAAGCAACTAATCAATACAAATGTTAGCTGCAGTCCTGATTTTGTCAGCTATACACGATATGTACTGCATGGTTTAATTCCGTGTTAGCATTAAATACTGGTATGAATTGAGCTGAAGTACAATGAGTCATATCAGCAAATGTCTAGCGTCAATGTAAAAACTAAGCTTGGGTGTTAACAGGAACAACGTGTGTGAGAGCAGTTATGTCACTGAGGTCAGAGCATTAACCCATTTGTGACTTTCAGAATGAGGCCAATAATATCTCCGGAGGCCTTAAATATTAAGCTCTGGCAGCCAGGAGATAGCCTATCTCCGACTGGGACGTGGCTAAGTACAGGGTTCACAGATGTGGCCTTTAGCCGCTGTTGACTTTATTCAGGATTACAAACAAAAAGGTCAGATCCAGATCAGAATAAAGTTTAAATCCCATTTAAAGTTTATGTATTGCAGGTACTCTGATAAACAAGTCTTCAATCTGTTTGCAAATACCTCCCAATCTGCTTCTTTACCCCTTTTCTGTTTTCTATTTAGGACTCACAACTTCATCTTACCCTTCACACAGCAGATGGTTCACCAGAAAGCCGTGCCAGTGTAAGATTGCCCCTTGCACCACCCTTCTCAATAAATTTGCTGAAAAAAAGGGAACCACAGACGAAAACAACAGGGCAAAAAAAAACCTCTTCAGGGTCATAAATCTCAGAGGGCCATAATCAACAGTATGTGGCAGAGATCCAGGAGGGCCTGGTATACAAACAATCACACATACTCAAGAAAGCACGCACACACACACACACACACACATTTGGGTGCACATAAGTTCCCGTCCTCTTCCTCCCAATTTTAATCACAAGCACGAATTAATGACATGCTGTGGAGTCAAATCCTCGCTCGTATCCCGTGAGCCTTTGTTAGAGTGTAAATTAAAGACAACCTGGCTCAGGGTTGGTTCACCACGGAGTGGATTTGAAGCTCACAGTGGATAGAAACCATGTGCAAATATCAAACATTCATATCTGCATTCCTGCTGTCTGGATGGATCGATGTCTGGACGGCTGTGCAACACATGTGCGTGGCAGATGCAAACTTTAAACGTATGCACTAACATGTCGGCGCACACATTCAGAATAAGCTACAATTAAAAACCATGCAATGTTTAACTTTCATCTTTTAATAATCTTGTCAGCATGTATAGCATTAAAGACACAGTGACAGCCAAACACAACTAGGAGGCCTGTTTCCATTTACCAGGATGCACCTGCCCTATCCATAGGCCCATCTGGGCAGCGGGAAGGGAGGAAGAGCCACAACTGCGAGCACCCCCGGTTTCTTTTACGCACACAGTCACACCAATGTCGCTAACTCTGAACAGCTGTGACTTGCTACCTTCTCTCAGCCAACATTCTTCTGCCGCCGTCCTTCATTGCCAGGACAGCGAGCAGGCAGGCGAGCTCCAACTGACTCATCTATTTTCTCAATCACACACACACAGACAAACAAACAATTGTGGAGCCAGCACTGGAATACACAGGCATGACTTTAAATTCGAACACGGTGATGAGAGCGTGCAGACGTTCTTTCATTTCAGCGTTTTATATAACTAACCTCTATGTGAAGAATGTCCCCCTTTCAAAACAAAGTGTAGATTAGACCAAACAGCCCAGTCAATTCCAGCCATGTGATTAGATTTAGAGACGGCTAATCAGCGACACACCAAAAACACACAGACTGTACCATTTAACAGCATTGTTTTGGATAAATATAGTACTGCTGTAGGCAAGCATTCAGAAGCAAACCTTCACTTCCAACACAATCAGCATGTTTGGCATTTAAAATAGGGAACATGTCACATGGGGTAGCCTGTTTGGTGCACCACATTGAGCGACTGAGCGTGGCAAGCAGCCGAAGCAAGTGTGGGCACAGTGGGGGTCTGGGGAGATGCTATAATGGGGGGGGACAGCAGGTTGACATGGCCTTGGAGATGGAGCTTCTGTGGCCCATTCATATGCTGCCAACCCCCTAAGAGAGAGGAGGAGGTGGGGAGAGGAGGAAAACAAAGGTCAAAGGAGAAAACAGGGTGACAGGGGGGTGGGGGTGGCAAGCCAACACAACAGCTCCATTACCAAACTCACTCTTCAACACTATGTTAGCTCAAACTAGCCCCAATGGGAAAGAAATTGGTGAAGTGGAAGACGACAAAGAGAAAAGGAAAAAAAACATGGAGCTCCAACTTTACAAACAACCTTTCCAGACAAGACCTCCACCCCAAAAAACGTATACACGGTGATATGTGATGAGCGTGGGGGGGTGGACAATGACCTTGTGGTTTCCTCCTGGTTGGAGATGCGTGTATATTTAGTCAGGGAGTTTTAGCAGAAGTGCTTGACAGAGAGGGTGTTAAATTATTGAGCAGTCACTGCCAGCAGGGAAGGACGGCACACTGGGGCTGAAGAAGGCACTCTTATCTGGCGCTGTTGGCAAACATGCGCGCACACACACACACACACACACCTGTCAAGTGGACACAAACACTTATTAAACCAGGAGGAGTGCATGTTTTCCACTAAACCAAATTCTCTTATCTTAAGAGAGAAGGTTACTTCACACTAATACACACTGGGGTAAAAAAAGAGATAATAAAATGAGTGGACTTGTAAATGAGCTTCATTTATTTTAAATGGATGAGAGTGGAAAAGGAGAGATTAAGGATGTTTACTCCGGGGCTAAACATTTAGGTTGCTTGACGGGCAAGAGCCCCATTCATCCATTAATCTGGTGTGTTTCACTCCGTGACACCACTCCTCCGTCGCTCTCCCCGACAGTCCCCTCGCTGCAAGGAAAACAAACCTCACCACCGGGGACAAATTACCAAAAAGGTCAGAAGACTTTTCAGCAGACCCTCCCAGCTTCCCCGTCTCTTCCCTGCTGCAGTAGTATTTTCCAGCTGAACATGACCTCCCGTGTACTTTCCACTTTCTGCTTCATTTGACATCTAGGAAAGGGCTGAAATGTTGAGCGTCAGCTTTCGCCACAAGTGACAGAAATGGAGGATAACAGTCATAATGAGCATGTTTACTGATCCTCGTTAGATTAATCTGGCTTTTTCTTGTGTGTAGAGTAAACTGCTGGAGGTGACAGGAGTTCAGTCATACTTGAGGACACTTCAGGGGGCCCCTGCTGTTCAAAGCCTGGTGGTAAATGGACAGCCGCTAGTCACTGTACCATCCTGCAGAGCAAATTTGCCATATTGTAGTTTATAGAGGGTGATCAGCTAGCCGGTGAAAAAATGGCCGCAGAGGTAATTGATTTGCGGCCACTTGGGGCCGGCAGAAAACAAATTGTAAACACACAGCACTGACATATTATTACCCTTTAACTCGATACGGCAAACTTTTACACATCCAACAGATAGGGAGCAACAGTACTTGATGAATGTGTCCAATATTTACTCGCCTTTTAAACGCTCTTTTGGGCTCCACCAACTCCTGAGGGAAATTACTGGCTCTTTACCTACCAAATTCTCCACTATGTTTACCAGCTAGTCATTTTGCTTTGTCTGTCTGCCATTTGGTGCAGTATAAAACTGAAAATAGCTGCTTATTGTGGCCAAAAAAACGAACCACAACAGTAATTTCCAAGCCTATAAAAAACATGCTATGCTATGTACGGCTAAATTAAACCTGTGTGATCCATTACAAAAATCCCCATCCTAATTTATTTAGTCAGTGTCATTTATTTCTCAATCAGTGCCTGTTCAGCCTGTTATTTTCTAAACTTGCAGACTGACGACATGATGTGAAGCAGGTGTCTGGTTCTGATAGGCCTTTGGCATTTCAACCTCTCACAGTG
Organism: Collichthys lucidus; assembly: GCA_004119915.2. Classification (NCBI taxonomy): domain Eukaryota; kingdom Metazoa; phylum Chordata; class Actinopteri; family Sciaenidae; genus Collichthys; species Collichthys lucidus. The sequence continues at coordinate 12,924,140 of CM014090.1, forward strand.
AAGTCGTCTCTCCCTGGAAGGCCAGATAACAGCAAACTGCCCCCTCTCAACATCCATGTGAATCCTCAACATCCATGAAGCAGCAGCAGGGCACCTTCTTGTGCAACACACACACACACACACACACACACACACACACACACACACACACACACACACACACACACACACACACACACACACACACACACACACACACACACACACACACACACACACACACACACACACACACACACACACACACACACGGCTGCCCTTGGTCTCCACGTGCTCCTTCTCTTCGTTTGCTCTCACACTAATCCTGTAATGCCGACAGTGCAATTAGTCACATGCCGGCTCTTTCTTTCATCTTGCGCAAGCAAACTCAGGAATTCAAACTGCTTAGTATCTGGACTACATAACCCACCCCATGCTCCCGTACACAAACATGCACATAAACACATTTAAATACAGAAAATAGAAAACACCAGCCTGACTATAAAGAAGACGAGCCATGCTGCTTCAAACCTCAGCAGTCACGTCTGCTTTACAATTCGAGAAATTAATAATTAAGTTGTAAATGAAATGGCCATTGCACAGCTGAATTCAGGATGAGCTAAGAGCTCTAAAAAGCCAGTAGAGGATCCCTCTAAAAATGGTCATCGTCCCTGTGGTTTTAGGGGTTTTATCCCACGTCTTTTACTCTCCGCTCTCCCATCGCCTCCTTCACATTTAGAGACCATTCTGTATCTATCACAGTCCCACTTACAAACAGAACACCTGCAGATCGAAACTACATGAAAAAGTGAGTGAGCCGCGATCGAAAAGAGAAAATCAGCTGAAAGGATGGCAAAACAGACAGAGAGAAAAAAAGCCCCCGCATTCAAGTTAAACAGCCTTGTAGTGAGAGTCTTCTTTGAACTCTACAGTTAAGGTAATTTTGAAGCGCCTGAAGCCACATCCTGACAGCGAGGCAGGGAGGAGCACGGCTGTATGGCTGACTCTCTAAATGCCAGTAAGGAACAAATGGCTCATGTTGCCATTATATGGATGGAGAGCCTAGGGTTATCACTTTCATGCAGGTTATTCCCATATGTCAGCTAAAAATCAATCTCCATTTAACAGATAAATCCCCTCCCTCAGCCAACATCTAATGTGACTGAGACCGCCAATGGATATGTTCACATTAACACTGATTTTTAACACTTTGAAAATTGAATTTGCGTTGGTGTGTGTGAGTGGGTGCGTGGTGCGGAGAGATTAACAATAAAAGAGAGAGAGATTTGTAAATGTTGTTAAGCACTGACTGATGATTTATCTGGTTTTAAACCGATCGGTTCAGGCCTGATAGCAGAATAGTGTGGTAGCAGGGTTGAACTTACTGAAGGATTCAGTTTTATTTCTTAACTTTCTACCCCCCAACATGCTGGACTCACATCCTGAGATTGCAGGCTTCAAATAAGTCAAGCTCATGGTGCAAATGCAGACTACACACCGGCAGGTACAGTTTGATATTTTGGGAAATATGCTTATTTGTTTTCTTGAAGAGAGAGAGAGAGACATGGAGAGAGAGAGGAAGAAGACCAATACCACTCTCATGTTTGTACATGAAGTATGCTGCTAGAGCCAGGTGGATTAGCTTAGCTTAGGAAAACACCTGGCTGACTATCACAAGGGTAAAAAAAAAATACACCTTGTGTTTTTTTTTTTGCGCACAGATGTAAAATTAAAATTTATGTTTTTTTAAATAAGTTATGTGTCACTGTGAGGTTGCTAGACATAAGAGACCTAGTCGTTTCCCTTGCTTCCAGTCTTTATGCTAAGCTAAGGTATGAATAATAAGATATGAAACTAAATACTCATACTGCACCTACCCTAAACACTATTATTCCGTTGCCAGTCAGTACTAATCGTACTGTGATTACGTCTGCGATTCCTAGTTTTCAAAATCTCCATTTACACGTGTGCTCCTTCACACCTGCTACTTATGTTTAGCCAAACGGTGTATGATGACGTTAAAAGGGAGAGAGAGCAAATGCTTTCATAAAAAAGGATGACACATTATTATTATATTGAAATTAGAGACTGTATTAATTACACAATTGCTCCTGACAGACTTGACCTGTTCTCACCCTCTCAAGTTTGATTGAACTTGCTGGTTTTCTTCGTCTTACGTGAAAGTGAATCCTCGAGCAATTTGAATTTGAGCTTTTGATGTTGATGAATAGTCTTCAGTGATAGATTTATGTTGACACAAGTCTGATATTGCTTTAATCACTGTGTATGTGGTTTGGATGAGCAGAGCGTGTGTGTGTGTGTGTGCGGGAAAAAAATGGAAGTGGCTGACACCTTGCTAACTAGCCAGCTGAGGCAGCCAGTATTCCTGCTGTTGCCTTAGGCCACATAGCATCCCTCTGCTTTATTCAATACCCTCTGGCTGAAAGAGAATCTAGATGCGCTAAACAGAGGAAGTTGTTTCTGAAGGCTGCTGTCTGGCAACCATTTCACACACTTCAAAAGAGGGCGTGGGAATGAAAACAGACCAAATTGTTGCCCGTGGACATGCAGTGATAAAACAGCCTCTCGCCTACATCAAATCCGAACCTCCTTCTTCTTGCTCTTACTCTCACCGCTGATGCTCGCCCACTCAGTTTCTCTTTTCTTCTGTCACATCTACAAAACAGACTCAATCACTATTTATTTCTTCTAGTGCCTTTAACCATATGTGTGGTAACTGCAGCAGAGCTCACAGGTTAGGTCACCGGTTTTTAAAAAGAACTCCGCAGAGGGAAGAAGCATGGGGGGGAAAAGGCCGCAGGGAAAAACAATCCAATGACCACTTTTGGTCAAAAAGCTGCAGCAGTCAGCACCACGGCCTAAAATTTAATTTCCCCTAAAAGAACATCTATCCTCTATGCCTTTGGCTGCCTATTTTTAGCATGTTATCGTTCAGCCTCAATCAGACCACAGTAGTCAAACTTAGACGGTTGCTGCTGAGCCCAAAACGGCACAAGGCTCCTCAGCAGCTGATCAAAAAGTATGTAATGTTTAATGTACAAGCTGAAATGCAAACAGACGAAAGGTCTGAGCCTGTGTGGCTCTGTCGCATCAAGACTATCAGCTGAGGTCACGGTTGTCCGCAGAAACAATGCCAGTGTTCAAGCAATGCATGACTTCTTGATAAATCAGTGTTCCTGTCGAACAGTGGCGCCATCTCAAATGCTCTTTGTCCCTTTAACTGACAACTAGTTCATCTTGTCGTGAGCTGCTTTGTAAAGCTGCCCTGAATGTATTGCCATGTTTGTGCACTTGTGTCCAACAACAACATTAGTTAGCACCATGGAAGCAGACAAGGGAGGAGATTCTTTAAGCAGCCAGCAAGTATCGACTGTGGGTGGACAGTGACCAGTGATCAGTGATCACATCAGTGATCTAATGGCCCATTTCAGCTCGGCTTTCCCTTATAGTGTCGAGCTCAGCTAGCTGCCTCCGAAGCACAAAGATTTCATTCTGAGATTCAGAGTTCATCCTCCTCCTCCTCCTTTCAGCTATAATCATGTTAGACCAGAGGGCTGATGATGCCTGCATCCTAAAAATCTTGACTTGGCAAGAAAAAAAAAAAAAAGGCATGGGAGATGGATATTTTTGGGATGTTTTCGAGATAGAAATAGACAAGATGCAGTTGCCGTGCCATTTGGAAGAGAACAGAGTTAAGTGTGGGTGAATGTTTGTGCAGGGCTGTAGCAAGGAGCTATGGGCTGCACTGCACTGTAGGGCCCCTGCTCCATTTATTTTCAGATATTCATCATGATATTGCAAAGTTTGTCATTTCCTGAGGAATGAAAAAAGTTGTTGATGACTCATCCTGCACTCTGGAGCATATACTAATGTTACATCTTGTGACGCCGCCGGTGCAAAATGATTCCTGTTTGATACAGCCCTGCCTCACAGATTACTGTACAAAAGCACAACTTTATAAGTTTATACACTACATTTGGTGAGACTGTTAAAAAATATATTTGCATATTTTCCCTCTAATGTTCTCCGTCTGCTCAGCTTCAACTCTTTGTGATTTACAGAGTATCCAGGTGTAGTGAACTGCTGCAACATGGAATAAGGTTACACTTACGGACTTTTCTGATGAAAACATTGCTATGTAGCAAATCGAATCAATTCATCCCTGGGATGCAAGGAGCCAACCTCCAGCAAGGAAACAGGAAACACGTAAAAATGAGGATGCAGAGAGCACTAAAGTGCTTCTTCATTACCCAACCTTGACCCCAGAGGGAGTCTTTGGTTAGCTTTGAAGACAATTATTTCAGTTTTATGCTCAAATCTAATTAATATACAGCAAATCTGAACAGTGCTTATTTGTTGCTGAGACATAGGGGCTCATTTTGCTCCCCTTCGGCAGGTTGATCCGGCCCTGTCAACAACTTTATCACACAGGTAATAAATCAGATACATAGACCTATTCATGAGCTGACAAAGATTTGATATGAAAAGATTGATTTTCAATATTTGATTTAAAAAAAGGCACAACTTCATAGTTTAAATGCTCTTTTAAAAGTCTATTTGGCTTGTTCCACCTTGCCTCTCTGTTTTGATAGCAGTGTTTGAACCATACAAAACACTTTAGACACTTGAGGACCACTTATTACATCTTAACCCAGACCTCAGCACCCCTGCAGCTCAGCTCAGGGGGCCTCAGGCTGTGTTGGTGTTGGAGTGTTGGACCCCTGCAGCGCACTCACCTCTCCTCCGTGTCCGTCAAAAACTCCAAATATAGACGGGTGACTCTTGTTGACGATGTCCGTCAGCACCTCGAACCTGTCCTCCATGTGGTCTCGCCGGCCTTGGATGGAGTACACGGCCACGTTGTTGCTCTTGAATTCCCATGTCTTGGAGAACTCCGCGTCCAGGACGTCCAGCCCGCCGAAGCGCTCATTCTGCATCATCTCCGCCACTTTCCCCTTGACCATCTTGACCGCATCCCGGCTGGACTTGACGATGGTCTTCACTTCGTCCGTGTGGAAGAAGTAACTCCATAGAGCCAGGCTGATACACAGCAGGAACAAGGTCTCCGGTCTGAGCAGAAAATAACGCATGATCCGACCTAACAGAGACAGCAGGGTCATTGTATCCTCTATCATTTATTTATTTACATGCATGAAATCGCGGCAGGTTGTGTTTCGCTCGCTCCCGCCGCAGATTTCAGTCCATCGTCGTTGGCGTCGTAGCGGTGAAACAGGCACATTTAACCGAGTGAACGGGTGACACCTTCACTGCATTTTTTTTAACCGGACTCACCAGACAGGAGGTAAGGTGTTAGTTATTGTTCGTACACGGAGGAGGTGGAGGTGGAGGTGGAGGTGGAAACAAACGCGGTGCTCCCCTCTAGCATGCAGCCCAGCGGTGAGCCACCAACGGCTGTCCGTTGACCATCTGATGCGGTCCGTGAACACACCGACAAGCAAACGCAGGTCGCCCGTTTGGACTTCAAATTAAGCCACTGTGCTTTGGTTATAGGAGCAGAGCTGTGTGCTGTGACTGAGCCACTTTCTCCTTTGGCCAGCCCTGCTTACTGTCCCTAGTCCCTGAAAATAGCGGACTGTGTTGAAGCCCTCTCACATTCCCAGCTGCCACACTGGCTGCTGCTGCGAATCACTGCTGACTGCTGCCGGAGTCAACGGCGGTGCTGCCTTCAGGTGCGGCTCGGAGGAGCCAGAGTGCTGACCGCAGAGTCACAAGAATCAAAAGGGACTTAAGTGTTTTGTGTACTCACAAATAAGGCAGGGCGACATGGTTGAAATCATTATCCTGATACTAATGTGGATATAGTTTTTGTTACTTTAAGATAGTACTTTTAATCTATATATATATATATATATATATATATATATATATATATATATATATATATATATATATATATATATATATATATATATATATATATATAGTATATAGTTCTTAATAGATGGTTACTTGTTTACATATGTTGTGTGTATATTGTAAAATTGTAAAAAATAATTTCCCCCTGGGATTATTAAAGTATTTCTGATTCTGATTCTGGTATGGAGAAATCAAAACTATGTTCAAAGCAGATAATCACACTTTAATACAGAGGCAATTCAAAGTGCTTTACACATGGATAAGAATTGCATTAGACGACATTAAAATCATTATAAATTAGATTTTTTTTTTAATAGAGGGAAAAAAAACATAGTTAAAGTGATAGAAAATAGTTGTCGAATGATAATTTAGTAAGATAATATCATCAAGATATGAATAAATGTTAATACTGACTCAACCCTACCCTGGTACAATAAATAAAACTTAAGTTTTAACAGTGGAAGCAGTGTCTTTCCATTTATATGCTGCTTTTTATGTTAATCACAAGAACAGTTATAGCTTTTGAACTGATGCAAATGATCTAAAGTCCCAAACTGCACTGAATTCAATTGTTTGCAGCACAGTTTAAACCTTTAAACACAGAAAAGCAATACAAAAATATAATGCCCATAAAAATACAATAACATCTTTACTTTACATTTTCGACACAGGATAGCACAGCATAGCATAGTAGTAAATATTCCCACACATATTCCTGTCACTGTGCTTTTACAATTGTAGGAAAGCCCCTCAATGTGCGCTCGTTTTGAGTTTAGAAATTTTCGACGCCACATGAAGGCATCCAAAGAGCTGCCATACCACAGGTGTGCACAAACACGGTGGATTGATTTATTATAGATGTTACAACACGTGGGCCTTAACTTTACTAATATTATTATAGCAATTAATAAAAAATAACATCTGGACCTGAATCCACAGACAGCTCAGGGACCCTACAAACCATACCAAGACTACTGACATCATTACCTAATATCACGGTCCTGTTTTGTGGACGGTCTTTGTGTGAAACAGTCTTAAATTGCCTATTATTTCAGCTGTTTTATGGTGATACGGTGCATATTCCAAAATAATTTCAGCTAGACAGCAAACCTGGCCTCATGCAATATTTCCAGTGTAGGAGTTGCACAGAGTGTGAGGAACAGAGTTAATCTATACATGGTTAGAGGGGAAATAAATGCAGTTCATCTTTTGTTTATGAATGTTGAGGTTAACAGATTTGTATTTTGAATTGTGAGAGGTCATCAAAGTTGAAACGCTGTAGATGGCCTAAAGCAAATATACTTAATTCAGTCAAATAAATGCCAGACTGTATTGCACATGCACATGCACATAATTATTTCCTGCTATATGTTCTGATATATGATATACATTCTCAAAAATATTTTATTTATTTAGGTACTCGTATAATTTTAATTAAATTAAAATTAATTATACATGTAAATTATTCATCTACTTTGGTGACCTAGCCTGGACTATATACAATACTGTTGGCCAGACATATACAGTATGCAGCCTCATATATTGTGCATGTCATATCCAACAGTTTTAGATCTAAACAGACATTATAATAAAGTTACTTCTCTCTCTCATGTCTTCTCTTTTTTAAAATCTTAATTCATTGTTTATATTAGTTTAGGACTCCCACTTATACTGTGGAACATCCATTTATACCAAACATGTTTGAATTAGCTTTCTATTAACCTTTTTAAATGTATTTATTTTAAGCAGTTATTATTTATATCATGGATCACTTACTTTTGTAATATTATTTATATATTATGGTCACTACTCTTGCAATAATATTATTATTTTGTATCATGGTCACTATCTTTGCAATATTTCTTACACTATGGTCACTTTACATTACAATACTCTTTTTATATATCATGCCACTTTTATCCTCAGTACCTGTCTGTTCTGAAGGTTGATTGTTTTTCGTGTTTATTGTAGGTTATAGATATTTCTGTCTGTTTATTGTGGGGTTTTTACTTTTTCTAATTCTGTAGTGTATGCTACACTTTCCTCTGCTGCTGTAGCAAGTAAATCTCCCCGTGGTGGGATAAATAAAGTAAATCTAATCTAATCTAATCTAATCTAATCTAAGACATTTAGTTCAGGCGACAGTCAAAGACAGCCCGCCAGGGTCCTTGAGTGCTGCATGACGTCACCCAGCCTCCCCTCCTCGGTGCTCGGTGGAAAACGTGGAGCACTTCTCTCTTCTCGGTGTGTTGTTGGTTTTTTTTTTACCATCAAAAACAGCTTCTGTGCGGTTTGTCATCACTCGTGTGTACCACTTCTAGTTATCAAGTAGTTCTGTTGACGTTTTGTGTTTGTTTCTTCGTAAATATTCGTTAAAATCCACTCATCAAAACCAGCAATTTAGCCTTTAATGCTAACGATCCAGTGCTGAATATAGAGCATCAGCTCACGTGGAAGGTTTTTTATTGATCCTCGCATCCTTTATATAACCGTTTATAACGTAAACTCATGAACGATGAGACCTCAGTGTGATATTATGTATCTGTTGTTTAAAAATAAGGTGAGTCGTTGTTAAATCTGTCATGCTTCTGTCCTCAGAGAGCCACGCTGACACACACTGACCTGTCAGGTTGACAACAATGGAGTACATGCAGGCTCCTGCCACGAGCAGCCAGGGCAACATGTAAGTGGTGTAATAAAAAATGTCTTGATGTCCATGATCCAGGGCCGCCATAAAGGGGGGAAATGTTAGGACAATTCAAAGGGCCCACGACTGACAAGGGCCCCCAAAAAATAGATAAATACCAATATAAAATTATTAAACCATCATCATTGAGTATATATATTTCAGATATAATAATGAAATTAATTATCACTTTGTTTTTACGTGTTTTGGGCAGTAAACGTCAAATAAAATATGGCCTTTAGCACATTTTTATGGTGGCTTTTAATCTTGCATCAAATAGTGAAGTGCACTGCATACTGTATGCAGACTTGCATCCATGTACAAATCACCAGCAGTAAATATTGTGCTAGTACTATAGTATTGAATTACAAGTCGCAAAACATTTGCAAGCCTTTGATTAGAGTTATGTAAAGCTTTTGATGGGATAGTCCTAGAGATGTGGTGACAACAGCTGCACAGAGGGGGCCCCGTTAGATTTTTTTGTCATGGGGCCCAAAAGACTTTAGAGACATGTCTTAAAGACTTGGGCCCTGACAGTTGCACCGCTGTATGGAATACAATAAACTAAGAGAACAGTGGAAAATAAAAAATAAGGCAAAGTTGTTACGAGAATTTTTAAGGAAGAACCTTCTTGAATAAGGAGGACTGGATTCAAAATATCAAAGTTTAACTTGAATTTATTATTCTTGTACAAGAAGGAGCGTTCAACAGCGCAACACACAAAGGGGGTTACAGAGGAAAAGGCTGTATGAGGAGCTCTAACAGTTCTTATACAGTTTTCTCAAAATGGGCTTTCTTCCCACTAATATTCCTTTTTTGGTTTTCGGCTTAGTAATGAACATTATGTGTCTTGTCCAAAATGACACTTTCCTCAACCTGTCTCTCTTGTCCTTGAACTAATTTTTAATCATCTCTCCCTGCCAGCCTCAGCAAACCAGATAAGGGGAGTGGGCGAGATATGCAAAAGACAGAAAACACACATGCACCCCAGTATACTCCAGATTTTTATAACAACAATCTTATTTTGACAATAAAACATAAAAATAACAAATAGAAAATGAAATAAAATAAATACAGTCCCAGACAGATACATCAGTCCATGCTCAGTCCATTTAACAGGAAACAACCACTGTACTGTTGTTGTCCTATGTGAAATTCACTGACCACAAATAGACTAGAGAAACAGATCCCTGCATAACATCCAGTCCACCTCCACCTTCATTTCCATCCCACTCCGCCCACAATGTATGCAGAAATATTTTAACTACTCTGTAAAGAATACAGTGTTAAAAACATTCCCCATTTCTCATTATATTTATCAGTATCAGTTGTTATACTATAGGATATTTTTTCAAAAGCAGCTACTTTACCTGACTCCGTGAGCCAGTTTTGAAATCCCGGGCCCTCAGAATCTTTCCACTTTCTCATTGAATACACACATTACTAAATATATCAGTGTGACCTGTGTCAAGGCACCACCACAACAGGTGAATGTCCCCAATGTGGAAGATAAAGGGTCACCCAGTAACTTGATTTGACGAGTTGCCCAGATGTCAAACTTTAACAGTCTGTGATTTTAACTGCTTTTTAGCACAATGTGTAATTTTGACAAAACCATAAATCTAAATGTTTATTGTGATGATTCATGATCTCATGTAAAAAAAAATAGAACAGTCTGACGAAGCACAATGAAATGAACTCTCTCTTTGGAGAAATGTCCATATGTGTACCCTGGTACAGGTGTAAAATGGTACATCAGTTTTACCAATGTTGCTTCTGTCCTCCACAGCCTGTGCTGTACCTGTGGCGTCCCTATTCCTCCCAACCCAGCCAACATGTGTGTAGCCTGCCTGCGTACTCAGGTAGACATCTCGGAGGGAATCCCCAAGCAAGTCACCGTGCACTTCTGCAAGCAGTGTGAAAGGTTTGTGACAAGCATGCATCAGTCAAAAAGTAAAATCGCAGATATAAGTTTTGCTTGAGAAAGCTGTGGCTTATATTTTTCCTCTTTCCTCAGGTATTTACAGCCTCCAGCCAGCTGGGTGCAGTGTGCCCTGGAGTCCAGAGAACTGCTGGCCCTTTGCCTGAAAAAGATTAAGAGCTCTATGACCAAAGTAAGTGTGATTCTTACTAAACTTCACAGAAGACAAAAGCTTGTTTGCACACTTGTTATTGAGCCTACAGATTTATTTTATCGTGTCCTTATTTTCACCTCAATTAACACAGTTCAAGTTGAAAATAACAACACTGTAACCTCCAATTTTATAGTTATTAATATTTTACAGGTCTTTTTATAGGTCTTTTGTCATGGATTATATATTATTATATGTCCATCCCATGCCTCTGATTTATCATAGTGATGTGCACCATGTTCACCACAGTACTTGCAAAGTACATGTGGATATTCGATCGATATTCAAGCTTCTGCTACTTCATAGATTGAACAGCATGTCTCTTCTCACAGGTGCGTCTCATAGATGCGGGCTTCCTGTGGACAGAGCCACACTCCAAAAGGATTAAGATAAAAGTGACCATCCAGAAAGAGGTAAAAAAAAAAAAAAAAAACAGAGTGGAAGTGATAAGTGTGGGAGAGTGACATTCAAACTACCAGGGAAAAAACACTTCCGGACCGATGGGGGAATACGTGTACCAGAGACGTGTTTTCCATCTAAAGATTGCTGGGGTGGTAATCGGCACAGTTTATGTTGGACTTTAAAGCTTTTTGCTGGACATATGTGAAAAGTAATGATGATAATAATCCAGTTCTGTGAGATAATCATATATGCAACGGACTTCAGGTTAAACTCTTAAACTAGAGTCGTCTGTTCTCGACTGACTCGTGTGTGTTTGAGAGAAGTGAGTTTTGCCAGCGGCTGTCATCTCATCTCCTTGACCTTTAGTGAGAACCTGAGCCCCGTGCATCTCAGGGCCAACTCTTTTGTTTGTGCTGATGCAGAGTCTGTATAAAACTGTTTCCAGATCCCACTGGTCAAATATAAAAAACACGTTTTGTTATTTTGCCCCGCCAGAAGTGAATGACCATAAGCTCAGAGTTTTGTCGCCATTTGCCGTGTCATCGGACCATATGGTGAAACTTGTTGTTGTTTGTTGCTGTCTTTGCCTCTCCAGGTGATGAATGGCGCTATCCTACAGCAGGTGTTTGTGGTCGAGTTTGTCGTCCAGTACCAGATGTGTGACGACTGCCACCGTGTGGAAGCCAAGGACTTCTGGAAGGCCGTGGTTCAAGTTAGGCAGAAGGTGAGATGCTGTTTTTTTAAATAAAATATATAAATAATAAATAAAAAAAAATATATATATATATATTTTCGATTGTTTTTATTTTACCTGACCTCTACTCACATTTTCACCTTTTTAAAAACATTTTATATAAAACATGCATGTATGCTAATATTTTAGTGTTTATTGATTAGTTGAAAACAGTAATAGCCGTTTTATTTTGTTAACAGGTATATTCTGTAAATCTGGTTGTCCAGGAAGCGAATAGCCTTGAAAATGCTCATGGTGTGGATGGGAAATATTCATACAAATAAATGAACAGATAACAGACACTAAAGGGCTACAAATGCTGTAAAATATATAATACAGCAAACAAAAATGCACGATGAAATGTGCTCAGTTTTTTTTCTTCTGATTTTTTTGTTTTTGGATTTGAAGAGTTCTCGATTGACTCTTTGTTTTCACGATCCTGTTACCCTGTGTTGATTTTGCAATTGCGTGTTGAAACCTCAACCTAGATTTTTATAAAAACAAGCGTTGGCATGAAATACATCAATAAATCCCAGGGTTAGACTTTTTCCTTTGAGCGCTGATGTGCGGAGGTAAACCAAGCGTAGCTGCCATGCTACAGAGAGCGTAGATCAGGAGAAAGATTACTCAGAAACAGACAAAATCAGTCCAAAACTTTCAGTCTCTCTTATCGCTCAACCAAACTCAAATAAGCTAAGCTGCCCTCAGCGGTTTTTATAACTCCTTAATGCCGTCTGCAGCTACTTCACAATAAAAGCAAGTCCCACCTTTTCACTGAAAAGATTTCAGTGTGGAGCAACTATGAAGGAAGTACTAAAATCCAAAAAATGTCAATAAAGCTTCGGGGGCTGATGGTCTTAACCGTAGTGTTTTTCCTGAAATGTCAAAGCTGGCGACAGATTGCGGCAGATGCCAAGATGTTCATTCAAATTTCCTACCAATAAATAATGAAATAACTGTGACACAGGGCTTAGGGATCTGTGTGACTGTCTGTGTGATCATGATGACGCTGAAAAAATCTTTTTCTTTCACAGACTGCTCATAAAAAGACATTCTACTATCTAGAGCAGCTGATCCTCAAGCACAAACTCCACCAGAATGCCCTCAACATCAAAGAAATCCATGGTTGGTCAATTTTATATGATTTTACACACACACACACACACACACACACACACATATATATATATATATATATATATTTTTTTTTTTTTTTTTTTTTTTTTTTTTTCATGTATGTGCACGTCTCTTTAAAGGAAGGGGCCTGTTATATTCCTCAAGGCTTCGATCCAAATGTAGGGGAAACTTGTCTCATTCGTCAGCAGCGTAACTAACGTGGATTAGAGCTAAGCCCGACATAATCATGTGTCGAGTGTTAATTACCTCTTCCTGTACCAGACAGCAAGCCATGCATGCATATCACTGGCGCCAATCAGTCCATACAGCTGTCCTTGCGTTGGCCTCAGAGAGGGTGCATGCGTTGGGGATCTAATCATTGTGCTGTAATCAGAGCTGGCATTCCACAGAGATTCCTGCAATGCAAGCTTGATTCATACTCTATTTACTGCCACATCTCACACACACGCACACGCGCGCGTGCAGATAGGTATCCACGCACTCAGGCGTGCTTGCCGCCTTGAGTGACAGCTCAGCAGCAGCTCTCGGTGCTCTTGGAAGGGACTGTGAAGTGGAGTTTTGGCCGAGAAGTGCAATTTAAATCATCTACACATCTCGGCAGGACTTAAAAGCTTTGTGAAAGTTTCAACATGTGGCTGCCACATGCGCTCCCGTCTTCATGAGCGTGTGTTGTTTGCATGCATATGTGTTCTGCAATGGCGATGACCCGTGAAGCGCGCCTTTGATGAATTTATCGACGGGGGTTGTGATGGTATTGCTCTTCTCTCTCAGAGGGAATTGATTTCTACTACGGCACCAAGCAGCACGCTCAGAAGATGGTCGACTTCCTCCAGTGCACCGTGCCCTGCAGGTGAGCGCCACTTTAGTCTCATGAAGCTCAGAGTTAGAACAAATGTTCCCCCCTTCGTTTTATACCAATAACAAGTGACTGTGACCTACTTTTAGTAGCGGCCTTTATCCGACAATCCAAAAGTTTATGGGCAAATGTGGCAATGTCACAGTGAATAAAATGTCCTCATAAAAATGCATGAACAAAAAAATACAGCTCCCTAAAGTAGCATAATGTTCCATGTGTGCATCTATGTCTCATGTTGACACGACCTCTAACAGTTCAGACAAGTCTTTGTGTGTGAAGTGTGAAGTCTTTTCCATTTTTACACAACATCTTATTGCATTACTGCCCCTTTTGTTTGTCAAACTGGGACAGTGTGAACTCTGAATGATGTCTGTGATGATAATAATAATGATAATAAACTTTCTTTTCTATTTCAAAGGTCAAAGACATCCCAGCGCCTCATCTCTCACGACATCCATTCAAACACGTACAACTATAAAAGCACCTTCTCCATGGAAATCGTACCTGTCTGTAAGGTATACAGCGACATGTTTTGTTTTTATTTTAGTTGGATTAGAGTCCATTGAGCCGAGACACACCCACATCTGCTCAACACCTCAGACGAGCCAGACTTGACACGTCACCTCTGAAGATTTTGTTAGGTTAGCAATGTTGTTTTAGAAAGTTGTCTTAAATCTGCTGATATGCAGAAGTCAAGTCCAAGAATCTTTGTTTGTGTTCGTCTTTGACAGTGTCAGGTGATAATAAATGAAACTCAAACTTACTAAATATACCAGGAATATAGATTCCTGCTTAATGCCATTTGACATGTAGCATTAGTTCTGTGCCTAAAATGGCAAACCCGTAGGTTTGGGTGTGTTTTAAATGGTATTTTTTTTAAAAGATTTTTAAAGTTTAGAGTAGAAAGTTTTAATCCAGACACATGCTCTTTATCTAAGCTGTCGGACAACAAGAGGTTTCCTTTGGGAGAAACAAGCTTTCAGACACATTGTGAACTTTTCTATGGCAAGTCCAAAGTCGTTTTCTACTTTCCCTTCGACCCGTTTGACCCGGGGTTGTCTGCTTTTGTCTGGTTGCCAGGACAACGTCGTGTGCCTTTCACCACGGCTGGCGCAGAGTCTGGGCAACATGGGTCAAGTGTGTGTCTGCGTCCGTGTCACCAGCACCATCCACCTCATCGATCCCAACACCCTGCAGAGTGAGTATTTCTCCCAAGTGTTTAAACAACTGACACCTCAGACTGACTGCAGTCTGGTGTATCTGGTCATCATCAGCTGAGCTGTAGTTTGAATCTCTACAGATTAATTCAGTCATGTGAGCTCTGTGTATAAGCATAGCGCAGCAGCAAGTTTCATGATTTCTAATGAGGAGCTTTGCCTGCGATTGAGCTCAGTGTCAGCTTTGCTGGTCTGAACGCAGCACATTCTGGGAGAGTAGTTTTATAGTCGACAAAATCAAGCGTGTAATTAGATTAGAGCTGACACAATTAGTTGATGAACAGAAAATTATTCGACAGCAAGTTTGATATTTGATTAAATAGGCTATTTATCAGTGGGAAAAGATTATTTGGCTTTAGCATGAGATTATTTGATGCTTTTCTCTGTTAGGTAGGTAAAATATGAGAAAACTGGCAGTTTTAAAATGAGACCTTGTGACTTTGAGCTTGAAAATAATCATTGATTGTTGCCCTAGATTAGATTACTCACCTCATTAGGGCGGCAGCTAATTATATGATGGATTATTTTGTCATAAGATAGTAAAAAAAAAATGCCCAAAGTGATTTATGTTGATCACCTGGTTGACTAACTGTTTAATCTCTCCGCTTTTATTATAGTCTTAGGTTGTATTTTACACTTTGGGAATAACCGCTGCAAGTTCAGCATATGTATGTCTTTGAGCGTTTAATGAAAGACATCAGAAGCATTTCCTGTATATTACCACGCAGCTATAACTGAGAGTCGAAATCGTTCGTTCCACTGAGTTGACCCCGGTCTGCTGACCACATGTTCATCACAGCCGTCTTAACGGCTTCCCTCTGCTCCCAGTCACGACACAGCACATGGCGCACTCTCCCAAAAAAAAAGAAAAAAAAACATCTTTGGTTTGCATTATTCATGCCATCAGCGCAAAGTCGTCTCGTTTGGAGGGATTTCTAATCAATGCAAGTTTGGTGACAATTAGTGATGATGTGTTTCCTCTGTATCTGGCGTAATCACTCATTATTCGAGAGGCTGAGATCGTCCTCGACAGGATTCTGACATTTTGGAAAGCGGCACACGTTTTTAATTACTCTTCAAAGAGCAGGCTATTTTTATTGCAGAAAGTTTTTTCAGCAGGCTGAATAGCAGAATCCGCCTCGAGGCAGAGCTCTGCGCGGCAGATTCGGGCTGCAGTAGGCAATTAACTCTGGCATTAAAAAATATTTGTGTTGCTGTTTGTCTGCCTGTGTTTAGTTCTCTTGGTACAGAGACAAACACATCACTCTGTCTGGTTTATTTGGAATATGCACAGATTAAAAAAAAACACACTTACAGATAAATCAGATTTATATTCGTTTTAGATAAAGGAACTGTGTTGAAGTTTGAGCTGTCAGAGAAATCTAAAACATGAAAAGCTGTTTGAGCACTATATTCTGTGCTGTCTGCTCTAATCACTAACAATAATCTACAATTAATATGGTAATCTCTAACTCACTAGTTTCTGAGGTGGACGGGAACACATACTGGCGCAACCCCTTCAACAGTCTCTGTAACCCACGGCAACTGGAGGAGTTTATCGTTATGGACATTGACATCATCAGAGACCAGAAGCTGGGTGCTGGGGCTGGCATGAGGTCCAATAAGGTGAGTGTGTGTGTGTGTGTGAGTGTGTGTGTGTTGCAGAACAGATTCCATTATGAGAGAACATTGCTTTTCTTTTGGAAGCAAAATCAATAGCGAACCATTACATTATCCCTGAGCCCGTGTGTGAGATTCAAGCCAGAACGACAGAAACACTCAGGAGTGTTTGTTTTGATGGTGCAAGGAACGAGGTGTACTCTCTTTCCTCCGTTTGAGCGTTGCATTAGTATCGATACAAGCACCTGGGCAGGCTGGAAGAAAAGAACAAATTAATTTTGTTTGAATGGCTTGAAACTACATTTAAATTGTGTGTATTTGTGTGTGTGTGTGTGTGTGTGTGTGTTACAGCACACTCTGGCTGAGGTTTGGGTTCAGAAGACGTCAGAGATGGACACCAATCAGCAGTATCACTGCCGTACATTCCTGGGCCATCTGCTCAACATTGGAGACCTGGTGCTGGGGTGAGTAGAGGTCGTTGACGAGTTCACACGTTGGTCAGGTAGGACTGATAGCAGTACGTTTAATGGTTTACATCTCACATTACAGCTTTGACTTCGCAAACTCCAACGTTAATGACGAGTACCTGAATAAGATGAACCCTCACCACGTCCCCGATGTGGTAAGACTGTCCTGCACTTCAATGAACATCCTCAGTGATTTAAACCTGGTGGCTATTGTTGACTGAACACTGACCTCTGCTGGCGACGTAAAATTCTGACTTTAGATTTGATTCTGTTCTCAGAAGAAACACTGCATGACTGCACACTACATGAAATGTATATAGACAGTCTGCTGTGGTTTAAATTTCTACAACCCTGCATGTTAAATCTTTCAGGTGCTGATAAAGAAGAGCTACGACCGCACCAGGAGGGCGAAGCGCAGGAACTGGAAACTGCAGGAGATGGACAAAGACCGCGAGGGCATGGACACAGATGATGAGAGGTAGAAGAGTAATAAAGAACTCTGAACTTTCTTGAATGAAGTTAACCTTCAAGAATGTGTCTTCTAGGATAAGGCAGGCCATGTTCTATACTTCTGTTAATTAAGAAAAACTAGTTTTTAGTAATCATTACTCAAAGAAGAGATTAAAAGGAGATTTGCAGTGCATTAGTTGGGGACTATTTTAAGCCGCGGAGTAATACATATTTGGTGCTTTAGTGATTGTTTACAGCAGTAGCTCTATGTTTGCTGGAGTGACTCAGTTCAGACTGTCATCATGATGAAAGAACTTGTCAGCCAGTGCAACAGCGTCCCTCATTTATGTGTTGTGATCGTTTTTGTACACCGGAGCTCTCTGGCACAAAAGAATAATCTTTTTCAGGCTCTGGTACACATATAGACACACACACAGATAACACTTGTTAGTCACATTAATTCATTTTGGGTTTTTTTGTTCTTTGTTGCCAATAAGATGCAAGATAATTATCTTTAAAAACGGATGTTTTTTATTTTGTAGTGCCCGTGAAAATCTTTACAAAAAAAATCCAATAATACTGATAAACAAAACTTTAAACCTCGACTGCATTTTGACGTCGTGTGTAAAGATTCTGCATGAATGTCTCCAGCAACAAACGAGGAAAAACACTTAAGATACCTGAGCTGATGGAGATGTTTTCAAAAGTTAGTGAATAGTCTGAAAATGTGCCAATATCCTGTAAATGTATTTTTCCCTGAAATGTCGAACCACACGAGTTTCCTTTAACATGCTTTTCTGTCCTCAGACAATACCAGGACTTCCTGGAGGATCTGGAGGAGGATGAAGCTCTGAGGAAGAATGTGAACATCTACAGAGGTGAGCAGCTGGAGACCAGTGTCCCCAGAGATTACTGCCCTTTTCTTGGGATGTTTGTTTCCATTGTTGCAGCTTAAATTGTTCCGTTACGGCTCATTTACTGTCAACAACTTCTGAGGCTCCTAATATATCTAATATTACACAGTATTATAGTTGGCAGTTAATTAATAGATTTTTTTTTGTTTATTATTATTTCAGATGCGTCAAAAATCCCAGTGGAGAGCGACACGGATGATGACGGAGCACCTCGTATCTCTCTGGTGGAGATGCTGGAGGAGCTCAGTCTGACAGACGCCACAGGAGGAGAGGGCGCCGACATGATGACCGAGTAGCCGGCCGCCGTCATGGCTGATCTGTCAAATACAGGTCCGCTGATCCCAAAGCAATATTGTTACAGAGCTGAGGACTGATTGAACCATCAACAAATCATGTTTCATACTGAAAATATCCACACTTCATAAGACTGTGGTGTAATCACTCATTATAGTTAAAACCCCACAAACTGGGTATAATGGTGCCACTTGGTAACAAACAGGTTTCTGTAGAGAAACCGGACTCTCTGGATTCCTACCTCCACTATAGGCCTATGAAATTCAGATTTTCATATAAAATTTTGGAGTGATGTTGAGTTGAAGTGCTTCTAGATCACCATAACGAAATAAATATTTGTCCTAATGCCTGTTTTTTACAGATCTTTTCGTCTTGAAGATATAAAAGACATTTGCTCAGCACTACATACTAATTCAATATAATCTTTAATATAATTATAGAAATTATATCATATGTGATGTCAGATATTCAAATTGCATCCTTGGAAAGTTACTGTGGATTAAACTTCACAATCTGAATATTTTCTAAGCTTTAGTAGTTGCTTTTGTTTTTCATGATTTTTCTGGAGCTCTTCCACCATTTATTTAAATGTTTATTAGCTGTGAGCAGCTCCTCATTTCTGTCCTATGGGAGAATATTGTGCATCAACAAAACGTGACCACATTCATGTTTCAACACCACCAGAGGGAGCTTTGGAGAAGGGAAATAATGCATTCAAATAGCCACATTTATAAGAAGCATAACCAAGCCTGTTAATGCTGCCATTGGTAATATACAGACACTCATCCAGCTGCACCACCTTTTCAGCCAGAGTGCGCTCTCATATGGGCTGAAGCTGGACATGAAAGTTAGGATTACTGCTGCTTTGTAAACACGGATGTCCTCGTGATCTGGAGTGACATGAAACTGATTGAAACGGCTCCCGACTCCAACCTGTCACCATGAGAACACCATAAACACAGAATCAAAATTTTTATTTTTTTTTTTGTAAAATGACACATTCAGAAAGAAAGACAAATGTTATAGGCAAAAGTCTATAAAAGAAGCAGAAGTTTTGTTATTTCTGTATATCTTGATTCTAGCAGGAGATGACTGTGTGAAGGTTGTTAGTCGCCCAGGTCATCCCTTCATGAAGGGTTAAACCTGGCAACCACAGCACCGAAGAAGCCTCTTAGGTGAGGGGTGAAACATCTTCATGGATCTTCAACCAAGTTCAATTGCCCATGACTTATCTGCTTTTGCATCTTCCATCTCATGTTCCTGTGATCATATCGCTGCAGTATGATGGATAAAATTATAGGAACACAAAAAAGGGTGGAGTGTACCTTTTTAAAAAAAAAACTGTTTTAACATCAAAGTTTTTGGATGATCCCATTTTAGGACATTTCTTCTCCTCGGGGTGAAATCCAAACCATAATTGAACTGAACACTTAACAAGTTCGTTGAAGAGTTTATCTTTTGTCACCAGATTTGTTGGATGGTTATGCAGACCTATTGTGTGAAGCTTTATGTAATCTAAGACACCAGAGGAATGTGTGTGTCACAAGCCGTATTAGTCTGTGTGACATGACTCACATGCAGGGGGGTGGAGGAAGCCAGGTCTTGTTTTTCACCAACCTGAGCAGGTTGTTAACGGTAATCAGATCTACTTGGGAAAACGAATGAGCTGAATCCCTTCTGGGTGTGTGTGTGTGTGTGGAAGTGGGGGTGGTGGGAGCAACAACAGTGTGCAGCAGGGGTTCTTTTTTTTCTGATCACCCTCCTGTTGACCTGATTTTCTCACCAACTTTGCATGTGCCCAAACTGAGCTTTGTCTCTGCAGCCCCATTTACCCAATTTCTAGTATTACAGTCTCACTTTCAAAGTACAAGACGACAGATTAAACGTTATTAGAGCAACAAACACCCGAAGGATGTTTAGTGTTGGATGTTTGTTATCCAACACTAAACATCCTTCAGGACAGCTCATGTCAACAAAGAGCAGTTGAAATACCACAAAGAGTGTTTAACCTCCGTTAAGGGGAAATTTTGTTCATGCACTGTTTGACATTTTAAACCAGTCCTTTCCTTTGTGTCAAAAAAAAATCAGACTTTCCATGCGTAAACTGTGCACCACGGCGGCACTGCCCGTGTTTACACATCAATAATGCACAGTGTTGTCAAGTGCAAGAATTGAGGAGGTCAGCAACCCTCGGGCAGATAAGAGATAAGATTTCCTAACTGTATGTCTGATTGCCCCAAAACAAAAGACCAACTTCTCAGCTTATATGATTTTCCAGTGCTGTGCGTTTTCTTTTCTTTGTTTATGCACGTTTAATCCGGAAACGCAGGCAGAGGAGGAGAGGATACCTCAGTTCTTATGTGAATATATACTTTAATCTCTGCGCACTGTGGGTATTTGGTGCCTTTCCAATAGGAACAGAGCCACATGCTGTGCGTGTTAGCGCGTAATGCATCATATTTATAATATATAAGCATACATCTGCCACCTAAAAGAGCAGAGATATGACAAGTTCTGTTTCTTGGAGATTTCTTGGAGAATATTGTAGCACATGCAATATAAATGCAGCGTTTGCTTATGCCAAAGGGGGGAGTGCCTTTGTCTCAGACAAGTGAATCAAAGGCTGACAGTGCATGATTTTTTAAATCTAATATTTCCATATAACTATTATTAAGTACAGCATCACCAGGCTGCGGTATCTGTGCATACCAGTGCACTGTCTGTGCTGTCTCGGCTTGTTTTTTCCATCCTCCTCCTCCTCCTCCTCCTCCTCCTCTTGCCGTTGCCTACGTCAGAGTTGGTACTGCGGCGCAGCGTCTGGCTGCAGCATGGTGGGACGGATGCGCAGAAGGATGCGACACGGACTGGAGAAAGTTGAAAGATGCTGCACAAGGCAGTGGACTTTACGTAGCTGAAACAGAGCTGCAAACAAGACGTCACTCATCCTCTCACCTCCCATGTCAGGACCTTTTATTTGGGCTGCGTAAACACACACACATGTACATACACACACACGTATGCGTTGTAGTCGTCGGTTACTCCACCTGCATGAACTGTGTGACAGGTGAGTCGCTAGTGTAAGCACGAGTAGTGGGTGTGGTGTCTTCTCATACACTGTATGACCCACTACATATAGGCCAGTGGCATAACACTGAGGCAGCTTTTTTCGTTTACACAAAGCAGCGGAGCAGCAGCGGGACGCGGGCTCGTGTCTGTGGCTCGTCCTGTAATTATCTCTCATTAGTAGATATCCAGGAGATCGCACGTCGGCTGCTCAGGTGAGTCATTGGTTTCAGTTGTACACAATACAGCGCCGATATATATATATATATATATATATATATATATATATATATATATATATATATATATATATATATATCCCCTCTATTAATTCAATTCAATTTTTCAATTCAATTTTATTTGTATAGCCCAAAGTCACAAAGTACATTTGCCTCGGAGGGCTTTACAATCTGTACAGAGAATGACACCCTCTGTCCTTAGACCCTCGGTTCGAGTGAGGAAAAACTGAAGATTAATAAAACAGATTTAATAATCTGTCTTATTAAAAAAAAACCTCAATTCTTCAGTTACTTGAGATTTTTTGGTGATTACATGTATTGCATTGTATGTGCATACACCAACTTGGCAGATAGTTTAACTGTTGCTGAAGTTGTTTTGCAGTTTTCAGTGCCAAACATGTTAAAGATATTTTAATGATCCATAAATGCGCTTTGCTGTGAGTAACTTCAGTACAACAGCCCTGCTTTATATATATATATATATATATATATATATATATATATATATATATATATATATATATATATATATATATATATATATATATATATATATATAAATGTATGTATATATAAAGGAAGTTCATTTGGTTAATGTGGTCCTGTAGCTGTATTGAAAACGCACGTACGTTGTTTTCATCATCGCCCCCCTCTTTTATTTTCATCTTCTAGAAAACCAGGTGTGTGCACCTGAACTTGTAAGCGCACCTGTTTGTCCCCGCCCCCTACCTGCGCAGCCCGATCTGTTAACGCCTGCGAGCTGTGTCACGTCCGTGTGGGAACCCTGGCTTTCATTTTATTGGTGTTTCTCTACCCACACAACTGAATCCTATAAGACCAAGAGCTCCCATGAGGCCTGCCTGATTGCCCCGCTGTGGGTTTGGAAAGGCTAGAGGAGCTTTCTTATTCCCATTCACACATCCTAATTAATAAACACACAGTCTCCAAGACTCTACGAGTTATTTTCCATAGCGGAAGATTGTAATGTTATGTTATTATCGCCTAAAGAAAGCGATATTGTACTTATCTACTAAGATACAGGCTGTATTTAAGCTGGAAACTGTGTTTGAAAGTATATTTACTCAAGTACTGAATTAAGTCCTTGTACTTTACTTGAGTATTAACATTTAATACTACTTTATTCTTCATCTCTGCTGCCCAATGTATAAATAAAGTACTACCAAGATTGTAGACTTTAATCAACAAGTCCCGCCTACACAATAATGCATCTGCAATTCATTCATAAAATAATACCGACATGCATACATTTTTTACTACTGTGAGTACATGCTGTTAATACTTCAACATTTTGAATGCAGGACTTGTAGTGTAGTATTTTTTCCTTGAAGTACTTCCTCTGTGTCCCCTGTGTGCTCATAAGTGTGTACTTTGCCTCTCTTACAACCCATTTGAATTGACGTAATCCCTCTCCTCCAATCCTCTGATCCCTCTCTTCCAATCCTCTGTCCTCCTCCCTCACCTCCTCCTCTGTGCCTGTGTCTGTATCCTCTCCGCATCCGTCATTTACACTATCTCTGTCTCACGACCTGAATCTCACAACACTCCCACCTCCATTTCCCTTCCGTCCAGCTTGCAAGATGAGCTTCAAGAGCTTTACGGATTACCTGGCCTGGCTGTACTACCAGTACCTCCTCATCACCGGCATCTATGTCCTGGAGCCCTGGGAAAAGTCCATCTTCAACTCCATCCTCTTCTCCGCCATCGCCATGGTGATCTACACCTCATATGTCTTTGTGCCCATCCATGTGCGCCTCGCACTGGAGTTTTTCTCTGGGATCTTTGGCGGCCAGCCCGAGAGCACCATGGCACTCATGAACTAAAAAAAAGGAGAGAATATGGGGGGGAAGAAGCAGCGACTGGGTGGATTAGCGTAAGCCCCCAAATCATTTTCTATAACTCAACTTCTCCTCAGCTCCTGAAATACCTCTTTACACAATGTTCACCCTTGTCAGTCACCTCGGCTAATCCAGACTGAAAACTTGAAGATCATAGCCTTACTATCTTCTTTACATCCCAAACCCTCTGGCCTTACCCCACGGTATTAGACTCACGACTCTACAACGCTTTCACACCCTCGCTGTGAAACGTCTTGTGAAATGTTGTTTGTCCTGTTTGTTTTGTCCCACCACATGTCCTGTGTGAATGCAAACCGCCTCTGGGTTTTGCATGATAGGGTCATACGTGGGTTGTATATTTGCATGCTCGTCTCACAACAAATGCTCCTAGACTCTTTTTTTTGTCATGGTTTTTAAGTGACAGTCTTTAAAGGGGAAGTCCAGCGATCTAGTTTGTCACTTCTGGAAAATTGGAGGACAAATTAAAAAGAGAGTGGTCATAATTAAACCAGCAGAGGATGAGATATCCAGACCTTTACTCATGCATAGTACATTTCACATAATAGAACTCAATAGTGGTCTTCTGGCAGACGCTCCCTGAATGGTTATCCTCAAAACCCTAAGCATGTTCAGCCTTTAAACCCAAACTGAAATTGCACTGATGACTTTGACTGTGCCAGAAATCACTGTTTACTATATAGTGCACTATATTTAACCTCAACTATATGTCTGAAATCAGATTTTATGCACTGCATAGTTGCATTAAGTGTGCATGGCATGCATAAATGTAACATCAAGAGTAAACTATGACGTTTTTTAAAATATTTATGGAGTAGTAAGTAAGGTGAATGAGGAAGTGATTTCAGATACAGCCTTAGAAAAGCTCCATTCATGGTCGCAGAAGACATTATACGTGTGTGTCTGTGTTTATCACTGATTGTGAATCGTGAAGGGGAGTTAGTATTCATTCCAGCAATTCTGACATGCACTTAATGTTCCTGGTTTATCTATGGTTTTGTATCAGAGTCACCATTGCCTTTTTTTAAATAAAGTTTCCTTTATGTACTCTAATTCTCACTGGCAGGGAACGCTGTACATTTCAAGTCACTGTGTAGCCAATCTTCAAAGAGAGAGAGAGAGTTGTTAGAAAAGAAAAGCAAAGCTATGCAATCAATATAAAAGCGTCATTGACAAAGTTCAAGAAAGTTTGTCCTAGGCCCACATTTCTCGGTTTCCTCATCAAAATGAGTAATAAACCGAGAACATGGCATTAACGTGTGCCAAGCCCTCTCTTTATCTACCGTTTTTTAATTGTTAGGTATGTCAGGAAGGTTTGCTCAGCACTGAACATGAGCAAATATTGACACAACACACCTTTGCGCTTTAGGCTTGGCTTGACATGACGTATTCTGCAGTTAAACTGTTAACTGTCAACTGGCACTGCAGGGAAATCGGCCTGAATGAAAAGTAAAAATTTGACGGGCCGATTGAAGACCTCTGTCTTTCCTCACCTGTAGTTTATCTGTAGGGAATGAAGTGGCGAGAGGATGAGTCGTGGTGTATCTGGTAGTTGTGATGAGCATTGCATTTAGGTTGTGTGATCATCTTTGCTTATTTATGCTTTGGGTCAAGGGCTTGCTGATTACAGTCTAATCATGATCTATAAGTTAAGTATATTTATATGGAGTTATATATTTATATACACTGGTAAATGCTTGGCTGGTTACAATGTCAATTACCATACTCTTTGATTATTTATACTTGTGTTCTCTTGTGGCCATAAATAACACGTCATTTGTTCTTTGCTTTGTTTTTCCACTTAATAGTGCTTTTATATTACTACTATATATTAGTTCCAAACATTCACTGAAAGAAGAGAATGAATGGACGTTATATTTATACATAATACATGATACACATCACTGCAATATTCAGAAAATAAAGACACCTGAAGACACTTGGACAACCGTTCTCCTCCTTATTTGCTTTTTGATTTGAGTGTCTGTGTTCATGCAGGATATTGAGTCTGTTATGCCTTGCCTCAGCCGTGCAGAGGAGTTACTTTGAAATGGAAGAACAAGCAAAACAAAGGCTTGTACGTACGCGACACAATTGACTGTACCACATAAAGTGAAATCGCACAATAAGAGGCAGAGCCACCAAACCAGTTCTGCCAAGACAGTGCAGGAATGAATATCCAGCAGCTTTACTTTCCCTACTGCAAACACTAGGCGACCCGTCTATGACAACAAAGCTGTGTTTACCTGAAGTCACTCTTTGCCGGTTCACAGTTTAAATCGATGTAATGGGTGATGAGTTTTAAATTTGGTAAAATAGACTAAAATGAATGTTGTGCAAATATAATTTGCAATGCACAAGCAAATTTCCTGAAATATTATCAACATGGATGGTGGATGACAGAGCAGGGAATTGTTTTGGTTATCAGTTTAACACATTACTACTAGTTGTTTATACCTTGTAACCTGTGACGCCTCCTTCTTATTACTTTTTTTTTCCAGGGGCACAATAGCTGCAACATCCTGACTTCTCAACCTGCACATTCATTCAAAAAAACTACTGCGGTGCTTTCACCTTTTTCCATTTCTTATTTCTCTTCTCTCTTCCTTTCCTATCTCCTCTCCCTTTGATTTTCTCTCCTTTCTTCTTTTTGATTTTGTCTCACCTCTGCCCTCCTATCAGTCACTCCTCATGAAGAAGAGAGGAACTAGGAGATTTTCCCCCCAGGAATAAGTTTTCTTCCCCCTAAATAAACCACTCTATCCTCTTCTCATCTCTATTTCTATCCTTGCCTTTAACTCCTTTCCTCTCTTCTCCTCTGCTCTCATCTCCTTTTCCCATTCCTCCCCCTTTCCTTCTTTTCTTTCCTATTAATTTCACCTCCTCTCTTCTTTCCTTTACCTCACCTCACGGGCACTCTACTCACGTAAAAAAGCTAGACACTGTTTTCTGATGCTATCCTACGTTTTTAGGTCTTTGAAGTATCGTCTTCTGTTTACACTTAACATGTTGATTTATATCCCATGAAGGAAGAGGCCAGAGGTTATCTCCTTAATGACATGGTATAAACAAAGCTATTTGCAGAGTCAAACGCTCTCTAAATGCTCAGATGGGTGGTGTATTGTTTCTGTTGTGTTTGCATGTAGCCTATGGTAATTTCTCCCAAATAAAACTGAAGGGGACTCCTAGCAACTGTTGGGTTTACAGACAGGGAGGTACGCGACACAGAGACACACACATACACACCCCAACACCAGCACCACAGCCGAGTTTCAGTTTACAAGGAAACCCCAGAAAGTGTTCAAATATTCAGCATTCAATAACTAACTACTGACACACACACACACACACACACACACACACAGCTTAAGTTCTACAACTAACAACCTCCTGCTATAGGTGTCATTGTTCAACTTTGCTCTCCTGCAGGTGTGTGTGCCTTTACAATGAATGTCTCCATGGTAATGAAAGCTACAGTTAGGCCACAATCTTTGACAGACATGGACAACAATAGACACAATAACACACACACGGTATTACAGCTTGTACGTGACACTTGAATTTACATTGTGATGATATATCCACACTTACTGATTAACACATGGCCAATATTACCAAGAATAAAGACCTTAAGTAGCATTAAGAACGTTGCAATGCTATGTACTGCACTGTATAAGACAAAACATGTCACTGCAATGTCAAGAACATACAACATTTAAAAAGTCAGTTGTTGTTCTGTTTTTTCTATCTTATTTGTCTAAGGGTTGTTTTTTCCTTTTTTGCATTTCTGTCATTGTCTGTTGAAAATAACAGATTCAAACCCTGGGCTGCACTGTGAGCTAGTTTTTGCATCACGTGTAAAAAATCAATACCCTGCTATTATAATGTATTATAGTGTCAATAGGCTTGTATCGAGGGAACATTGTTTGCACTGCACTGTATGTGTGTCTGTTTTTTGTGTGTCTATCTGTCTGTTGTTATACATTGTTTTGGGTGGGGGCTTGTTTAAACACAGTCACACCCCTTCAAATCAAAATCAAATCAGATTTTATTTGTATAGCCCAAAGTCACAAAGTACATTTGCCTCCGAGGGCTTTACAATCTGTACAGGGAGTGACACCCTCTGTCCTTAGACCCTCGGTTCGAGTGAGGAAAAACTTGCCCATAAAAAACCTTTAACAGGGAAAAAAGGTGGAAGAAACCTCAGGAAGAGCCACAGAGGAGGGATCCCTCTCCCAGGACGGACAGACGTGCAATGGATGTCACGTGTAGAGAACAAATCCACACATAAAATGACAATGAATTCAATGAATGATAAAATGAATACAGTAGCAGTGGAACCTGTGATAGAGATAGAGAGACACAGATGCACAGCAGCAGCAAATCATAAACTAACTATAAACTGTAATGGAGATATGGTAACAATAATGACAGTAGAAATATGTGTAGTGGATGTCGTGCTGGCTCACAGCAGCAGCCACGATCTACGAGAACCTGCTGGACGATAGAGCACAGAAACTCTGGGGAAGAAGTTTAGTTAGTAACATGCATGAATGAGACATGTATGTTCACAGATGTTGAGAGAGAGAGATGGTGTGTGTGAGAGACAAAACATCCCATTCACACTAAGTATACATGTTTATGGATCCATAATAAAAGTTCCCATTACAGCAGCAGAAGCTTCTGTCCTGATGCATTTTGAATTCATATACAGAGAGAAAACAAAGAAACAAATCACCCACCAAGTGAGCACGTAGAGATTAGATTAGACTCAGTGGCGCAATTAGTGACATAATCATGAGTAAATATAATCACATCCACAACAAAGATCAGGTACAGGATCACAGTATCAAAGTCTGAGGAAGGTTGTTTTGTGTCAACACCAGATTTATTTCTGGCTTAATCCCTGAGCAATCAGACAAGGTTTGTTCTGTGGCATTTAGACTGATTGTGCAATTGTCACCGTTCTTTGTTGATCGAAGATGGAGGAGGAATTCTCCTCACGACACAGATCCCAGCTCCACAGTATATCTGAGTTATGAATCAGTCAATATGAGTCTAGGAGTGGTTGGATTGATAAAAACCTGAGCCCATCAAGGCGTGAAACCACAGCTGAAGCCAAGCCCTGACATGGTCAAAGGACTTTCACTACAAAGAAAACATGTTGTTGTAGAAATGGGTGAAGAGCACTTGAATGTCGTTCTCCTGAATGTACTTCATTATCACGATCTGCATGTTATAAATTATGATTAAAATAAAACACACTATGAGCTGATACACTTTTATACATACATCAAATTATTTCAGATATCTTAATAATTACACTAAATATTTGATGATTTGTAACTTTAAGAATCTTATGCTTAAATATAAAACACAAGTCTGCCACCAAGTGGTAGAAAATAGAGTAGAGACGTAGAGACAGCAGAGAAATAATATGTGTGTTGTACAGATTTGATAATTATTTAATTCTTTGCACGAATAAAATCATAACAAGTTCTTAATTTAGTTGAGAAAGCACTCTGGTACTGATAATTCTCATTCAGTTAGGACTTTTTGGATCACAGTTTTAGTGCTGTGCTATGTTATATTCATCAGTGTGTGCAAGCAGCTGTGAAGGAATGTTTGATACAAGAATTTTATTGCGAAACGCACAAAGGAGTATGTCTGTTTCACTTGACACAGCGTCATGGAGTCTGTTAGATGAGCAACACCTCGTCATTGGGGAGGGGACTGTGCAAATGACAAGCTTGAGGCAAGATGAAGGAAGCTGTTTATTTTATATTATGTCATCTTTATGCTTGTTGATTTAGTTGGCAGTTGGTGTTCTTAGTATGGGACCTTGAGGCTACGATACCTAAAGGAGGTGTGGTAGGTTCTGTAGAGCCCCAGGAGGAGAAAAGTAGAAAGGGAACAAGAGAGCGAATAAACAATTATTTAACATTAACCTTTAATTCTGTGTAGGTTGTTCCTCACTTTCCTCAATTCATAACCTCAAAGTATCAGAGGAGCTTGCTCCTGTTTTTTTTCTTTTTTATGTACAATCTTTAAACTGACATGTAGATTATCTTTACTGACCAAAGACAAGAACCCACACTGTGTATTCTGGTTGCAGGAGCACTGAAGTCTGTTCAACAGTTACAATGAAGCACTTGATAGCAATGAGAAAAACAGAATCTGACATTGGTGCCTTGCTCAAGGGCAGCTCGGCAGTGCCCAGGAGGTGAACTGGCACCTCTCCAGCTACCAGTCCACCTTCATCTTCCATTTTTGCTCAATGTGGGACTTGAACCGGCCATCCTCCGGTTCCCAAGCCAAGTCCCTATGGACTGAGCTACTGTCACCTAATCTAATAATATTGTGTACACTGGTTATGAACAGGTAAGAACAGGACGTGGACAGGTAGGCGACATTTAAAAGCTCGTAAACTATAATAATCAGATCAGATCAGAAAATAGTGAGTCACCTTTCCTAACCGCTAACTTAATGTGCAAGTGCAACAACAACAAGTAACTCCCAGCTGAATACACCTGGCTCCCTAATGTTAGCTAATAGCAGCTACAGTTTGCAGCTGAGAGTTGAGAGCATGTTTTCTTAATAAAATATGATCCGGTTTCACCAAAATCAGTGAAGCAGTCGGTGGTGTGTGACTTATTGCTGCAAAGGTGTACAGGGTGTAGAGTGGGAATAACAAAGGCACCATTCATCCATGATATCACTTTAATGATAAACACAATTAGTGTAAAGGTAAAGTGTGCCAGTGCAATGTGAGTAAAGCGACATAGTAATGAGCCGGAGGGCTTAAGATTTCAAAAGGCTCATGGCCTGTGTGATGAAGATGTCTCAGAGTCCGGTGGTGTGGTACCAGATGCTGCGTATCGTCTGACAGATGGCAGCAGGCAGAAACAGTTTGTGGTTGGGGTGACTGGAGTCTTTGATGATCCTGTTGGCTTTCTTCCTACACACTTTCTGGTTGAAATGTCCAAATGTTGCACCTCTTTTGGGTAGGTAATCTGCATGGTTGCACCTGTAACTACACCCAAAAATGCTTAAACATCATTGCACTGTTCAACAACTGGAGGTAAGCAAAAACAACATTCTAAGTTGGTGTTTGGTTGCTTGTTACAGCAATAGTTTGACACCACATCATACCATCGCCTTGGCATTAAATAAAGGCTACAAACAGCAGCTGGGAAGCCTAACTTGGTATACACAGGGAAATAACTTGCTAGACTTCTGCAAACCTACCAGAACATTTCATTTGTTTCCTCCACTAAAAGGATGTGGTTTTATGCTGGGGGTTTTTAGGCCATGAGCTGTGACTTCCTCAAACCTAGTTATCACGGTGAGATGCTAGGCACCATGTGGAAACTGGCAGACCAAACAAACAAGACTTGTTAAGCAATGAGGTACTCATAGATTTTGTTACCAGTGCACAGAGCCAGACTGGCTGTTTCCACCTGTTTACAGTCTTTGTGTACAGTCTAGCCGTAGGGTCAAATGTGACAGACAAATACAAGAGGGGTGTTATGGAATTTTTTATCCTTAGGTTACACAAGGTCACGTGTGGGCCTTGAGGTTCTCAGCAGTATTAGTTGTTTGACTTTGGTTGAGAACAGTACGTGCCTATATCAACACTGTGGTGTCCAGGGTCAAAGAGACCTATTGCTGCCTTCCTAGACATAATAGATAGCTTGTTGTTGACGTTCCAATCTGCGTAAACAGACATCTGTGTCTGCAGACTAGAATATGTTGACAATAACACCTCCATGAGTAAAGACTCATTCGTATTTGTGGTGTGATCTTGGGGTTTAAAGTTTATCCACCATCACGAGTTCAGCAGAATGTGAGACCGACTCAGGCACTTCTGATGAACTTAGAGAGTGTCTCTAATTTTCCTTGATCAAGCGTCAATAAATAATACAGCATAAGACATCAGAGGCTCCTTAACACTTTCCTTCTTTCCTGACCTCACCATTGACCTTTGACTTCAACAATTTCTCCACAACAAGGGGTCTCACTTTTTTCATCGACCTCTCTGTAGGAGTAAGTAAAACAAGGTTGTTGTCTTTCTTGATGATGTTTTCTGCAGATTTCCTCCAAACAAACCTCTAAGCAAAAAGTCAACCCCAAACATTTATTCAAACACAACATAAAAAGATATCACTGATCATCATTATCTTGATAAGACACAAGATCCCCTGAAAACACGATTCATGAAATTGTGAAATTTCTGTTCTTCTGTATCTTTATCATCATGGATCATTTGTATAAACACGTGTCTTAGTAAAGTGTTGGACCATGATCTGCACGAACACCTTCGATGCACCTTGGCATTGATTCTTCGAGTCTCTGAAGCTCTACTGAAGGGATTGAACACTGTTCTTCTAAAAGGTATTCCCTGAGTTGGTGTTTTCATGGTGAGCAGAGACATTTAAATAAATGTAAATGTAAATACATGTCTGTTCCAACATAGGCAAACTAGTTTTCTCTTGTGAAAAAGCCCATCATGTACTACACGACCAACTTTTGAGTGCACTGGAAACCAAGCCCCAGCATCAGAGAGGCTTGTCAGAGAAAGTGTGTACTTTTTTTGTACTCTGTCTGACTACATGAGATGTGCCTTCACTGCCAGCAGATTCATTGCCAAAGTCATTAGCTGCTAATTCTGTGGGATCTAGATTTTCTCTGATAGGATCCCACAGTAAAGAACAAAAAAACGTCTATGGCCTTATTAGTACTGGTGAGCACGGGAGGGGAATGATCATACAGTCACTTATTGCTGTGTTGGTTACTAAACAAGTCCCTATCTTATTGTCTCACTCTCACCCTCTCTAATTCACTCTATACACATTCACTACAGCTTCAAGATCTCCTTTACATGAATAGGGTTAATGTAAGGCAATACACCTCCATCCACCCAAGTCATCTTTGGTCCTCTCTCTGCTCGGCTGCACCCGTTGAGTAAGTTAACTCTTCTTTATCCCTCGCTCTATAGTGTGTGTGGATGGAGGCTGAGGGCAGGGCTGATGCCAGTGTTAAATGAACGGACAGGTGAGCGGCGCCTGAGTCCGCTGTGACCAGCTGGGCACTGTAAGCTGACCGCTGCTGTTGTGTGTGGTCTGAATGGAGCTGAGAGACGATGGGGTTGAGGTCGGGCATGGAGAACCCCAGAGGAACCCGTTTCTCTCTCAGGGCTCAGGTGAATATCTTACACTCCATCTGTTGGTCTTTTATGGAGGGGCAAGTCAGGGACACTTCACCTGAGCTGCTGGGAAGAAGAGCGTGTAAATGGAGGTGAGGCGATAAAGAAAAGTGTACGTTAGAAGATAAAAACGGTTCAAATAAACACAATCTTCTCCTATTTAGGAGTTTTCTCCCCACCCCTCTATACCACCATAACCCCTCTCTGTTTCCCAAATTTCATTTCCCTTCTTCCTGCTCACTCATAGCTGGTCATAGATCCCTCTGAGGACGCGAGGTCTTTGACAACTGAGGCATGTCCACTGCTCAAGCATTCATTGTCACTGGCAAGTTGAGGGTTTCGACTAGACAGCTACCAGAAAATCACTTTTCTACAAAAAAACCTGATGCTATCTTGTTACACTAAAGAATGAATCATTGTCCAGCCACACAGTATGAATCATAGTTAGCAAATGTAGCTGCCAGCAGTCTCGGGGGCTCATGTGCAGAAAGTCGGTCACAGTGATCGGGCAGGCATTGCAACTGCACTGATTGGAGGGAGATTAACTGTTTCCTTTGACAAACAGCTCAGGTTTAGCAACTGTTGAGTGAGGAGATTATCGGTGCTTTTTGGCTAAAGCTTTCTTCTGGACGTCTACCAAGTTCTGCTAAATTATAAATACCGATCTCCCTACGCTGCGTGCCAGTTTTCATATCTAGTATTAAGTCATTTTAAATTAAGTGTTGTAGATACTGTCATCTCAGTTTACTCTCAGACCATCAGCCTGCAAGATTCTGAGTATACACGTAAGAGACCAATAAAAATGGTTTGCACCTTTCTGCTTCCAACTACATGCAGAACACTGTCCAAACCTCTGCTTGAAAAAAGGCTGTTGTAGTGATCTGGCCTCTGTCACAGAAACTTCTTTTCTTGGCTTTGTCCGTCGTAAGAGCCTGGGTAGTAGTTTGGATGTTGGAGGAATGCCTCCCATATCGGGTGACCCATTGCCCCACGGCCTTTGCTCCTCGCCTAGCTCGGAGTGAGGGAGTGCTCCTAGTGGGTGCTGTATCCCGTGTCACAAAAGCACCTTTCTACAACAACAGGGGTACAGAGAATGGTCCACAGCCTAGTGGTTCTCCTTGGGTCGGCTCCAGCCCGCTGTAGTTGGATTTCAGACCTCCCCCTGTGCTTCCAGCAAACACCCTCATTGGTGGGGATGTTCTTTCGCCCAAGCCTGGCAGAGATATCAGAGAGACCTGGAGCTCCTGGTGCTGCCTCCAAGCAACCGCTAGAGAGGATAAATGACCGTACCACTTATGCATTACTGGGTGAGTCAATTTCATTCAATTATACATTTGGCATAGGCAACTGAATGTCAACAAGATGGATAACCAGTTTACATTATTAGTTTATGTTTAAAGAACGGCATATCTAAGACGAGGAGCATGCAGGACTTTAAAAATGTGCTGTTATTACCCAAGAAGAGGTTTTCTTAAACTCTGGAGCAATTTAATTTACTGATTTTACAACTGTAAAATCAGCTTTGAGTGGTCAAACTGCAGATGTATCGTGTCATAGATGACTGAGAAAGGTGGCTTCAACCTGAAATTGGCAATGTAGGAGATAGAGAAACAGAGAAAACAATCATCAAAATGGCAAACGTAAACTGCAGATAAACATGAGCTATTTTTGGAAGTTTGTCTTTAAACCTAAAAGCGGACAGAAAAGGAAATTAGTGCAGAAAAAGAAGTGTCATGTATAAATTCATCTGTTCTCAGATCCCAGTCAACCATGAGGATTATCTCCTGTCAGTCGACCCTTGTGGCTATAGTTGTGGTTACACTCACTGTGGTGTGCTGCGTTGAAGCTAAGACTACACCGAAGCCCAAATACCAATACACCAAGAAGCCCGTTCCTCAGATCACCGTGCACAACCCTGTGACCACTGGCATGCCCAAGACTCACAAGGTAGTGCCGAGCGCAAAACCTGTGGAGCCCCGTCCACTGCCCACCACAGAGAAGACCACCCATCCAAGTCACGTCTTTCCAAAGTACTACACAGACATCACTGAGGCTCCTGGTGTTGGCCCTGAGAACTATACCCTAGATTACAACGAATGCTACTTCAACTTCTGTGAGTGCTGCCCACCTGAGAGAGGCCCCAGGGGGCCAAAGGGAGACAGAGGCCTGGCAGGTATTAGGCTCAGCAATAAAGAAAATGCTTTTGATTTAATTGTTTGCTTTCAGTATTTTTTAAATGTACCTATTGCTGCTCATGAAGGACCACCAGGGGACAGAGGCCTTACAGGAGCAGCTGGTTTACCAGGATCACCAGGAGTGAATGGTCCTATTGGATTAAAAGGAGACAAAGGTAAGAAAAATATGGTTAATTTAGAATTGCTTATTACAAAATATTTTGTTATCGTATATTACAAGAACGCAGAATAAAGCCATGACAAGGATTTATCATGAGATGTTGAGAAGAACAGTTAAAGTCTGTATAAAGTAAAAAATAATGTTTATAAAGAGTTTATAAAATTAGGTGTCAAAATCAGGTAAAAAATGATTTTCCAGGACTGTGGGGTGTACCTCAGTGAAACAACACACTGTCTGGAAATGTATTTAAAAAAAAAAACTTCTGCAGCTCAGGGAGGTGCTGTTACAGACATATATACCTCAGATCTTTTTCCAAAATAAAAGGGAAGTTTAAATAAAGCTAAGAAACATAAAGTTCATTCACGGAAAATGCATTTGCAGTACTTTGAAGGCAGAGTTAGCAAGCAACTGGGTGTAAACAAGAATAATAAAATAGATGCTGACATGCTGAACAGCTTTTATACTGTTGTGGGTTAGGGAGGCAGGGGGATTAGCCTTAGGGTGGCCTCAATGCATCATCGAGCCACCTTTTAGCTCCGCCCAAAAAATCCTGGACTGGGGTGTCGATTAGCACACTTGGTAGAGCATCCGCCCTATGTACAAATGTTTTCAGCAACCATTCACCAACATACCAACATATTTTATGTATTTTGAAAGAAATTTCAGAATTGCCTTTACACGGTCTGTGTGTGAACTCATAGTCGCTCAAAGGCACAGCTGATCTCTTTTCAAGTTCCAATGTGTCTATTATTTACATTTATCAGATTATGATCGTTTCTGTGGCTTTTAATGTGATTGAGTCACAACTGAACTGAACAGTTCTCTCAGTCACCAGTGAGGGGTGCTCCACAGCTAAAAACGACTGATTTGGTCAATTGCAATGGGGATTTACTACATGCACTGAGCACTTCTAGTAATTCGCTCTGTATTTTCATATATTGATAATATATTGTTCTTCTTCCCCTAGCAGCACTAGATAAAATATTATTACTCAATTTTTTTAGGGGACAAAGGTGACAGAGGAGGCAGTGGGACATCAGGGTCACCGGGCGGCCTAGGAAAGCCAGGACAAAAAGGTACAAACTTGTTCAGGTGATTGTTGAATTCTTTTATATCATTGCCAGACTTCATTCTAATACTGTTTGCCTTACCTTACAGGTGATTTGGGCTCAAAAGGTGAGAAAGGTGACGTAGGGTTGCAGGGTGTCAAAGGTGGTATTGGGGAGAAAGGGGAACCTGGCTTGAACGGGACTGCTGGTGAGAAAGGAGAACCGGGGAAAGAGGGGCCAGCTGGACCTCCAGGAATGGCTATTGCATTAGGTCCTAAGGGAGACAAGGGGGA
This sequence comes from Collichthys lucidus, assembly GCA_004119915.2. Taxonomy (NCBI): domain Eukaryota; kingdom Metazoa; phylum Chordata; class Actinopteri; family Sciaenidae; genus Collichthys; species Collichthys lucidus. Next base: position 12,961,003 of record CM014090.1, read on the forward strand.
TAAAGGGGAGTGTGGCCTGTTTGGGGAAAGAGGGATGAAAGGTGAACCAGGGGATCCTGGACCTCCTGGCATCCCAGGAGTGATGGGCATTCCAGGAATACATGGAAAGCATGGTTCCTCAGGTCCTGGAGGTGTTCGAGGGGATCAAGGACCTCCTGGACCACAAGGGGAACCAGGGGTTAGAGGATTACAAGGGCCACAAGGCATAAGAGGGATGCCTGGTCCAAAAGGGGACAGAGGTAACCCTGGCAAGAGAGGGGATCGGGGCTTCCGTGGAGTCAAAGGAGCTAAAGGATCAGGGGTTCCCCAGACACGCTCAGCCTTCAGTGTGGGCATCTCTCCAAGAAAATCCTTCCCTCCCTCCGGCGTCCCAATCCGCTTCGACAAAGTATTCTACAACGAAGAGAACCACTTCAACATCACTTCCAACAGCTTCACATGTGTCCACCCTGGGGTTTACGTCTTCTCCTTCCACATCACCGTACGAAATCAGCCCCTGCGAGCCACACTGGTGGTGAATGGGTCACGGCGGGTAAGAACTCGGGACTCTCTGTACGGTCAAGACATCGACCAGGCGTCCACTCTGGTGGTGCTGCGGCTGGCGGCGGGTGATCAGGTGTGGATGGAGACGTTCAGAGACTGGAATGGGGCGTATGCCAGCAATGAGGATGACAGCATCTTCTCCGGATTTCTGCTTTACTCAGACAATGTCTGATACTCTACTAAAAATATCTTCTTCTAATGGACTGTTCCATCATGACTATATTCTTGGAAAGGCCAAATCCTGGTGGTGCTACATTATACTCATCACTTATGAACTGCTCAAAAAGCTGTACTGCACGCTATTCTAAAAATTAAGGACTGGCAGTATCAAGATCATGTTAATTGTATTATGAGCGTACCAGAATCTTTTTATTTTATCTTTTTAATAAAAAGTGAAGAAAAACTCACACACCTTCTTGTTTACTGCTGGTATATTAAAACAATGTTTTAATAATCACAACCTTCATCAGGAATATGAACACACATCATAACAGTTCTTTATATACACATAGATGCAGGGTAAATAATCTACAAGATCTACAAGAAATAGTTTGGTAACTAAAGAGATAGAGGCCATTTTTAAAATATATAATATTAGACAAAGACAAAATAACAAACAGAAAAACATTAGTGCTACGTATGACTGAAAATTGTCATAATTTACCCAGCATAAAATCTACATATATGAGACTGTTGTGATGCTTGTCCATGTACTTGAAGACTGAAACGTTGATATTATACGCACCAGCAGGAAGCAAGATAGTGTGCAGGAGTATTTTATTATTATTATTATTATTAAAGTTGTGCTTCTCACCAATGCACCAATCACACATTCAGGTGTGCAGAGATTATTTAATTTTTTTGAGGACACCCTCTCTAAGTATTTATTGACGTTTCGCCCTCAGTTAAACGCCATGACCTCATGTCACCCTCACCTCACTTGTCTGACACATTAAAGCACCACCTCACTCTTTGTTCCCCATGTCTTCTTTCTTTATCTTGGTCGCACTCTGACCTTTACTTCCAGTTCATCTCCACTATCCCTGATGGCCATGTCTATCTATATCGAATTGCAAAAAAAATTGAGACATAGAAATATATGATGCTATGTGTTAAGTATACAGAATATCACTGTGACCTATAACTTACTGTAAATCCACTCTCTATGCTATTATATCACCACTTCTATTAGCAGTATTGCTTACAATAGGGTTGTAAAAAGAAATTTGTGTTCATTAATAAATAAAACTCAGTAGTACATATCATTCATGGAATACTTTATTTGCTTTAAACAAATGGCATTAGTTATTATCACCAACACTACTGATCCAGTTAGTTTTGTAAAGAGAAGAACATGAAGTTCATACTTGGCAATTTATAACATGAATATTAGACAATTATATAAAATGTGTATGCTGTAACTATGATTGATAGTTAAAGATGTGGCAGTTGTATGTTATAACTCTGGTTTAGTACCATTTGTCTCTGTAACATATTATGCTAAATTGAAGTAGAGTTCCAAGACATGTCATCAAAGTCCCCGGGCCAGTCACCAGATCCTCCAGACATATCACCCGATCCTCCAAACATATCACCAGATCCTCCAGACATATCACCAGATCCTCCAAACATATTACCAGATCCTCCAGACATATCACCAGATCCTCCAGACATATCCCCAGATTCCCCAGATTCATGGACAGTTGCTGGGATTGAAGGTTTCAGTGTAGGATCTGATAATTGGACGCTCACCTCAGTAGACTGAATAGAAGCAGGAGTTTCAGTGGTTTGGGGAAGAGAAGGCCAGGTTATTGTTGGCTCAGCTGTAGGAGGCAGAGATGAGATGGATGGAGCTAAAGGTCCCAGGGTTGTGGGATGAATTGGAGGTTTTGTTGTTTGTGGTCCAATTGGGTCTGTGGAACGAGGAGATGTACCTCTGGCCACCAAAATTTGAGGGGTTCTCGTCTGTGGTTCTATTGGGTCAGAGACAAGGTGACCTCAAACGTTTTGAAAGTGCTGTGCATTTCACAATTTTTATAACTTAGGAAGAAACTAAACTTTTAGCTGAACACTCACAGCAGATTACATTTACATCTAGATACCTGTCACTTGTCCAAAGCTTTTAGGCTCACTCCACATGAGGAGGCCCAACAAAGGCACCTTGACCTTGCAGCTGTACCAGCCTGGACTCTGTTTGACCACATCACGGTTGTCAGATTTTGCTGTTCCTAGTAGATTGCCATTCTTATAGAAATAGTAGCTTCTTGGAGGGGCAGGAGCAGGTGCGTTGTATTGGACATGGCAGACAAGCTTCATCTTGTTTTCTGGGATCAGGTTACCGGTGGTAACAATCTCCAAAACTGGCTGTGACAGGATCTCTGAGATAGAACAGCAGGAGAGAAAACTAAATTAATAAATAAACTAATATAATAAAATAAATAAATAATACATTTTCATTAGTGTGTTATCATCTGGAATTAACTCAATTAAGTGCATTTCGCAAATTACCTATTCTTTTGAAATGTGATGACCCAAACTCAGCGTATGCAATACAGTAAACTCACCTAAGACCTGCACTGGAGTGTTGGATGAAATTACAGATCGTGTACGTCTCTGCACGTTCCAGGAAGCCCTACAAGAATACATTCCATCGTCCTTGAGAGTCAAGTTGGTGAGGAAGAAATTTGGGTCCGTCTTGTCTCCGTCTCGTCTCATAACTTCAATGCCATCTTTGTACAGAATGACCTGACGAAGTTCAGGTGTGGCACGGACAAGACACGTGACCTTCAACGTGTCTCCAACAAGGCCGGGGTGAGATGGAGCTTGCAGGATAGCCCACCCTCCTGAATAAAGATTGCGGAGAAGAAAGTTACCTCAAAATAAGATCTTAAATTGATATTCACACTAATAAAACAACATATAAAAATGCTTAAAAGAGGGTTCCGTGTAGTAGAAACAGAAATTAAAGGACATTTCTATTTCTAAACAAGATCTTACCATCCACATTGATGTCTACAGGCAGACTTAGGAGGGTGTATGTGTTTCCCACTGCTGTGTCTCTGACGCCTTTGCAGTAAAATTTCCCAGAATCTTTAATGTGGGCTTTCCACAGAACGAGGTGCTCCCCACGCTGTGAAAGCTGCTCAGATTCCTTGAACCACAAGTAACTCCAGGTGGACCTGTGGTCATCAGGAATGCTGCATCTCAGCCGGATACTCTCACCAGAGAAGATCCTTGAATTCCCAGTCACCATCTCTGCGACAGCTCTGAATGAGGTGACATAGCCTGAAACACACAGGGAGGAATATCTAAATCAAGGGTCAGCTTCTTAAAACTGTTTAGCAGATATACAAGTGAACATACTTACGCAGTATGCTTACAAAAGATTATGTTACGTGAACTGATTCAATAATAATATTTGGTACACACCTTGAGGTACTGCAAACTGTGGTAGCGTAAAAAGGACTGAAAAAGGGAAAAATAAGCAGAGCACAAAACAAGTGAAACAACAATATTTCAAACACCACGTTAGATTTGTGAAATAATGTGAAGAAAACTCACCAAGGAGAGAGATGACTGTGTCCATGATGGTCGCCTTGTTTGTTTGAAACAGAGACTGAGGGAGATTCTTATATTTCTGAGCAGGAGGGGAAGCGAAACTGAAGTTTTTAAGTATCGAAGACATCGCACAGCACATCCTCTTTAATCGAAAATAGCACATATATGAGTATGCTTACAGTTTAATTTTGAACTGAAAGCATACTTTTTTCTGAGAAACATTGGGTGAATTAAGAATAAAGGACCATCATCAGTTATATAAAAGTGAATGCAAATGATGACACATTTATTTTATTTTGTTATAGTGAAACTGGTGTAGCAGCACATACACACACGCACACACACATTTTCCATTGTTTTTAAATCCTTTTCAGTTATTTTTAAATTCCCTTGACCCCTCCTGAGCTATATCTCAATCCTGGAAACTTAACAACCAGCAAAAAACAAAGGGAAGTGAAAGTAACACACACAACTTTTTTTTTTCTCCTTGGAAAAGTCCCTATGACCATTCAGAAATTACAATATGCAGAAAAAGGACTAAACGATGATGATCATCTGGAAGTTCTGCAAACTTGGTATTTTGTGTTGAATCAGGGGGCACGTGAGCATTGCTTTAAGACAAACTATCTTTTAAACACAACTGTGAACATGGTCCAAAACATGCTGACACAGTGTGGACACCCTGCTTTGGTGTGACTCATGATGACTATCTCTATACGGCCGTTGAAGTTACATTAGACTCATTTTCTTCACATATGTACGGTATTGGCACAATGCACAAATCATCTTCATAGCCTACGTTCGTGGACAACAGACCGGAGTCAGAACCCAGGCAGGACTCAGCCCACTTTAACAGTTGAGCCACCAGGCTGCCCGTACTCATTTATGATTTCTCTATCCACCTTGTGTATTGTAAGCTGCTGCAACAAGTAAATTTCCCCTGTGTATCTCAATAAAGTCTATCTCATCTTATAACAGGAAAAAAAACAGATCATGTACATAGAATAAATTTTCCTAATTTCTTTCCTAACTCTTTGTCTGGTGCTGCTGTAACATTTGAATTCCCCTCAAGGGATTTAATTCATTTATTTTGGACTACACAGCAAATCTGAAATTACGTAATAAACTCACAAAGTACCTGTAGTAGCCTATTGGCTGTTTTATGAGTTTTATTTAGTGGGAAATGTTTCCCCGCTATGATACAGAACTGTTTATGTAGTCAAAATCTCAGCGTGTCAACTCTTTATTTAACCCTGGGTTGCAAAATCACGAGTCATGTGAAACAACATGAACAGGAAAAGCACACGAAGGCACGTGCATTTATTCCTTTTTATTAATCATCACACACCCACAGATGCAAATAAACCAATACTGCCCCAATAACTTACATTTAAATAAAAGACAGTATTGAGTTACTTTCTCCCAATTGATACAATAACAAACCTATAAGGTTACAAAGATGATGTTTTAAACTTCTTTAAAATACCTGATAAATGGCTTCTGGATACAGTGCAATATGAAAATTATTCAAGCTGTTGTTTAATTTTGCTTTCAAAGTCTTTTCTCAAGTGAAACTCCCGACTGCACGACGACTATACTGCTGCAAATAAGAATTATTTAAAGAATCAAACCTAGCAACATAAGGAAACCTTCACTCGTGAGTTAACGGAAAACAAAATGTCTCCTCTGCTACATGGCTGCCAAACAAACAGCTCACAACACCGTTTATCCTTTCAGCTGAATAGGACTTCCTTCATAAAAAATAAAAAGGGCTTTAAAATCAAAACGGAGGAAAAGTGCTTCAAAATATATTAAGCTGTTAATGCTATGTTGTGTCCCTTGCACTAGTGAAGCGACCGGCCTTAGGAGTGATTTTTCATCATCTTTGTCTTGTTTTATCCAACATGTCCAACAGGGCAAAAAGAAGAATCAGATTTTTTTTTTTTTTTTTTTTTGGTCGGGACATGCTTTTGACACCCTCTGGAGACGACAAACAAATACATAAAAATTTAACTATTCGATCGTTAGAATTCATGTCATATGTCTTCAAGCAATGCTCTTTGCTACTGTAAATATTACAGGATTAATATCTCCTATTGCATCCAAAAGAATTGATACCTGCCACTCTATAGAAAAATAAAATCACTTCTGTACATCCAGCTTATGACTGGAGAGGGACGTCTGGCATGAAAAACAAGACTACATTGTCCAGACACACAACTGGAGGACTTCACTGACATTAACGGGATACGTCCATGCAACACACCCTCACACTCGCCCACATGCACCACCGCCACACACCCACTTATCTTTCACTCCGGATTTTTCTCCGCAGGACTGGGTAATACACAGTAAATACGGCACTAATCACGAGCATGAGCTGGAAGGTTATTTTAGTGTGGGGGAAGTTAAGTTTCGATTTTTCGGATTTCTCAATTTCCTCTTGCAAAAACATTTTACTTGGTAAAAAAAAATCCTGTTATTCGTGTTACTACATGTTACTTGGGCATTAAAGTCTGCGTCCTCACACCTGGAGACATCACAACAACCTTGTGTGAAAAGAGGCGAGTAATGCATGTTTTAAAAATCACAGCCAAACATTTATCCCGTCGACACAAATCTAACAACAATAACAAGGATGAAGAAGTATTGAGGTACTGAAGATGCCATTGTTGATGACCAACAAGTGTGCTCGGGAAGAACTTGGGAGTGGAGTCACTCTGTGGTCTGGGCATCTCGTCAGGATGCCTCTTGGACGCGACACTGTGGAAGGTTTCCCTGCACATCTCACTTGGAGGAAACAAAAGGCCAGGGGTTGGAGTGGTGGGGGGGGGGTTCCGAGATAGCCTGGGAAAACCAAAGGACATGACTGGGCCATGTCTGCCTATCCTGAAACTGCACTGAAAGTGTGACAGCAGAGGTTAGATGAGGACATCAATACCACTCGCATGAATGTCTGTTACATAAAAAACTGAAGCCAGGAGATGTTTGCATAGCTTACCACAAAGACAGGAAGCAAGGCTTTGTCCACAGGCAGCAAAAATTCAACTACTCAAAAGAAAGCTCAAAAAAACAACGAGTTACTTGTCATTTTTATACTTCTTTCTTTGCACAAAGTAAAGGAGATATTATGCGTTGATTGGTGCACTTTGGACAGAGCCTGGTTAGCTGTTTCTTACCTTTGTGCTAAACTATCAGCTTCATGTTTGCCAAAACATTCAACATTTCTGTCACCGTTCAGTGCAGTTTCAGGGAAATAGAGATGGCTGGAGTTGAAATGATCCATATCGGATAGTTGCTGTATGTGCATACGGACAGCAAAGTTTAACAGCAGGGGAAAGAAGGAGGGTGGAGTAAAGCCTCTAGAGGATTTTTATCAGAGCTCTTCACATCAACCGGCAAACACTTGCGGCTGCAGTGGTGGTGGCAGGAGCTCATTCTCAACGTTATCGGCGTCGATTGCCGATGATGCTGCAGACGCTGTCCCGCTAGCTGTGGGTGCAGGAGGGTTTTGTGTCTCTGGTGGAAAGCTCTCCAGAACGCTCTGCACCTTCTGCTCCACTTCATCCGTCCAGTCGATGAGGTCGCTCTCCAGCTGACGAGCCTTCTCCATTACCCGCTCCTGCCTTTCCCCGAGCCCTGTCAGCAGGTCCAGCCGTTTGTGGACCTGATTAAGAGCTGCGCTGCCTGGGGAGCAGGAAGAAGCTCCAGTGGCCTGTGGCCAGTTAGGAGATGCCTGGCCTGACATGTAGAGGTCAAACTCCTCAGCGCTCAGGTTCAGAGACTGGCCGTCGAGCTTCTCGATGAAGGCCACTGCACAGCACTGAGGAGAGAGGACGTGGAGGGCCATTAAAAGAATGTCTCACCTATGGATGTCATCACTTAGATTTTAAAACTTTTTGAACTCAGGAAGAATATCTCGCTCTCAAACCACTTAAAGCCCTGAGAGTGTGATTTTAAGATAAGATATATAAAACTTTAGCACAACTTTGGAGACTTTATTGATAAAACATAAATAAACCAGTGTGTAGTGATTTACCCACCAGGTTAGTGAAGTAGTAACCATCCTCTCCCGTCATGAGCCGGCTGGGGTTGCAGAAGCGGGTGATATACTGGATGTTGGACTGCAGTCTCGGAGGGTTTGCCTTCAGCACAATGTAGATGAGCGTGGGGAGGAAGTCGTCCGCGGACGCAGCCTCTTTCTTGCTGACCTTGATGGCATTGAAGATGTGCTTGCTGCAACGAGTGATGCACCCCAGCTTGTCCTTAGGGACGCGCTTGGAGTCCATTTCAATCACGTCTGAAATTATGCAGAGACGTGAGAAGAAAAATAAACCGGATCTCTAACACCAAGATAAAGAGGCGATGTCCTACCGTGGTCTTCTGAAAAAAAAAACCCCTAATGAGACGTACCTGTGATGGCTTTGACTACACTGTCAGACACTTCAGGGATCTCCTCGTCTACAGGAACACACAGCATCTCAATGGTGACCCAATGCAGGGCTCTGTAACAGAAAGCAGCTCTCAGACGTAGTCACTGTACCTGAAACTGTGCTTCCCTGTGCTCAGAGGCAAAGCAGAGAGATTCATGACTAGCTCATTTAACATTATTACAATGTTAGAAGGCTAAAAGAATGTCACATGTCCCAGCATCAGTAGTCTTACTACACTGTACTCATCTTACTACACTGTACTCATGATGAATCAAATGTTTTATTTTACTGGAACAGGGACTGCCCCTCTCCAGTCACATGTCATGTAAACTTCTATAAATAAAGAAACAAGGAACTGCCCTGCGCCTCTCTGCTATCTGTAGCTTAGATGTTGCAGTGGCAGGGTGCCCTTTGTACAAAGTAAAGCTCTCGTGTCTGACTCTCATTTGTTCTGGTCTCTCACAGATGTCGAGTAAGTTGGTAAACTCCTCACATACAACTTTTGCTTGCTAACCTGATTCTTTTCTGAATGGCCAGGTCTTTCTTCTCATCGTCAGTCGTCTCAGGACAGAAGACTTCCTTGTAGAGACGAGTCATCATGTACTTCTCTACTTCATCCATAACACTCTCCACGTGATCCGATGAACCTGAGAACAGAGCAGAGACATTATACACTGTGTAACGTTACCAACGCGGTTTACGGATGATTATTGAAAGATGAGAGATAAGCAGTACCTTTGAACTGGGTCAGGAGGCGGTCAGAGAGGTTCTGGTAGAAGTCCTGCACACACTCTGAGAGCTCGTCAGCACCCATGTCCTGAACAAGAATAAGAAGTTCACCTTAAAAACACACTAATGGCACAAAGACGAGATCAGAATCAAACCAAATATGACTGACTGATGTATTGTAATTTTTTTTTTTTTTCAACAGAGGCAACACTGTGTGACAGTCGGCGTCTCAGGGAAATATTCAAGGTTTGCTCCCCGTTTTTATAATTACAGGTTGTCTGGTCTTATTCATACATAAGACTTAAATGGTTTCTACACGCTCATTTCTCACCCTCAAGCGCACAAACATAATGAACAATCCACTCAAACTCACCCGTTTATACACCATGCCCTCAGTGAAGGCCCGGCATTGTTTGAAGATCTCCCTGCCAGACTTCAGAGGCTTAAGAAAATCAATAAACTCCCGCGTTGCATGATCACTGTCCACAGAGGAATGTCGGCTTGCAGAGGAGCTGGGGCTCGGGCTGGACTGTGCATCAAAGGGAGACGCATCTGGCGGAGGACACTAAATGTTACTTTAAATAAAACCTACAAACACTTACAGTAATATCTTCTTCTTCTTCTTCTTCTTCTGTGTAACCACGCTATGTATAGGTTGTCGGGATAGGGAAGTGGTTGAACTAAAGAAAAACCTGATTGTTAAGCAAAAGCGTTGGTGACCTCAGTTGTAGTTTCTTAATGTTTTCGAGTAAACCACGTCACCAGAGCCAGTTCAGCAAAAACACAGACAGCAAAACAAATAATAAATAAAAAAGCCACGACCGCTTTATAACGGCACAGTTATCTCTCACCTCAACAACAGCAATAGAAAACGTTTACATAAAGATTTGATAAACAATGACATAACGAGCATCTCTAGTGAAAGTGCGTGCACCTTTTTTAGGTGGTGTTTTAGTGGAAGGAGTGAAAAACTTTGTGACTGTGTGGACTTTGCTGGACTTCTCCTTAGTTTTTCTCTCTTCAAACTTGCTGAAGGGTGTGACGTTCGACTGTGATTGGGTCTTCTGATGCCTGCTTGCATACGCTTCCTCTTCCTCTCTTTGCAGCCTGGGGAGGGAAAACACAGAAAAAAGCCATAATAGTTATCAGACGGACGTGAGCGAGCGCACAAAATGAGGCGGTGACAGAAGATAGAGAATTCGACTTTTAATAATAACCGTTCATTGGACACACAGACAGAGAGAGAGAGAGAGACATACAAACCTCTCAGCAAGTGCCCAGTCTTCTTGAATCTGTTTTTGCTTTTCTCGTTGATTTTCCTCTCGCCAGCATTTTGAGCACAGGCCCTGCCAAGCAGTGTTGCCATAAAAACCACATCCTTTCGTGCAAAGCAGCTCCGATTGGTCCAGATGGATCCCACGCCGCTGGCTCATCATCTTTCAGCAGAAGTAGAGAAGACTGCTGGAGGGAGAAAACCCCCAAAACAAAGTGAGTATAACCAGGATACTCTTGCAATATTATTATTATTTGTATCATGATCACCTTTCTTTGCAATATTTCTTACACTATGGTCACTTTACATTACAATGCTCTTTTTATATATCATGCCACTTTTATCCTCAGTACCTGTCTGTTTGAAGGTTGATTGTTTCTCGTGTTTATTGTGTAAGTTATAGATATTTATGTCTGTTTATTGTGTTTTTCTAATCCTGTAGTGTATGCTACACTTTCCTCTGCTGCTGTAACAAGTACATTTACCTGTGGTGGGATGAATAAAGTATATCTAATCTGATCTAAGTAAGACATGAGTCTAACAGACAGGTCAGTAAATCTGACTTTCAAGTTAGCTATCAACTTTATTTTGCAGCTGAGCTGAAGTCTAAATCTCACCACACAGACCCAAATCATGTCGTTTAACGCTCACACAGTTAATCTAATGTCCATAATCTGATACCTGCACCCATCAGGTGAAACGGTGTGTCTCCAGCTTTGACCTATATATTAATTAGCATCAGCTAATAGCAAAGCAATAGGTTCCCATGGCAACGGCGGAGCAAGATATGTCTGAAAACCATCGCAGCATCACTCTAAAAGCTGCTTATGAAGTTGTAAAGTTAGATTCAGACTTAAAAAAATAAAAAAATATATTCAAAGTCAACAAGCTAGTTGCAGAGCTAACCCTAGCTCGGCTAAGGTGACCGGCTAAATAAAACACGTCACGTTGATAAATGTGTGAGTATGAATCCGGCAGCGTGAGTTTGTGTCAACATACACTCTCTCATTCGCAGGTGGCAGAAAGCCCGTCGGGGTAAGCGTCGTGTCGTCGCTCCAGCTCCGGGCTACAGTCGGGGGATGTTTACACTTAGCTCAGCAGCTAGCTTTGTCCCACAGCCATTTTGTCTGTCAGTCAGCTTCTTCTTCTCTCATTGTTTTTGAGGGCGTGTTATAGATCAGGGTGTTGTGTTTTATCGCCACCCAGCGGTCAGACGTCATACTGCCAAATCTCATATCATATAATATCATGAATAATGTCAAATCAAATCAATTTTATTTGTATAGCCCAAAGTCACAAAGTACATTTTCTTTGGAGAGCTTTACAATCTGTACAGGGAGTGAAACCCTCTGTCTTTAGACCCTCAGATCGGGTGAGGAAAAACTTTCCCACAAAAAACCTTTAACAGGGAAAAAAGGTGGAAGAAACCTCAGGAAGAGCCACAGAGGAGGGATCCCTCTCCCAGGACGGACAGACGTGCAATGGATGTCAGTGTACAGGACAAATCAACACAAACATATTGTACAATTACAATGACTGACAAAATGACAATGAATCACAATAAATAATAAAATGATTACAGTAACAGATATGATAGTAAAGTAGTCAGTGCAAAATTCCATTTCTGTTTCACAGACAGTGAGTTGTATTTCATTTGTTGCATGGTTATGTTTATGTTAAGAGATTATTGCACAGGAGGTTATGAAGGTAAAGTTATAGCAGTTATTTGTTTTGAATGTTGGGGGGGCTAGTGCAAATGATGTTGATGTAAAAAAAATTTTACACACAAGACTATTAAAAGCACTGTTCTAAATTCACAATTTCAGTAAACTGAGCCCTAAACTGAACAATCCGATCACGATCATGAAGGCTGGCTCTGCTCTGGAAGCCCCTGCAGCTGGTCGTGAAAAAACAGGATGCTCCACAAAATGAACTCTCATTCACTACATGACCTCCTGCTCAAACAACAGAACAGTTTTAGTCAGAGACTCTTGCAGCTCCACTGTAAAAAGGGATCATAGCAGAAGGTATAACCCAGAAACAAACAAATAAAAGGGAAGATAAACTTACTAAAAAGAACCCGAGTGTCGAGGGTGCCTTCATTATAATCAAATCACTTTACAAAAAGAAAGATGGTAAGAGAAACAAGAAAAAGTCATTCTTTCTATATATATTATAAATAATGTCAATGCAAAATTCTGTTCCCATTTCTGTATCACAGACAGTGAGTTGTACAGTATTTCATTTGTTGGTCATCCCTTATGATGCTATAGGACTAGACTGTGATGCACTGAGCTCTTCTCGTGCTCACTCACACTCCATCTCCATCTGTCCACACTCATGTCCCAACAAGCATGTTACTAACTTAACTTCTTCCCCTTGAAGGTTTTCTGCTTTTTCGTCTTGCAGGTTTTCCTAGATCACCGTTGCTGTGGTCCTGCTTGACTTCCACTACATATACTATTATTATTATTATTACTACCTTTCTGTAAATAAATAATATAGAGTGCAGTCTAGACCCCCTTTAAATGAAAAGTGTCAAGAGATAACTTTTGTTATGATTTGCCATGAAATGACTAAAGCCATCAATGTGGTAGTCCGTCTCTTAGTACTTCCTGATGCAACCACTGATGTGTTTTGATTGGATGACAATAGAGCACTATTCTGACAAACCTTTGTTGGTTTTCATGGGACTGCCCAGCATAGAGAAAGCATGATTTTGTTTAGCTGTTTTCAGGGTCTCAAGAGGAGCAGATCTCGTCATTCACACTCATCCCTGCTGCTGATGCATTGTGCAGAGAGAAAATAAAGAAGGGAGATCTTCATCATCTATTTATTATCATGCAATGTTTTAATGTGTTTTAACTGACTCATCTGCTGTGTGAGCATTGGTGATTATGGGGTGTCGGACACAAATGCAAATGTTCTTGCAGGACAAACTGTTCATTGTGCAGACATGGACGTTATTAAACAGGTTTTAAGGGATGTAGGTCAAGTTATAAAATGTCTAATGACTATTTTGTGGGTATAATAAATTAGTTAAAATATCAATTCAACCATTACAATGTAAATACAGTAGTTCTTTTCCAGTTTTTTTTATTGGTAACATTTGTTACCACTCCCAGATTAAAACTTAACAATATGGGGTTCATCTCAGCTACTTTAAATATGGTTTAAGATCAATGCACACTAACATGTAGGCTGCACTACATACATATAGTACATAAAATACGCTCCACCCTTTGGGTTACTGTTTAACCAGTCACTTTAAGATTGAAAGTAGATAACTGGGCGAAAAGCAGGAAACCACTAGTAAGCCCAACCATTACGCATCCGTCCCCAAACGCGGGCTGTTGGACGCTGGAGAGTTTTTGTTTTAATCATTGCTATTATAACTATCAGACCTCTAGTTGAAACAACAACAAACAAACAATCTAGTTTGTGAGACGAGATTTGAGAAATGGCAGGTAAGAGTTTACATGCACTTTTTAAATAACAATGACTTCTGGTGTATATTATGGACATCAGCCAGCAAACGTAAAAATTATAGTATTTATTATATTATTATTTATTATATTATATATATGAGCTGCCTCTTCTGATCCTTTGTGCCATGAAGTTGGTGAGAAGGATGTGAGTCAGAAATATGATTTCTTTATTTGTTTGAGAAGACAATCTCAGAGAAAAGTGCTGGTAACTCTTCGCATGTGTGCCACGCGTTAGTTTCACTTTGTTGGCGCTGTTTTGCACCGTTGGTAAGTTCATTTAGTTGTAAAAGAGACAGCAAAGTAGAAAGACGAGGATGTAGCATTGTTAAGGTTTTAGGATGTCGATAGAGATTTATTTGGTTTTACATAATTATCCATAGACGTCTTAATGTCTGTTCAGATGAACATGGCAAATTACAAACGCGAGTTTATGGGGTTGATGTGTCCAAAGTGCGCTGCACAATAAAAGTTTTCTAATAAGTTATCAGATCTCTTCTGACCGTAACTTATGCATTAAGTTCAGCACAGACTCACCGTCTAATAGTTCATGCATTATTACAAACACGCAGAGTTTTCTGCTGTTCAAGAGAAGTAAGAGAAAACATGGGCGTAGCTTCCTTGCTGCGTGAGGAGGAAGAGCACGAACCAGTTGTACCAAAGCACATTCCTGAAACCTCCATGCAAGTAGAAATCATTGCAGTGCTTTTGTCATACACTGCAATAAATTTAATGTGTAACCTATAATGAACTGGCAACTTAAAAGTGTTACTAAAATATTTTAAATTGCGAAATTTCTCATGATTTTCTGAATTTTCACATTCAAACATCTTTTTATTTCTGCCAGATGAACAACATGCATGTCCAAATTTGGTGTTTTCGTGTTTCTTTAGACGTTGCAATCAACGTCCTACCTATTAAACTAAATAAACCATTAAAAAAGTATTAAAGGAAAAGCACATTGTCATTAAACTGACAAACTGGGCTGTTTGTTCATAACTCTCAGGACAGCAATGTTTTGATGTTTTGATGTCTTGTTATGTTGACAAAATCCAGAATTGTGTTTTTTATTTTGCTTCATATTGTTTCCTTTAGGGGAGCTTCACTCTGCGAGGTCTAAGTTTGTGGATAAGGTGACCAAAACTGTGATCAAACAGCTTCTGGATGACATTTTACAGGATGGCATCATAAACGATGGAGAAAAAGAATCGATAGCTGAAGAGAATCCTACCAGAGCAGACCAGGCGCGTGCTCTCATTGACACAGTGAAGAAGAAAGGAGACAACGCCAGCTGGAAGTTTATTGCTTACATTAAAAAGAGAGATGGTGAACTTTACTCTGGTCTGGGTCTGTCCTCTGGTCAACCTGCTCCAAGTGCTGCTCCTGCTCTAGGTGAGCTGACATTTTTCAGACAGAGAGAGGGACCATCATCTCATTTCAATTAAAATGGAGTTTTTTATAAACTGGGTTCAGGAACAAGGGCCACGCATCGTACTCATTCAATTTCCGTTCTTTCCTACTTCTTTGACGCCGCTGCCCCCCCCCAAAAAAAACAACAACCCTCTTTCTCGCTTTGTCTTCCCTTTTCTCATCTCCATTCTCAAACAGGAACCAGGGGCTCTAATCCGTAGAGGTGCAGAGAGATAGTTCCCCCACTCAGAGTCTCCATCCCCCCAGGTTCCCTCCAGAATCCCTCCCATCAACCTCAGGACCACTCTACCGATTGTCCCGCCTCTTTCCCCTATCCCTCATCTCTTTTACCTTTCCTCCCCTCATCCCTTCCTCCTTCCCTCCCTTCATCCCTCTCACCTTTCCTCCCCTCATCCCTTCCTCCCTCCCTCCCTCCATCTCTCTCACCTTTCCTCCCCTCATCCCTTCCTCCCTTCATCGCTCACCCTAACATCCCTCATCCTCCGACCCTCATCCCATCATCCCTCCATGCCTCGACCCCTCTAACACCCCTTTTCCCTTTCCTAAACCCTCTCCGCAGCACATCACCCATGCTTCCCAAATGTTACTTGTAATAAACACGTTTAAACTTCATCCCTACGGGGGTGGTCCTTGTTAGTGAAAGTGGTATTATACCTGGACACTGTCATGAATACAGATGTTTACACACAAAAAGTACATCATTTTGAACAGAAATGTTTTACTGTTTCCAGCTGCAGAACCCTGGACGAAGATGCAACGGTCGGACTACAAGTTTGCAAAAGACCAGGCTGCGGATAAAGATGAAGCAGTTAGTTACATCAATTATATCACATTATCTTAATTAATAGATTTATCTTCAGCTAGTTTTTTAATGGTCGAAACAATAGGGAAATCTAGTTTTTCTTTTACTGAGACTGTTAAATTGGTTCCTGTGCATCAAATGACTTCACTGTGATAGAAAACGGTGTTGTTTAGGTAGGAATAATACTTTTCTTATTAAAGTCTACAGTTCATATATTTCCTTTGTACGCAGACATGTTTTTTTCTTTTTAACTTTCTACCTTTAAATTTATTTTTCAGATTTATCCCGTCACCAAGTATTCTTTGTCGAAACGTGTGGCCCTGCTAATCAGTAACAGAGAGTTTACTCATGAGAAATTCAACAGAAATGGAGCTGAGAAAGACGAGAAGAACATGGAGAAACTGCTCTCAGATTTGCGATATGAGGTGGTGAAACACACAAACCTCACAGCAAAGGTACTTTGTGGAAAGGGAATTAAAAAAACAAACATATTTGGGTCTGGTTTATTTATGATAAAGTAACTGAAGTCTGGATTATTGTGTTCTGACAGGCAATTGATGATGCTGTGATTCGTTTCTCTAAACATCCCAAACTCAAAGAGACAGACAGTGTGCTGGTGGTTATGATGTCTCATGGGAAACTGGGGGCTGTCCTTGGTGTCGAAACATCTGGTGATGATGATAAGTTCCCTATCAACAACATTTACAAACACTTGGGCTCAGAGAAGTGTCCCGAACTGCTGGACAAACCCAAGATCATCATCATCCAGGCCTGCAGAGGAGGTGATTCTTATCCACTCGTCAAGACACACCAAACATAAATACAATTTACTGAGGAGCCTGCTGATATCTTGTTTGTTGTCTCTAAGTGTTTGAGGCTCTTGTGCACTATATTGAAATTATGCCACATGTGTTTCAGAGGAGAGAGGATCAGTAATTGTTTCTGATGGTGCAAACGTGCTCTGTGATGATGTGAAACAGCCAAGTCCACCCCTGCCTGCTGATGATGACATTGAGGAGGATGTTCTGCGTTGTGTACACAGAGAAAAAGACTTCATTTCTCTTCTCTCCAGCACACCCGGTGAGTTAATTTAAATATTATCTATCTATATTATCTTATATACGTTGCCAGTCATAAGTTTAGACACACCTTCTCATTCAAACGTGTAAACAAAGCAAAATATGGTTTATGTTTTAGTTCCTTCAAAGTAGACACCTTGTGCTTTGATGACAGCTTTGCAGACTTTTCATTCCCTCTGTCACCTGTTTTAAACTAACAGCTGTGCCTTAGAAGTAGTGTTGGCATACAGTAAATAGCCCTATTCGACTACTGTAGTCATTTATATTATTATTTATATTATTTTTGAGATACAGAAATGGTGAATTAATTGCATCTGTATGTGTGGTTCCCGCCATGAAGCATGAAGGATCTCAGAATATACCATATTTTGCTTTGTGTACACTTTTTTTGTCTACCACATAATCCCAGATGTTATTTCATAGTTTTGATGTCTTCAGTGTTAATTTACAATGTGTGAAATAACACAAATGAGGAAGAAATTGGAATGTGTCCAAACCTTTGACTAGGATCAGATCCTCTATAGCTCATAACACAATGAATATTAACATTAATAGTTAATAATGAATAATGAATAATAATAATGAATACCATATCTAATAAAAAATATATTTTCTGTTTCTGTATGTTTTTCCTGCAGATACTGTCTCATATAGACACAAAGAGGAAGGGTCTTTTCTTATCAAGTTTATTGCTGAGATATTCCCACAGCACGCACTTGAGGATGACATTGAAGAACTTTTCAGAAAAGTATGTTTTTCAAATGCAAACTGTCTTTGGAGTGTGAACATGCATACAGGATTGATGACTCTTAATTTCATGCACTGTTTGTATCAACCTCACAGGTCATGCAACGCTTTGAAGGCCTTCCCTTTCGGAACATAAGACAGATGCCAACCAAAGACCGGTGCACTCTAACAAAGCACTTCTACTTCTTTCCTGGCTCCTGAGACAGGTTCTGCTATTTGTCGTCGTTTTGCTTCGCATTTTGCTCCTTTGTGTGTATGTATGTGTGTCCATTCATGGTATTTAGTTAAATAATTGCATTTATATATTTCTATATAATTAACAGTGTGTAATAATAATGTTGTGGGTATGTTATGCTCTCTTACACAAATGTGCGGCACTATAAACATAAACTTAACACAGTTAATTTCTTAGCTTGTAGCTCAGCAGTTGATATTTCAGCCTTTTACTGCCCAAGAAACTTATTTCGAAATAAAACACACTGTTGTTGTTCCTGGGAATAAAATACTGCACCAACAGTCATATTTAGTAAAAGACATGCATGAAATCAGGTATGTAAACCGTGACACACAAAGCCCAGGAGTTCTTATAGGTTCACAACTGTAAAAAGAGCATAACATTTAATATAATAACATTTAAATGCACAGATTCTTTCTCTGAACATAAGATGTGCAGAAAGTGTGAAGATTTGCTTTTTAAAAACTTTCCCACAAAAAACCTTTAACAGGGAAAAAAGGTGGAAGAAACCTCAGGAAGGAGGAGGGATCCCTCTCCCAGGACGGACAGACGTGCAATGGATGTCAGTGTACAGGACAAATCAACACAAACATATTGTACAATTACAATGACTGACAAAATGACAATGAATCACAATAAATAATAAAATGATTACAGTAACAGATATGATAGTAAAGTAGTCAGTGCAAAATTCCATTTCTGTTTCACAGACAGTGAGTTGTATTTCATTTGTTGCATGGTTATGTTTATGTTAAGAGATTATTGCACAGGAGGTTATGAAGGTAAAGTTATAGCAGTTATTTGTTTTGAATGTTGGGGGGGCTAGTGCAAATGATGTTGATGTAAAAAATTTTTTACACACAAGACTATTAAAAGCACTGTTCTAAATTCACAATTTCAGTAAACTGAGCCCTAAACTGAACAATCCGATCACGATCATGAAGGCTGGCTCTGCTCTGGAAGCCCCTGCAGCTGGTCGTGAAAAAACAGGATGCTCCACAAAATGAACTCTCATTCACTACATGACCTCCTGCTCAAACAACAGAACAGTTTTAGTCAGAGACTCTTGCAGCTCCACTGTAAAAAGGGATCATAGCAGAAGGTATAACCCAGAAACAAACAAATAAAAAGGGAAGATAAACTTACTAAAAAGAACCCGAGTGTCGAGGGTGCCTTCATTATAATCAAATCACTTTACAAAAAGAAAGATGGTAAGAGAAACAAGAAAAAGTCATTCTTTCTATATATATTATAAATAATGTCAATGCAAAATTCTGTTCCCATTTCTGTATCACAGACAGTGAATTGTACAGTATTTCATTTGTTGGTCATCCCTTATGATGCTATAGGACTAGACTGTGATGCACTGAGCTCTTCTCGTGCTCACTCACACTCCATCTCCATCTGTCCACACTCATGTCCCAACAAGCATGTTACTAACTTAACTTCTTCCCCTTGAAGGTTTTCTGCTTTTTCGTCTTGCAGGTTTTCCTAGATCAGCAATTGGTTGAGCCCGTTGCTGTGGTCCTGCTTGACTTCCACTACATATACTATTATTATTATTATTACTACCTTTCTGTAAATAAAATAATATAGAGTGCAGTCTAGACCCCCTTTAAATGAAAAGTGTCAAGAGATAACTTTTGTCATGATTTGCCATGAAATGACTAAAGCCATCAATGTGGTAGTCCGTCTCTTAGTACTTCCTGATGCAACCACTGATGTGTTTTGATTGGATGACAATAGAGCACTATTCTGACAAACCTTTGTTGGTTTTCATGGGACTGCCCAGCATAGAGAAAGCATGATTTTGTTTAGCTGTTTTCAGGGTCTCAAGAGGAGCAGATCTCGTCATTCACACTCATCCCTGCTGCTGATGCATTGTGCACAGAGAAAATAAAGAAGGGAGATCTTCATCATCTATTTATTATCATGCAATGTTTTAATGTGTTTTAACTGACTCATCTGCTGTGTGAGCATTGGTGATTATGGGGTGTCGGACACAAATGCAAATGTTCTTGCAGGACAAACATGTTGTGCAGACATGGACGTTATTAAACAGGTTTTAAGGGATGTAGGTCAAGTTATAAAATGTCTAATGACTATTTTGTGGGTATGATAAATTAGTTAAAATATCAATTTCAACCATTACAATGTAAATACAGTAGTTCTTTTCCAGTTTTTTTTATTGGTAACATTTGTTACCACTCCCAGATTAAAACTTAACAATATGGGGTTCATCTCAGCTACTTTAAATATGGTTTAAGATCAATGCACACTAACATGTAGGCTGCACTACATACATATAGTACATAAAATACGCTCCACCCTTTGGGTTACTGTTTAACCAGTCACTTTAAGATTGAAAGTAGATAACTGGGCGAAAAGCAGGAAACCACTAATCAGCTCAACCATTACGCATCCGTCCCCAAACGCGGGCTGTTGGACGCTGGAGAGTTTTTGTTTTAATCATTGCTATTATAACTATCAGACCTCTAGTTGAAACAACAACAAGCAAACAATCTAGTTTGTGAGACGAGATTTGAGAAATGGCAGGTAAGAGTTTACATGCACTTTTTAAATAACAATGACTTCTGGTGTATATTATGGACATCAGCCAGCAAACGTAAAAATTATAGTATTTATTATATTATTATTTATTATATTATATATATATGAGCTGCCTCTTCTGATCCTTTGTGCCATGAAGTTGGTGAGAAGGATGTGAGTCAGAAATATGATTTCTTTATTTGTTTGAGAAGACAATCTCAGAGAAAAGTGCTGGTAACTCTTCGCATGTGTGCCACGCGTTAGTTTCACTTTGTTGGCGCTGTTTTGCACCGTTGGTAAGTTCATTTAGTTGTAAAAGAGACAGCAAAGTAGAAAGACGAGGATGTAGCATTGTTAAGGTTTTAGGATGTCGATAGAGATTTATTTGGTTTTACATAATTATCCATAGACGTCTTAATGTCTGTTCAGATGAACATGGCAAATTACAAACGCGAGTTTATAGGGTTGATGTGTCCAAAGTGCGCTGCACAATAAAAGTTTTTAGATCTCTTCTGACCGTAACTTATGCATTAAGTTCAGTACAGACTCACCGTCTAATAGTTCATGCAATATTACAAACACGCAGAGTTTTCTGCTGTTCAAGAGAAGTAAGAGAAAACATGGGCGTAGCTTCCTTGCTGCGTGAGGAGGAAGAGCACGAACCAGTTGTACCAAGGCACATTCCTGAAACGCCTCTTCTCCAATCAAATTGCTAACTGTTGTATAATGAGTGTTCACTCACATCTGTTTCATTCGCATCTAATCTGTATCATGCGATTCAATGCTGCAGCATCACAAATGACGTTCCCCAGGGGCGCAGATAGTGGGTGTGTCAGGTGTGTCATGACACACCCACTTTTGAATGACCGTAGATCCGTCCCACCCACTTTTATGTAGCTTAACGTTTTGGGGTTTTTTTGTTTTGTTTTTTAAACTTTGTCTTCTTCAAATCTTCTGATTCAAGCATCACGAGGAAACCAAAATATGAATTAACATAATATTTGGTTTACTGAGGTGTGTGCCAGTAGCGGTTTTAGGTTACGGGCGGACAGGGCAGCCGCCCGGGGCGGGGGGCGCCACGAGCGCCCGACAATAACCTCGCGAATTTTCGATACCGCTCATTAAGACAGCGAGCGGGCGGGCGCCTCACGGGGGGTTGACGAGGTAGAGGGGGAGCCGGACAGACTGATCAGGGCGCACGGCGCATCCAGGGGCGCACGAGAAAATCTCCGTCCGGGGGGGGGGGGGGGGGGGGGGGGGGGGGGGCTTCGTCCCCCCCAGTTTCTCAAACATATCTGCGCGCCTGACGTTCCCCAAAATGACTGTAACCTCCATGCAAGTAGAAATCATTGCAGTGCTTTTGTCATACACTGCAATAAATTTAATGTGTAACCTATAATAAACTGGCAACTTAAAAGTGTTACTAAAATATTTTAAATTGCGAAATTTCTCATGATTTTCTGAATTTTCACATTCAAACATCTTTTTATTTCTGCCAGATGAACAACATGCACGTCCAAATTTGGTGTTTTTGTGTTTCTTTAGACGTTGCAATCAACGTCCTACCTATTAAACTAAATAAACCATTAAAAAAGTATTAAAGGAAAAGCACATTGTCATAAAACTGACAAACTGGGCTGTTTGTTCATAACTCTCAGGACAGCAATGTTTTGATGTTTTGATGTCTTGTTATGTTGACAAAATCCAGAATTGTGTTTTTTATTTTGCTTCATATTGTTTCCTTTAGGGGAGCTTCACTCTGCGAGGTCTACGTTTGTGGATAAGGTGACCAAACCTGTGATCAAACAGCTTCTGGATGACATTTTACAGGATGGCATCATAAACGATGGAGAAAAAGAATCGATAGCTGAAGAGAATCCTACCAGAGCAGACCAGGCGCGTGCTCTCATTGACACAGTGAAGAAGAAAGGAGACAACGCCAGCTGGAAGTTTATTGCTTACATTAAAAAGAGAGATGGTGAACTTTACTCTGGTCTGGGTCTGTCCTCTGGTCAACCTGCTCCAAGTGCTGCTCCTGCTCTAGGTGAGCTGACATTTTTCAGACAGAGAGAGGGACCATCATCTCATTTCAATTAAAATGGAGTTTTTTATAAACTGGGTTCAGGAACAAGGGCCACGCATCGTACTCATTCAATTTCCGTTCTTTCCTACTTCTTTGACGCCGCTGCCCCCCCCCAAAAAAACAACCCTCTTTCTCGCTTTGTCTTCCCTTTTCTCATCTCCATTCTCAAACAGGAACCAGGGGCTCTAATATGTAGAGGTGCAGAGAGATAGTTCCCCCACTCAGAGTCTCCATCCCCCCAGGTTCCCTCCAGAATCCCTCCCATCAACCTCAGGACCACTCTACCGATTGTCCCGCCTCTTTCCCCTATCCCTCATCTCTTTTACCTTTCCTCCCCTCATCCCTTCCTCCTTCCCTCCCTTCATCCCTCTCACCTTTCCTCCCCTCATCCCTTCCTCCCTCCCTCCCTCCATCTCTCTCACCTTTCCTCCCCTCATCCCTTCCTCCCTTCCTCCCTTCATCGCTCACCCTAACATCCCTCATCCTCCGACCCTCATCCCATCATCCCTCCATGCCTCGACCCCTCTAACACCCCCCCTCCCTTTCCTAAACCCTCTCCGCAGCACATCACCCATGCTTCCCAAATGTTACTTGTAATAAACATGTTTAAACTTCATCCGTACGGGCGTGGTCCTTGTTAGTGAAAGTGGTATTATACCTGGACACTGTCATGAATACAGATGTTTACACACAAAAAGTACATCATTTTGAACAGAAATGTTTTACTGTTTCCAGCTGCAGAACCCTGGGCGAAGATGCAACGGTCGGACTACAAGTTTGCAAAAGACCAGGCTGCGGATAAAGATGAAGCAGTTAGTTACATCAATTATATCACATTATCTTAATTAATAGATTTATCTTCAGCTAGTTTTTTAATGGTCGAAACAATAGGGAAATCTAGTTTTTCTTTTACTGAGACTGTTAAATTGGTTCCTGTGCATCAAATGACTTCACTGTGATAGAAAACGGTGTTGTTTAGGTAGGAATAATACTTTTCTTATTAAAGTCTACAGTTCATATATTTCCTTTGTACGCAGACATGTTTTTTTCTTTTTAACTTTCTACCATTAAATTTATTTTTCAGATTTATCCCGTCACCAAGTATTCTTTGTCGAAACGTGTGGCCCTGCTAATCAGTAACAGAGAGTTTACTCATGAGAAATTCAAGAGAAATGGAGCTGAGAAAGACGAGAAGAACATGGAGAAACTGCTCTCAGATTTGCGATATGAGGTGGTGAAACACACAAACCTCACAGCAAAGGTACTTTGTGGAAAGGGAATTAAAAAACAAACATATTTGGGTCTGGTTTATTTATGATAAAGTAACTGAAGTCTGGATTATTGTGTTCTGACAGGCAATTGATGATGCTGTGATTCGTTTCTCTAAACATCCCAAACTCAAAGAGACAGACAGTGTGCTGGTGGTTATGATGTCTCATGGGAAACTGGGGGCTGTCCTTGGTGTCGAAACATCTGGTGATGATGATAAGTTCCCTATCAACAACATTTACAAACACTTGGGCTCAGAGAAGTGTCCCGAACTGCTGGACAAACCCAAGATCATCATCATCCAGGCCTGCAGAGGAGGTGATTCTTATCCACTCGTCAAGACACACCAAACATAAATACAATTTACTGAGGAGCCTGCTGATATCTTGTTTGTTGTCTCTAAGTGTTTGAGGCTCTTGTGCACTATATTGAAATAATGCCACATGTGTTTCAGGGGAGAGAGGATCAGTAATTGTTTCTGATGGTGCAAACGTGCTCTGTGATGATGTGAAACAGCCAAGTCCACCCCTGCCTGCTGATGATGACATTGAGGAGGATGTTCTGCGTTGTGTACACAGAGAAAAAGACTTCATTTCTCTTCTCTCCAGCACACCCGGTGAGTTAATTTAAATATTATCTATCTATATTATCTTATATACGTTGCCAGTCATAAGTTTAGACACACCTTCTCATTCAAACGTGTAAACAAAGCAAAATATGGTTTATGTTTTAGTTCCTTCAAAGTAGACACCTTGTGCTTTGATGACAGCTTTGCAGACTTTTCATTCCCTCTGTCACCTGTTTTAAACTAACAGCTGTGCCTTAGAAGTAGTGTTGGCATACAGTAAATAGCCCTATTCGACTACTGTAGTCATTTATATTATTATTTATATTATTTTTGAGATACAGAAATGGTGAATTAATTGCATCTGTATGTGTGGTTCCCGCCATGAAGCATGAAGGATCTCAGAATATACCATATTTTGCTTTGTGTACACTTTTTTTTGTCTACCACATAATCCCAG
Organism: Collichthys lucidus; assembly: GCA_004119915.2. Classification (NCBI taxonomy): domain Eukaryota; kingdom Metazoa; phylum Chordata; class Actinopteri; family Sciaenidae; genus Collichthys; species Collichthys lucidus. Next base: position 12,986,245 of record CM014090.1, read on the forward strand.
ATGTTATTTCATAGTTTTGATGTCTTCAGTGTTAATTTACAATGTGTGAAATAACACAAATGAGGAAGAAATTGGAATGTGTCCAAACCTTTGACTAGGATCAGATCCTCTATAGCTCATAACACAATGAATATTAACATTAATAGTTAATAATGAATAATGAATAATAATAATGAATACCTTATCTAATAAAAAAATATATTTTCTGTTTCTGTATGTTTTTCCTGCAGATACTGTCTCATATAGACACAAAGAGGAAGGGTCTTTTCTTATCAAGTTTATTGCTGAGATATTCCCACAGCACGCACTTGAGGATGACATTGAAGAACTTTTCAGAAAAGTATGTTTTTCAAATGCAAACTGTCTTTGGAGTGTGAACATGCATACAGGAGTGATGACTCTTAATTTCATGCACTGTTTGTATCAACCTCACAGGTCATGCAACGCTTTGAAGGCCTTCCCTTTCGGGACATAAGACAGATGCCAACCAAAGACCGGTGCACTCTAACAAAGCACTTCTACTTCTTTCCTGGCTCCTGAGACAGGTTCTGCTATTTGTCGTCGTTTTGCTTCGCATTTTGCTCCTTTGTGTGTATGTATGTGTGTCCATTCATGGTATTTAGTTAAATAATTGCATTTATATATTTCTATATAATTAACAGTGTGTAATAATAATGTTGTGGGTATGTTATGCTCTCTTACACAAATGTGCGGCACTATAAACATAAACTTAACACAGTTAATTTCTTAGCTTGTAGCTCAGCAGTTGATATTTCAGCCTTTTACTGCCCAAGAAACTTATTTCGAAATAAAACACACTGTTGTTGTTCCTGGGAATAAAATACTGCACCAACAGTCATATTTAGTAAAAGACATGCATGAAATCAGGTATGTAAACCGTGACACACAAAGCCCAGGAGTTCTTATAGGTTCACAACTGTAAAAAGAGCATAAAATTTAATATAATAACATTTAAATGCACAGATTCTTTCTCTGAACATAAGATGTGCAGAAAGTGTGAAGATTTGCTTTTTAAAAACTTTCCCACAAAAAACCTTTAACAGGGAAAAAAGGTGGAAGAAACCTCAGGAAGGAGGAGGGATCCCTCTCCCAGGACGGACAGACGTGCAATGGATGTCAGTGTACAGGACAAATCAACACAGACATATTGTACAATTACAATGACTGACAAAATGACAATGAATCACAATAAATAATAAAATGATTACAGTAACAGATATGATAGTAAAGTAGTCAGTGCAAAATTCCATTTCTGTTTCACAGACAGTGAGTTGTATTTCATTTCTTGCATGGTTATGTTTATGTTAAGAGATTATTGCACAGGAGGTTATGAAGGTAAAGTTATAGTTTTGAATGTTGGGGGGGCTAGTGCAAATGATGTTGATGTAAAAAATTTTTTACACACAAGACTATTAAAAGCACTGTTCTAAATTCACAATTTCAGTAAACTGAGCCCTAAACTGAACAATCCGATCACGATCATGAAGGCTGGCTCTGCTCTGGAAGCCCCTGCAGCTGGTCGTGAAAAAACAGGATGCTCCACAAAATGAACTCTCATTCACTACATGACCTCCTGCTCAAACAACAGAACAGTTTTAGTCAGAGACTCTTGCAGCTCCACTGTAAAAAGGGATCATAGCAGAAGGTATAACCCAGAAACAAACAAATAAAAAGGGAAGATAAACTTACTAAAAAGAACCCGAGTGTCGAGGGTGCCTTTATTATAATCAAATCACTTTACAAAAAGAAAGATGGTAAGAGAAACAAGAAAAAGTCATTCTTTCTATATATATTATAAATAATGTCAATGCAAAATTCTGTTCCCATTTCTGTATCACAGACAGTGAGTTGTACAGTATTTCATTTGTTGGTCATCCCTTATGATGCTATAGGACTAGACTGTGATGCACTGAGCTCTTCTCGTGCTCACTCACACTCCATCTCCATCTGTCCACACTCATGTCCCAACAAGCATGTTACTAACTTAACTTCTTCCCCTTGAAGGTTTTCTGCTTTTTCGTCTTGCAGGTTTTCCTAGATCAGCGATTGGTTGAGCCCGTTGCTGTGGTCCTGCTTGACTTCCACTACATATACTATTATTATTTTTACTACTACCTTTCTGTAAATAAAATAATATAGAGTGCAGTCTAGACCCCCTTTAAATGAAAAGTGTCAAGAGATAACTTTTGTTATGATTTGCCATGAAATGACTAAAGCCATCAATGTGGTAGTCCGTCTCTTAGTACTTCCTGATGCAACCACTGATGTGTTTTGATTGGATGACAATAGAGCACTATTCTGACAAACCTTTGTTGGTTTTCATGGGACTGCCCAGCATAGAGAAAGCATGATTTTGTTTAGCTGTTTTCAGGGTCTCAAGAGGAGCAGATCTCGTCATTCACACTCATCCCTGCTGCTGATGCATTGTGCACAGAGAAAATAAAGAAGGGAGATCTTCATCATCTATTTATTATCATGCAATGTTTTAATGTGTTTTAACTGACTCATCTGCTGTGTGAGCATTGGTGATTATGGGGTGTCGGACACAAATGCAAATGTTCTTGCAGGACAAACATGTTGTGCAGACATGGACGTTATTAAACAGGTTTTAAGGGATGTAGGTCAAGTTATAAAATGTCTAATGACTATTTTGTGGGTATGATAAATTAGTTAAAATATCAATTTCAACCATTACAATGTAAATACAGTAGTTCTTTTCCAGTTTTTTTTATTGGTAACATTTGTTACCACTCCCAGATTAAAACTTAACAATATGGGGTTCATCTCAGCTACTTTAAATATGGTTTAAGATCAATGCACACTAACATGTAGGCTGCACTACATACATATAGTACATAAAATACGCTCCACCCTTTGGGTTACTGTTTAACCAGTCACTTTAAGATTGAAAGTAGATAACTGGGCGAAAAGCAGGAAACCACTAATCAGCTCAACCATTACGCATCCGTCCCCAAACGCGGGCTGTTGGACGCTGGAGAGTTTTTGTTTTAATCATTGCTATTATAACTATCAGACCTCTAGTTGAAACAACAACAAACAAACAATCTAGTTTGTGAGACGAGATTTGAGAAATGGCAGGTAAGAGTTTACATGCACTTTTTAAATAACAATGACTTCTGGTGTATGTTATGGACATCAGCCAGCAAACGTAAAAATTATAGTATTTATTATATTATTATTTATTATATTATATATATGAGCTGCCTCTTCTGATCCTTTGTGCCATGAAGTTGGTGAGAAGGATGTGAGTCAGAAATATGATTTCTTTATTTGTTTGAGAAGACAATCTCAGAGAAAAGTGCTGGTAACTCTTCGCATGTGTGCCACGCGTTAGTTTCACTTTGTTGGCGCTGTTTTGCACCGTTGGTAAGTTCATTTAGTTGTAAAAGAGACAGCAAAGTAGAAAGACGAGGATGTAGCATTGTTAAGGTTTTAGGATGTCGATAGAGATTTATTTGGTTTTACATAATTATCCATAGACGTCTTAATGTCTGTTCAGATGAACATGGCAAATTACAAACGCGAGTTTATGGGGTTGATGTGTCCAAAGTGCGCTGCACAATAAAAGTTTTTAGATCTCTTCTGACCGTAACTTATGCATTAAGTTCAGTACAGACTCACCGTCTAATAGTTCATGCATTATTACAAACACGCAGAGTTTTCTGCTGTTTAAGAGAAGTAAGAGAAAACATGGGCGTAGCTTCCTTGCTGCGTGAGGAGGAAGAGCACGAACCAGTTGTACCAAGGCACATTCCTGAAACGCCTCTTCTCCAATCAAATTGCTAACTGTTGTATAATGAGTGTTCACTCACATCTGTTTCATTCGCATCTAATCTGTATCATGCGATTCAATGCTGCAGCATCACAAATGACGTTCCCCAAAATGACTGTAACCTCCATGCAAGTAGAAATCATTGCAGTGCTTTTGTCATACACTGCAATAAATTTAATGTGTAACCTATAATAAACTGGCAACTTAAAAGTGTTACTAAAATATTTTAAATTGCGAAATTTCTCATGATTTTCTGAATTTTCACATTCAAACATCTTTTTATTTCTGCCAGATGAACAACATGCATGTCCAAATTTGGTGTTTTTGTGTTTCTTTAGACGTTGCAATCAACGTCCTACCTATTAAACTAAATAAACCATTAAAAAAGTATTAAAGGAAAAGCACATTGTCATTAAACTGACAAACTGGGCTGTTTGTTCATAACTCTCAGGACAGCAATGTTTTGATGTTTGATGTCTTGTTATGTTGACAAAATCCAGAATTGTGTTTTTTATTTTGCTTCATATTGTTTCCTTTAGGGGAGCTTCACTCTGCGAGGTCTACGTTTGTGGATAAGGTGACCAAACCTGTGATCAAACAGCTTCTGGATGACATTTTACAGGATGGCATCATAAACGATGGAGAAAAAGAATCGATAGCTGAAGAGAATCCTACCAGAGCAGACCAGGCGCGTGCTCTCATTGACACAGTGAAGAAGAAAGGAGACAACGCCAGCTGGAAGTTTATTGCTTACATTAAAAAGAGAGATGGTGAACTTTACTCTGGTCTGGGTCTGTCCTCTGGTCAACCTGCTCCAAGTGCTGCTCCTGCTCTAGGTGAGCTGACATTTTTCAGACAGAGAGAGGGACCATCATCTCATTTCAATTAAAATGAGTTTTTTATAAACTGGGTTCAGGAACAAGGGCCACGCATCGTACTCATTCAATTTCCGTTCTTTCCTACTTCTTTGACGCCGCTGTCCCCCCCCCCAAAAAAAACAACCCTCTTTCTCGCTTTGTCTTCCCTTTTCATCTCCATTCTCAAACAGGAACCAGGGGCTCTAATATAGAGGTGCAGAGAGATAGTTCCCCCACTCAGAGTCTCCATCCCCCCAGGTTCCCTCCAGAATCCCTCCCATCAACCTCAGGACCACTCTACCGATTGTCCCGCCTCTTTCCCCTTATCCCTCATCTCTTTTACCTTTCCTCCCCTTATCCCTTCCTCCCTCCCTCCCTCCATCTCTCTCACCTTTCCTCCCCTTATCCCTTCCTCCCTTCCTCCCTTCATCGCTCACCCTAACATCCCTCATCCTCCGACCCTCATCCCATCATCCCTCCATGCCTCGACCCCTCTAACACCCCCCCTCCCTTTCCTAAACCCTCTCCGCAGCACATCACCCATGCTTCCCAAATGTTACTTGTAATAAACATGTTTAAACTTCATCCGTACGGGCGTGGTCCTTGTTAGTGAAAGTGGTATTATACCTGGACACTGTCATGAATACAGATGTTTACACACAAAAAGTACATCATTTTGAACAGAAATGTTTTACTGTTTCCAGCTGCAGAACCCTGGACGAAGATGCAACGGTCGGACTACAAGTTTGCAAAAGACCAGGCTGCGGATAAAGATGAAGCAGTTAGTTACATCAATTATATCACATTATCTTAATTAATAGATTTATCTTCAGCTAGTTTTTTAATGGTCGAAACAATAGGGAAATCTAGTTTTTCTTTTACTGAGACTGTTAAATTGGTTCCTGTGCATCAAATGACTTCACTGTGATAGAAAACGGTGTTGTTTAGGTAGGAATAATACTTTTCTTATTAAAGTCTACAGTTCATATATTTCCTTTGTACGCAGACATGTTTTTTCTTTTAACTTTCTACCTTTAAATTTATTTTTCAGATTTATCCCGTCACCAAGTATTCTTTGTCGAAACGTGTGGCCCTGCTAATCAGTAACAGAGAGTTTACTCATGAGAAATTCAACAGAAATGGAGCTGAGAAAGACGAGAAGAACATGGAGAAACTGCTCTCAGATTTGCGATATGAGGTGGTGAAACACACAAACCTCACAGCAAAGGTACTTTGTGGAAAGGGAATTCAAAAACAAACATATTTGGGTCTGGTTTATTTATGATAAAGTAACTGAAGTCTGGATTATTGTGTTCTGACAGGCAATTGATGATGCTGTGATTCGTTTCTCTAAACATCCCAAACTCAAAGAGACAGACAGTGTGCTGGTGTGTTATGATGTCTCATGGGAAACTGGGGGCTGTCCTTGGTGTCGAAACATCTGGTGATGATGATAAGTTCCCTATCAACAACATTTACAAACACTTGGGCTCAGAGAAGTGTCCCGAACTGCTGGACAAACCCAAGATCATCATCATCCAGGCCTGCAGAGGAGGTGATTCTTATCCACTCGTCAAGACACACCAAACATAAATACAATTTACTGAGGAGCCTGCTGATATCTTGTTTGTTGTCTCTAAGTGTTTGAGGCTCTTGTGCACTATATTGAAATTATGCCACATGTTTTCAGAGGAGAGAGGATCAGTAATTGTTTCTGATGGTGCAAACGTGCTCTGTGATGATGTGAAACAGCCAAGTCCACCCCTGCCTGCTGATGATGACATTGAGGAGGATGTTCTGCGTTGTGTACACAGAGAAAAAGACTTCATTTCTCTTCTCTCCAGCACACCGGTGAGTTAATTTAAATATTATCTATCTATATTATCTTATATACGTTGCCAGTCATAAGTTTAGACACACCTTCTCATTCAAACGTGTAAACAAAGCAAAATATGGTTTATGTTTTAGTTCCTTCAAAGTAGACACCTTGTGCTTTGATGACAGCTTTGCAGACTTTTCATTCCCTCTGTCACCTGTTTTAAACTAACAGCTGTGCCTTAGAAGTAGTGTTGGCATACAGTAAATAGCCCTATTCGACTACTGTAGTCATTTATATTATTATTTATATTATTTTTGAGATACAGAAATGGTGAATTAATTGCATCTGTATGTGTGGTTCCCGCCATGAAGCATGAAGGATCTCAGAATATACCATTTTGCTTTGTGTACATTTTTTTGTCTACCACATAATCCCAGATGTTATTTCATAGTTTTGATGTCTCAGTGTTAATTTACAATGTGTGAAATAACACAAATGAGGAAGAAATTGGAATGTGTCCAAACCTTTGACTAGGATCAGATCCTCTATAGCTCATAACACAATGATTAACATTAATAGTTAATAATGAATAATGAATATAATAATGATACCATATCTAATAAAAAAATATTTTCTGTTTCTGTATGTTTTTCCTGCAGATACTGTCTCATATAGACACAAAGAGGAAGGGTCTTTTCTTATCAAGTTTATTGCTGAGATATTCCCACAGCACGCACTTGAGGATGACATTGAAGAACTTTTCAGAAAAGTATGTTTTTCAAATGCAAACTGTCTTTGGAGTGTGAACATGCATACAGGATTGATGACTCTTAATTTCATGCATGTTTGTATCAACCTCACAGGTCATGCAACGCTTTGAAGGCCTTCCCTTTCGGAACATAAGACAGATGCCAACCAAAGACCGGTGCACTCTAACAAAGCACTTCTACTTCTTTCCTGGCTCCTGAGACAGGTTCTGCTATTTGTCGTCGTTTTGCTTCGCATTTTGCTCCTTTGTGTGTATGTATGTGTGTCCATTCATGGTATTTAGTTAAATAATTGCATTTATATATTTCTATATAATTAACAGTGTGTAATAATAATGTTGTGGGTATGTTATGCTCTCTTACACAAATGTGCGGCACTATAAACATAAACTTAACACAGTTAATTTCTTAGCTTGTAGCTCAGCAGTTGATATTTCAGCCTTTTACTGCCCAAGAAACTTATTTCGAAATAAAACACACTGTTGTTGTTCCTGGGAATAAAATACTGCACCAACAGTCATATTTAGTAAAAGACATGCATGAAATCAGGTATGTAAACCGTGACACACAAAGCCCAGGAGTTCTTATAGGTTCACAACTGTAAAAAGAGCATAACATTTAATATAATAACATTTAAATGCACAGATTCTTTCTCTGAACATAAGATGTGCAGAAAGTGTGAAGATTTGCTTTTTAAAAACTTTCCCACAAAAAACCTTTAACAGGGAAAAAAGGTGGAAGAAACCTCAGGAAGGAGGAGGGATCCCTCTCCCAGGACGGACAGACGTGCAATGGATGTCAGTGTACAGGACAAATCAACACAAACATATTGTACAATTACAATGACTGACAAAATGACAATGAATCACAATAAATAATAAAATGATTACAGTAACAGATATGATAGTAAAGTAGTCAGTGCAAAATTCCATTTCTGTTTCACAGACAGTGAGTTGTATTTCATTTGTTGCATGGTTATGTTTATGTTAAGAGATTATTGCACAGGAGGTTATGAAGGTAAAGTTATAGCAGTTATTTGTTTTGAATGTTGGGGGGGCTAGTGCAAATGATGTTGATGTAAAAAATTTTTTACACACAAGACTATTAAAAGCACTGTTCTAAATTCACAATTTCAGTAAACTGAGCCCTAAACTGAACAATCCGATCACGATCATGAAGGCTGGCTCTGCTCTGGAAGCCCCTGCAGCTGGTCGTGAAAAAACAGGATGCTCCACAAAATGAACTCTCATTCACTACATGACCTCCTGCTCAAACAACAGAACAGTTTTAGTCAGAGACTCTTGCAGCTCCACTGTAAAAAGGGATCATAGCAGAAGGTATAACCCAGAAACAAACAAATAAAAAGGGAAGATAAACTTACTAAAAAGAACCCGAGTGTCGAGGGTGCCTTCATTATAATCAAATCACTTTACAAAAAGAAAGATGGTAAGAGAAACAAGAAAAAGTCATTCTTTCTATATATATTATAAATAATGTCAATGCAAAATTCTGTTCCCATTTCTGTATCACAGACAGTGAATTGTACAGTATTTCATTTGTTGGTCATCCCTTATGATGCTATAGGACTAGACTGTGATGCACTGAGCTCTTCTCGTGCTCACTCACACTCCATCTCCATCTGTCCACACTCATGTCCCAACAAGCATGTTACTAACTTAACTTCTTCCCCTTGAAGGTTTTCTGCTTTTTCGTCTTGCAGGTTTTCCTAGATCAGCGATTGGTTGAGCCCGTTGCTGTGGTCCTGCTTGACTTCCACTACATATACTATTATTATTATTATTACTACCTTTCTGTAAATAAAATAATATAGAGTGCAGTCTAGACCCCCTTTAAATGAAAAGTGTCAAGAGATAACTTTTGTCATGATTTGCCATGAAATGACTAAAGCCATCAATGTGGTAGTCCGTCTCTTAGTACTTCCTGATGCAACCACTGATGTGTTTTGATTGGATGACAATAGAGCACTATTCTGACAAACCTTTGTTGGTTTTCATGGGACTGCCCAGCATAGAGAAAGCATGATTTTGTTTAGCTGTTTTCAGGGTCTCAAGAGGAGCAGATCTCGTCATTCACACTCATCCCTGCTGCTGATGCATTGTGCACAGAGAAAATAAAGAAGGGAGATCTTCATCATCTATTTATTATCATGCAATGTTTTAATGTGTTTTAACTGACTCATCTGCTGTGTGAGCATTGGTGATTATGGGGTGTCGGACACAAATGCAAATGTTCTTGCAGGACAAACATGTTGTGCAGACATGGACGTTATTAAACAGGTTTTAAGGGATGTAGGTCAAGTTATAAAATGTCTAATGACTATTTTGTGGGTATGATAAATTAGTTAAAATATCAATTTCAACCATTACAATGTAAATACAGTAGTTCTTTTCCAGTTTTTTTTATTGGTAACATTTGTTACCACTCCCAGATTAAAACTTAACAATATGGGGTTCATCTCAGCTACTTTAAATATGGTTTAAGATCAATGCACACTAACATGTAGGCTGCACTACATACATATAGTACATAAAATACGCTCCACCCTTTGGGTTACTGTTTAACCAGTCACTTTAAGATTGAAAGTAGATAACTGGGCGAAAAGCAGGAAACCACTAATCAGCTCAACCATTACGCATCCGTCCCCAAACGCGGGCTGTTGGACGCTGGAGAGTTTTTGTTTTAATCATTGCTATTATAACTATCAGACCTCTAGTTGAAACAACAACAAGCAAACAATCTAGTTTGTGAGACGAGATTTGAGAAATGGCAGGTAAGAGTTTACATGCACTTTTTAAATAACAATGACTTCTGGTGTATATTATGGACATCAGCCAGCAAACGTAAAAATTATAGTATTTATTATATTATTATTTATTATATTATATATATGAGCTGCCTCTTCTGATCCTTTGTGCCATGAAGTTGGTGAGAAGGATGTGAGTCAGAAATATGATTTCTTTATTTGTTTGAGAAGACAATCTCAGAGAAAAGTGCTGGTAACTCTTCGCATGTGTGCCACGCGTTAGTTTCACTTTGTTGGCGCTGTTTTGCACCGTTGGTAAGTTCATTTAGTTGTAAAAGAGACAGCAAAGTAGAAAGACGAGGATGTAGCATTGTTAAGGTTTTAGGATGTCGATAGAGATTTATTTGGTTTTACATAATTATCCATAGACGTCTTAATGTCTGTTCAGATGAACATGGCAAATTACAAACGCGAGTTTATGGGGTTGATGTGTCCAAAGTGCGCTGCACAATAAAAGTTTTTAGATCTCTTCTGACCGTAACTTATGCATTAAGTTCAGTACAGACTCACCGTCTAATAGTTCATGCATATTACAAACACGCAGAGTTTTCTGCTGTTCAAGAGAAGTAAGAGAAAACATGGGCGTAGCTTCCTTGCTGCGTGAGGAGGAAGAGCACGAACCAGTTGTACCAAGGCACATTCCTGAAACGCCTCTTCTCCAATCAAATTGCTAACTGTTGTATAATGAGTGTTCACTCACATCTGTTTCATTCGCATCTAATCTGTATCATGCGATTCAATGCTGCAGCATCACAAATGACGTTCCCCAGGGGCGCAGATAGTGGGTGTGTCAGGTGTGTCATGACACACCCACTTTTGAATGACCGTAGATCCGTCCCACCCACTTTTATGTAGCTTAACGTTTTGGGGTTTTTTGTTTTGTTTTTTAAACTTTGTCTTCTTCAAATCTTCTGATTCAAGCATCACGAGGAAACCAAAATATGAATTAACATAATATTTGGTTTACTGAGGTGTGTGCCAGTAGCGGTTTTAGGTTACGGGCGGACAGGGCAGCCGCCCGGGGCGGGGGGCGCACGCGCCCGACAATAACCTCGCGAATTTTCGATACCGCTCATTAAGACAGCGAGCGGGCGGGGCGCCTCACGGGGGGTTGACGAGGTAGAGGGGGAGCCGGACAGACTGATCAGGGCGCACGGCGCATCCAGGGGCGCACGAGAAAATCTCCGTCCGGGGGGGGGGGGGGGGGGGGGGGGGCTTCGTCCCCCCAGTTTCTCAAACATATCTGCGCGCCTGACGTTCCCCAAAATGACTGTAACCTCCATGCAAGTAGAAATCATTGCAGTGCTTTTGTCATACACTGCAATAAATTTAATGTGTAACCTATAATAAACTGGCAACTTAAAAGTGTTACTAAAATATTTTAAATTGCGAAATTTCTCATGATTTTCTGAATTTTCACATTCAAACATCTTTTTATTTCTGCCAGATGAACAACATGCACGTCCAAATTTGGTGTTTTTGTGTTTCTTTAGACGTTGCAATCAACGTCCTACCTATTAAACTAAATAAACCATTAAAAAAGTATTAAAGGAAAAGCACATTGTCATAAAACTGACAAACTGGGCTGTTTGTTCAACTCTCAGGACAGCAATGTTTTGATGTTTTGATGTCTTGTTATGTTGACAAAATCCAGAATTGTTTTTTATTTTGCTTCATATTGTTTCCTTTAGGGGAGCTTCACTCTGCGAGGTCTACGTTTGTGGATAAGGTGACCAAACCTGTGATCAAACAGCTTCTGGATGACATTTTACAGGATGGCATCATAAACGATGGAGAAAAAGAATCGATAGCTGAAGAGAATCCTACCAGAGCAGACCAGGCGCGTGCTCTCATTGACACAGTGAAGAAGAAAGGAGACAACGCCAGCTGGAAGTTTATTGCTTACATTAAAAAGAGAGATGGTGAACTTTACTCTGGTCTGGGTCTGTCCTCTGGTCAACCTGCTCCAAGTGCTGCTCCTGCTCTAGGTGAGCTGACATTTTTCAGACAGAGAGAGGGACCATCATCTCATTTCAATTAAAATGGAGTTTTTTATAAACTGGGTTCAGGAACAAGGGCCACGCATCGTACTCATTCAATTTCCGTTCTTTCCTACTTCTTTGACGCCGCTGCCCCCCCCCCAAAAAAACAACCCTCTTTCTCGCTTTGTCTTCCCTTTTCTCATCTCCATTCTCAAACAGGAACCAGGGGCTCTAATATGTAGAGGTGCAGAGAGATAGTTCCCCCACTCAGAGTCTCCATCCCCCCAGGTTCCCTCCAGAATCCCTCCCATCAACCTCAGGACCACTCTACCGATTGTCCCGCCTCTTTCCCTTATCCCTCATCTCACCCCCCCCTTACCCCTCCCTCCCCCCTCCTCTCTCTCCACCCCCCCCCTTATCCCTCCCTTCCTCCCTTCATCGCTCACCCTAACATCCCTCATCCTCCGACCCTCATCCCATCATCCCTCCATGCCTCGACCCCTCTAACACCCCCCTCCCTTTCCTAAACCCTCTCCGCAGCACATCACCCATGCTTCCCAAATGTTACTTGTAATAAACATGTTTAAACTTCATCCGTACGGGCGTGGTCCTTGTTAGTGAAAGTTGTATTATACCTGGACACTGTCATGAATACAGATGTTTACACACAAAAAGTACATCATTTTGAACAGAAATGTTTTACTGTTTCCAGCTGCAGAACCCTGGACGAAGATGCAACGGTCGGACTACAAGTTTGCAAAAGACCAGGCTGCGGAAAGATGAAGCAGTTAGTTACATCAATTATATCACATTATCTTAATTAATAGATTTATCTTCAGCTAGTTTTTTAATGGTCGAAACAATAGGGAAATCTAGTTTTCTTTTACTGAGACTGTTAAATTGGTTCCTGTGCATCAAATGACTTCACTGTGATAGAAAACGGTGTTGTTTAGGTAGGAATAATACTTTTCTTATTAAAGTCTACAGTTCATATATTTCCTTTGTACGCAGACATGTTTTTTTCTTTTTAACTTTCTACCTTTAAATTTATTTTTCAGATTTATCCCGTCACCAAGTATTCTTTGTCGAAACGTGTGGCCCTGCTAATCAGTAACAGAGAGTTTACTCATGAGAAATTCAACAGAAATGGAGCTGAGAAAGACGAGAAGAACATGGAGAAACTGCTCTCAGATTTGCGATGATGGGTGGTGAAACACACAAACCTCACAGCAAAGGTACTTTGTGGAAAGGGAATTAAAAAACAAACATATTTGGGTCTGGTTTTTTATGATAAAGTAACTGAAGTCTGGATTATTGTGTTCTGACAGGCAATTGATGATGCTGTGATTCGTTTCTCTAAACATCCCAAACTCAAAGAGACAGACAGTGTGCTGGTGGTTATGATGTCTCATGGGAAACTGGGGGCTGTCCTTGGTGTCGAAACATCTGGTGATGATGATAAGTTCCCTATCAACAACATTTACAAACACTTGGGCTCAGAGAAGTGTCCCGAACTGCTGGACAAACCCAAGATCATCATCATCCAGGCCTGCAGAGGAGGGTGATTCTTATCCACTCGTCAAGACACACCAAACATAAATACAATTTACTGAGGAGCCTGCTGATATCTTGTTTGTTGTCTCTAAGTGTTTGAGGCTCTTGTGCACTATATTGAAATAATGCCACATGTGTTTCAGGGAGAGAGGATCAGTAATTGTTTCTGATGGTGCAAACGTGCTCTGTGATGATGTGAAACAGCCAAGTCCACCCCTGCCTGCTGATGATGACATTGAGGAGGATGTTCTGCGTTGTGTACACAGAGAAAAAGACTTCATTTCTCTTCTCTCCAGCACACCCGGTGAGTTAATTTAAATATTATCTATCTATATTATCTTATATACGTTGCCAGTCATAAGTTTAGACACACCTTCTCATTCAAACGTGTAAACAAAGCAAAATATGGTTTATGTTTTAGTTCCTTCAAAGTAGACACCTTGTGCTTTGATGACAGCTTTGCAGACTTTTCATTCCCTCTGTCACCTGTTTTAAACTAACAGCTGTGCCTTAGAAGTAGTGTTGGCATACAGTAAATAGCCCTATTCGACTACTGTAGTCATTTATATTATTATTTATATTATTTTTGAGATACAGAAATGGTGAATTAATTGCATCTGTATGTGTGGTTCCCGCCATGAAGCATGAAGGATCTCAGAATATACCATATTTTGCTTTGTGTACACTTTTTTTTGTCTACCACATAATCCCAGATGTTATTTCATAGTTTTGATGTCCTCCGTGTTAATTTACAATGTGTGAAATAACACAAATGAGGAAGAAATTGGAATGTGTCCAAACCTTTGACTAGGATCAGATCCTCTATAGCTCATAACACAATGAATATTAACATTAATAGTTAATAATGAATAATGAATAGTAATAATGACTACCTTATCTAATAAAAAATATATTTTCTGTTTCTGTATGTTTTTCCTGCAGATACTGTCTCATATAGACACAAAGAGGAAGGGTCTTTTCTTATCAAGTTTATTGCTGAAATATTCCCACAGCACGCACTTGAGGATGACATTGAAGAACTTTTCAGAAAAGTACGTTTTTCAAATGCAAACTGTCTTTGGAGTGTGAACATGCATACAGGAGTGATGACTCTTAATTTCATGCACTGTTTGTATCAACCTCACAGGTCATGCAACGCTTTGAAGGCCTTCCCTTTCGGAACATAAGACAGATGCCAACCAAAGACCGGTGCACTCTAACAAAGCACTTCTACTTCTTTCCTGGCTCCTGAGACAGGATCTGCTATTTGTCGTCGTTTTGCTTCGCATTTTGCTCCTTTGTGTGTATGTATGTGTGTCCATTCATGGTATTTAGTTAAATAATTGCATTTATATATTTCTATATAATTAACAGTGTGTACCAATAATGTTGTGGGTATGTTATGCTCTCTTACACAAATGTGCGGCACTATAAACATAAACTTAACACAGTTAATTTCTTAGCTTGTAGCTCAGCAGTTGATATTTCAGCCTTTTACTGCCCAAGAAACTTATTTCGAAATAAAACACACTGTTGTTGTTCCTGGGAATAAAATACTGCACCAACAGTCATATTTAGTAAAAGACATGCATGAAATCAGGTATGTAAACCGTGACACACAAAGCCCAGGAGTTCTTATAGGTTCACAACTGTAAAAAGAGCATAACATTTAATCTAATAACATTTAAATGCACAGATTCTTTCTCTGAACATAAGATGTGCAGAAAGTGTGAAGATTTGCTTTTTAAAAACTTTCCCACAAAAAACCTTTAACAGGGAAAAAAGGTGGAAGAAACCTCAGGAAGGAGGAGGGATCCCTCTCCCAGGACGGACAGACGTGCAATGGATGTCAGTGTACAGGACAAATCAACACAGACATATTGTACAATTACAATGACTGACAAAATGACAATGAATCACAATAAATAATAAAATGATTACAGTAACAGATATGGATAGTAAAGTAGTCAGTGCAAAATTCCATTTCTGTTTCACAGACAGTGAGTTGTATTTCATTTGTTGCATGGTTATGTTTATGTTAAGAGATTATTGCACAGGAGGTTATGAAGGTAAAGTTATAGTTATTTGTTTGAATGTTGGGGGGGCTAGTGCAAATGATGTTGATGTAAAAAATTTTTTACACACAAGACTATTAAAAGCACTGTTCTAAATTCACAATTTCAGTAAACTGAGCCCTAAACTGAACAATCCGATCACGATCATGAAGGCTGGCTCTGCTCTGGAAGCCCCTGCAGCTGGTCGTGAAAAAACAGGATGCTCCACAAAATGAACTCTCATTCACTACATGACCTCCTGCTCAAACAACAGAACAGTTTTAGTCAGAGACTCTTGCAGCTCCACTGTAAAAAGGGATCATAGCAGAAGGTATAACCCAGAAACAAACAAATAAAAAGGGAAGATAAACTTACTAAAAAGAACCCGAGTGTCGAGGGTGCCTTCATTATAATCAAATCACTTTACAAAAAGAAAGATGGTAAGAGAAACAAGAAAAAGTCATTCTTTCTATATATATTATAAATAATGTCAATGCAAAATTCTGTTCCCATTTCTGTATCACAGACAGTGAGTTGTACAGTATTTCATTTGTTGGTCATCCCTTATGATGCTATAGGACTAGACTGTGATGCACTGAGCTCTTCTCGTGCTCACTCACACTCCATCTCCATCTGTCCACACTCATGTCCCAACAAGCATGTTACTAACTTAACTTCTTCCCCTTGAAGGTTTTCTGCTTTTTCGTCTTGCAGGTTTTCCTAGATCAGCGATTGGTTGAGCCCGTTGCTGTGGTCCTGCTTGACTTCCACTACATATACTATTATTATTATTATTACTACCTTTCTGTAAATAAAATAATATAGAGTGCAGTCTAGACCCCCTTTAAATGAAAAGTGTCAAGAGATAACTTTTGTCATGATTTGCCATGAAATGACTAAAGCCATCAATGTGGTAGTCCGTCTCTTAGTACTTCCTGATGCAACCACTGATGTGTTTTGATTGGATGACAATAGAGCACTATTCTGACAAACCTTTGTTGGTTTTCATGGGACTGCCCAGCATAGAGAAAGCATGATTTTGTTTAGCTGTTTTCAGGGTCTCAAGAGGAGCAGATCTCGTCATTCACACTCATCCCTGCTGCTGATGCATTGTGCAGAGAGAAAATAAAGAAGGGAGATCTTCATCATCTATTTATTATCATGCAATGTTTTAATGTGTTTTAACTGACTCATCTGCTGTGTGAGCATTGGTGATTATGGGGTGTCGGACACAAATGCAAATGTTCTTGCAGGACAAACTGTTCATTGTGCAGACATGGACGTTATTAAACAGGTTTTAAGGGATGTAGGTCAAGTTATAAAATGTCTAATGACTATTTTGTGGGTATGATAAATTAGTTAAAATATCAATTTCAACCATTACAATGTAAATACAGTAGTTCTTTTCCAGTTTTTTTTATTGGTAACATTTGTTACCACTCCCAGATTAAAACTTAACAATATGGGGTTCATCTCAGCTACTTTAAATATGGTTTAAGATCAATGCACACTAACATGTAGGCTGCACTACATACATATAGCACATAAAATACGCTCCACCCTTTGGGTTACTGTTTAACCAGTCACTTTAAGATTGAAAGTAGATAACTGGGCGAAAAGCAGGAAACCACTAATCAGCTCAACCATTACGCATCCGTCCCCAAACGCGGGCTGTTGGACGCTGGAGAGTTTTTGTTTTAATCATTGCTATTATAACTATCAGACCTCTAGTTGAAACAACAACAAGCAAACAATCTAGTTTGTGAGACGAGATTTGAGAAATGGCAGGTAAGAGTTTACATGCACTTTTTAAATAACAATGACTTCTGGTGTATATTATGGACATCAGCCAGCAAACGTAAAAATTATAGTATTTATTATATTATTATTTATTATATTATATATATGAGCTGCCTCTTCTGATCCTTTGTGCCATGAAGTTGGTGAGAAGGATGTGAGTCAGAAATATGATTTCTTTATTTGTTTGAGAAGACAATCTCAGAGAAAAGTGCTGGTAACTCTTCGCATGTGTGCCACGCGTTAGTTTCACTTTGTTGGCGCTGTTTTGCACCGTTGGTAAGTTCATTTAGTTGTAAAAGAGACAGCAAAGTAGAAAGACGAGGATGTAGCATTGTTAAGGTTTTAGGATGTCGATAGAGATTTATTTGGTTTTACATAATTATCCATAGACGTCTTAATGTCTGTTCAGATGAACATGGCAAATTACAAACGCGAGTTTATGGGGTTGATGTGTCCAAAGTGCGCTGCACAATAAAAGTTTTTAGATCTCTTCTGACCGTAACTTATGCATTAAGTTCAGTACAGACTCACCGTCTAATAGTTCATGCATTATTACAAACACGCAGAGTTTTCTGCTGTTCAAGAGAAGTAAGAGAAAACATGGGCGTAGCTTCCTTGCTGCGTGAGGAGGAAGAGCACGAACCAGTTGTACCAAGGCACATTCCTGAAACGCCTCTTCTCCAATCAAATTGCTAACTGTTGTATAATGAGTGTTCACTCACATCTGTTTCATTCGCATCTAATCTGTATCATGCGATTCAATGCTGCAGCATCACAAATGACGTTCCCCAAAATGACTGTAACCTCCATGCAAGTAGAAATCATTGCAGTGCTTTTGTCATACACTGCAATAAATTTAATGTGTAACCTATAATAAACTGGCAACTTAAAAGTGTTACTAAAATATTTTAAATTGCGAAATTTCTCATGATTTTCTGAATTTTCACATTCAAACATCTTTTTATTTCTGCCAGATGAACAACATGCACTGTCCAAATTTGGTGTTTTTGTGTTTCTTTAGACGTTGCAATCAACGTCCTACCTATTAAACTAAATAAACCATTAAAAAAGTATTAAAGGAAAAGCACATTGTCATAAAACTGACAAACTGGACTGTTTGTTCTAAACTCTCAGGACAGCAATGTTTTGATGTCTTGTTATGTTGACAAAATCCAGAATTGTGTTTTTTATTTTGCTTCATATTGTTTCCTTTAGGGGAGCTTCACTCTGCGAGGTCTACGTTTGTGGATAAGGTGACCAAACCTGTGATCAAACAGCTTCTGGATGACATTTTACAGGATGGCATCATAAACGATGGAGAAAAAGAATCGATAGCTGAAGAGAATCCTACCAGAGCAGACCAGGCGCGTGCTCTCATTGACACAGTGAAGAAGAAAGGAGACAACGCCAGCTGGAAGTTTATTGCTTACATTAAAAAGAGAGATGGTGAACTTTACTCTGGTCTGGGTCTGTCCTCTGGTCAACCTGCTCCAAGTGCTGCTCCTGCTCTAGGTGAGCTGACATTTTTCAGACAGAGAGAGGGACCATCATCTCATTTCAATTAAAATGGAGTTTTTTATAAACTGGGTTCAGGAACAAGGGCCACGCATCGTACTCATTCAATTTCCGTTCTTTCCTACTTCTTTGACGCCGCTGTCCCCCCCCCCCAAAAAAAAACAACCCTCTTTCTCGCTTTGTCTTCCCTTTTCTCATCTCCATTCTCAAACAGGAACCAGGGGCTCTAATATGTAGAGGTGCAGAGAGATAGTTCCCCCACTCAGAGTCTCCATCCCCCCAGGTTCCCTCCAGAATCCCTCCCATCAACCTCAGGACCACTCTACCGATTGTCCCGCCTCTTTCCCCTTATCCCTCATCTCTTTTACCTTTCCTCCCCTTATCCCTTCCTCCCTCCCTCCCTCCATCTCTCTCACCTTTCCTCCCCTTATCCCTTCCTCCCTTCCTCCCTTCATCGCTCACCCTAACATCCCTCATCCTCCGACCCTCATCCCATCATCCCTCCATGCCTCGACCCCTCTAACACCCCCCCTCCCTTTCCTAAACCCTCTCCGCAGCACATCACCCATGCTTCCCAAATGTTACTTGTAATAAACATGTTTAAACTTCATCCGTACGGGCGTGGTCCTTGTTAGTGAAAGTGGTATTATACCTGGACACTCTCATGAATACAGATGTTTACACACAAAAAGTACATCATTTTGAACAGAAATGTTTTACTGTTTCCAGCTGCAGAACCCTGGACGAAGATGCAACGGTCGGACTACAAGTTTGCAAAAGACCAGGCTGCGGATAAAGATGAAGCAGTTAGTTACATCAATTATATCACATTATCTTAATTAATAGATTTATCTTCAGCTAGTTTTTTAATGGTCGAAACAATAGGGAAATCTAGTTTTTCTTTTACTGAGACTGTTAAATTGGTTCCTGTGCATCAAATGACTTCACTGTGATAGAAAACGGTGTTGTTTAGGTAGGAATAATACTTTTCTTATTAAAGTCTACAGTTCATATATTTCCTTTGTACGCAGACATGTTTTTTTCTTTTTAACTTTCTACCTTTAAATTTATTTTTCAGATTTATCCCGTCACCAAGTATTCTTTGTCGAAACGTGTGGCCCTGCTAATCAATAACAGAGAGTTTACTCATGAGAAATTCAACAGAAATGGAGCTGAGAAAGACGAGAAGAACATGGAGAAACTGCTCTCAGATTTGCGATATGAGGTGGTGAAACACACAAACCTCACAGCAAAGGTACTTTGTGGAAAGGGAATTTAAAAAACAAACATATTTGGGTCTGGTTTATTTATGATAAAGTAACTGAAGTCTGGATTATTGTGTTCTGACAGGCAATTGATGATGCTGTGATTCGTTTCTCTAAACATCCCAAACTCAAAGAGACAGACAGTGTGCTGGTGGTTATGATGTCTCATGGGAAACTGGGGACTGTCCTTGGTGTCGAAACATCTGGTGATGATGATAAGTTCCCTATCAACAACATTTACAAACACTTGGGCTCAGAGAAGTGTCCCGAACTGCTGGACAAACCCAAGATCATCATCATCCAGGCCTGCAGAGGGGGTGATTCTTATCCACTCGTCAAGACACACCAAACATAAATACAATTTACTGAGGAGTCTGCTGATATCTTGTTTGTTGTCTCTAAGTGTTTGAGGCTCTTGTGCACTATATTGAAATTATGCCACATGTGTTTCAGAGGAGAGAGGATCAGTAATTGTTTCTGATGGTGCAAACGTGCTCTGTGATGATGTGAAACAGCCAAGTCCACCCCTGCCTGCTGATGATGACATTGAGGAGGATGTTCTGCGTTGTGTACACAGAGAAAAAGACTTCATTTCTCTTCTCTCCAGCACACCCGGTGAGTTAATTTAAATATTATCTATCTATATTATCTTATATACGTTGCCAGTCATAAGTTTAGACACACCTTCTCATTCAAACGTGTAAACAAAGCAAAATATGGTTTATGTTTTAGTTCCTTCAAAGTAGACACCTTGTGCTTTGATGACAGCTTTGCAGACTTTTCATTCCCTCTGTCACCTGTTTTAAACTAACAGCTGTGCCTTAGAAGTAGTGTTGGCATACAGTAAATAGCCCTATTCGACTACTGTAGTCATTTATATTATTATTTATATTATTTTTGAGATACAGAAATGGTGAATTAATTGCATCTGTATGTGTGGTTCCCGCCATGAAGCATGAAGGATCTCAGAATATACCATATTTTGCTTTGTGTACACTTTTTTTTGTCTACCACATAATCCCAGATGTTATTTCATAGTTTTGATGTCCTCCGTGTTAATTTACAATGTGTGAAATAACACAAATGAGGAAGAAATTGGAATGTGTCCAAACCTTTGACTAGGATCAGATCCTCTATAGCTCATAACACAATGAATATTAACATTAATAGTTAATAATGAATAATGAATAGTAATAATGACTACCTTATCTAATAAAAAATATATTTTCTGTTTCTGTATGTTTTTCCTGCAGATACTGTCTCATATAGACACAAAGAGGAAGGGTCTTTTCTTATCAAGTTCATTGCTGAGATATTCCCACAGCACGCACTTGAGGATGACATTGAAGAACTTTTCAGAAAAGTATGTTTTTCAAATGCAAACTGTCTTTGGAGTGTGAACATGCATACAGGAGTGATGACTCTTAATTTCATGCACTGTTTGTATCAACCTCACAGGTCATGCAACGCTTTGAAGGCCTTCCCTTTCGGAACATAAGACAGATGCCAACCAAAGACCGGTGCACTCTAACAAAGCACTTCTACTTCTTTCCTGGCTCCTGAGACAGGTTCTGCTATTTGTCGTCGTTTTGCTTCGCATTTTGCTCCTTTGTGTGTATGTATGTGTGTCCATTCATGGTATTTAGTTAAATAATTGCATTTATATATTTCTATATAATTAACAGTGTGTAATAATAATGTTGTGGGTATGTTATGCTCTCTTACACAAATGTGCGGCACTATAAACATAAACTTAACACAGTTAATTTCTTAGCTTGTAGCTCAGCAGTTGATATTTCAGCCTTTTACTGCCCAAGAAACTTATTTCGAAATAAAACACACTGTTGTTGTTCCTGGGAATAAAATACTGCACCAACAGTCATATTTAGTAAAAGACATGCATGAAATCAGGTATGTAAACCGTGACACACAAAGCCCAGGAGTTCTTATAGGTTCACAACTGTAAAAAGAGCATAAAATTTAATATAATAACATTTAAATGCACAGATTCTTTCTCTGAACATAAGATGTGCAGAAAGTGTGAAGATTTGCTTTTTAAAAACTTTCCCACAAAAAACCTTTAACAGGGAAAAAAGGTGGAAGAAACCTCAGGAAGGAGGAGGGATCCCTCTCCCAGGACGGACAGACGTGCAATGGATGTCAGTGTACAGGACAAATCAACACAGACATATTGTACAATTACAATGACTGACAAAATGACAATGAATCACAATAAATAATAAAATGATTACAGTAACAGATATGATAGTAAAGTAGTCAGTGCAAAATTCCATTTCTGTTTCACAGACAGTGAGTTGTATTTCATTTGTTGCATGGTTATGTTTATGTTAAGAGATTATTGCACAGGAGGTTATGAAGGTAAAGTTATAGTTTTGAATGTTGGGGGGGCTAGTGCAAATGATGTTGATGTAAAAAAAATTTTACACACAAGACTATTAAAAGCACTGTTCTAAATTCACAATTTCAGTAAACTGAGCCCTAAACTGAACAATCCGATCACGATCATGAAGGCTGGCTCTGCTCTGGAAGCCCCTGCAGCTGGTCGTGAAAAAACAGGATGCTCCACAAAATGAACTCTCATTCACTACATGACCTCCTGCTCAAACAACAGAACAGTTTTAGTCAGAGACTCTTGCAGCTCCACTGTAAAAAGGGATCATAGCAGAAGGTATAACCCAGAAACAAACAAATAAAAAGGGAAGATAAACTTACTAAAAAGAACCCGAGTGTCGAGGGTGCCTTCATTATAATCAAATCACTTTACAAAAAGAAAGATGGTAAGAGAAACAAGAAAAAGTCATTCTTTCTATATATATTATAAATAATGTCAATGCCAAATTCTGTTCCCATTTCTGTATCACAGACAGTGAATTGTACAGTATTTCATTTGTTGGTCATCCCTTATGATGCTATAGGACTAGACTGTGATGCACTGAGCTCTTCTCGTGCTCACTCACACTCCATCTCCATCTGTCCACACTCATGTCCCAACAAGCATGTTACTAACTTAACTTCTTCCCCTTGAAGGTTTTCTGCTTTTTCGTCTTGCAGGTTTTCCTAGATCAGCGATTGGTTGAGCCCGTTGCTGTGGTCCTGCTTGACTTCCACTACATATACTATTATTATTATTATTACTACCTTTCTGTAAATAAAATAATATAGAGTGCAGTCTAGACCCCCTTTAAATGAAAAGTGTCAAGAGATAACTTTTGTCATGATTTGCCATGAAATGACTAAAGCCATCAATGTGGTAGTCCGTCTCTTAGTACTTCCTGATGCAACCACTGATGTGTTTTGATTGGATGACAATAGAGCACTATTCTGACAAACCTTTGTTGGTTTTCATGGGACTGCCCAGCATAGAGAAAGCATGATTTTGTTTAGCTGTTTTCAGGGTCTCAAGAGGAGCAGATCTCGTCATTCACACTCATCCCTGCTGCTGATGCATTGTGCACAGAGAAAATAAAGAAGGGAGATCTTCATCATCTATTTATTATCATGCAATGTTTTAATGTGTTTTAACTGACTCATCTGCTGTGTGAGCATTGGTGATTATGGGGTGTCGGACACAAATGCAAATGTTCTTGCAGGACAAACATGTTGTGCAGACATGGACGTTATTAAACAGGTTTTAAGGGATGTAGGTCAAGTTATAAAATGTCTAATGACTATTTTGTGGGTATGATAAATTAGTTAAAATATCAATTTCAACCATTACAATGTAAATACAGTAGTTCTTTTCCAGTTTTTTTTATTGGTAACATTTGTTACCACTCCCAGATTAAAACTTAACAATATGGGGTTCATCTCAGCTACTTTAAATATGGTTTAAGATCAATGCACACTAACATGTAGGCTGCACTACATACATATAGTACATAAAATACGCTCCACCCTTTGGGTTACTGTTTAACCAGTCACTTTAAGATTGAAAGTAGATAACTGGGCGAAAAGCAGGAAACCACTAATCAGCTCAACCATTACGCATCCGTCCCCAAACGCGGGCTGTTGGACGCTGGAGAGTTTTTGTTTTAATCATTGCTATTATAACTATCAGACCTCTAGTTGAAACAACAACAAACAAACAATCTAGTTTGTGAGACGAGATTTGAGAAATGGCAGGTAAGAGTTTACATGCACTTTTTAAATAACAATGACTTCTGGTGTATATTATGGACATCAGCCAGCAAACGTAAAAATTATAGTATTTATTATATTATTATTTATTATATTATATATATGAGCTGCCTCTTCTGATCCTTTGTTCCATGAAGTTGGTGAGAAGGATGTGAGTCAGAAATATGATTTCTTTATTTGTTTAAGAAGACAATCTCAGAGAAAAGTGCTGGTAACTCTTCGCATGTGTGCCACGCGTTAGTTTCACTTTGTTGGCGCTGTTTTGCACCGTTGGTAAGTTCATTTAGTTGTAAAAGAGACAGCAAAGTAGAAAGACGAGGATGTAGCATTGTTAAGGTTTTAGGATGTCGATAGAGATTTATTTGGTTTTACATAATTATCCATAGACGTCTTAATGTCTGTTCAGATGAACATGGCAAATTACAAACGCGAGTTTATGGGGTTGATGTGTCCAAAGTGCGCTGCACAATAAAAGTTTTTAGATCTCTTCTGACCGTAACTTATGCATTAAGTTCAGTACAGACTCACCGTCTAATAGTTCATGCATTATTACAAACACGCAGAGTTTTCTGCTGTTCAAGAGAAGTAAGAGAAAACATGGGCGTAGCTTCCTTGCTGCGTGAGGAGGAAGAGCACGAACCAGTTGTACCAAGGCACATTCCTGAAACGCCTCTTCTCCAATCAAATTGCTAACTGTTGTATAATGAGTGTTCACTCACATCTGTTTCATTCGCATCTAATCTGTATCATGCGATTCAATGCTGCAGCATCACAAATGACGTTCCCCAAAATGACTGTAACCTCCATGCAAGTAGAAATCATTGCAGTGCTTTTGTCATACACTGCAATAAATTTAATGTGTAACCTATAATAAACTGGCAACTTAAAAGTGTTACTAAAATATTTTAAATTGCGAAATTTCTCATGATTTTCTGAATTTTCACATTCAAACATCTTTTTATTTCTGCCAGATGAACAACATGCATGTCCAAATTTGGTGTTTTTGTGTTTCTTTAGACGTTGCAATCAACGTCCTACCTATTAAACTAAATAAACCATTAAAAAAGTATTAAAGGAAAAGCACATTGTCATAAAACTGACAAACTGGGCTGTTTGTTCATAACTCTCAGGACAGCAATGTTTTGATGTTTTGTTATGTTGACAAAATCCAGAATTGTGTTTTTTATTTTGCTTCATATTGTTTCCTTTAGGGGAGCTTCACTCTGCGAGGTCTAAGTTTGTGGATAAGGTGACCAAAACTGTGATCAAACAGCTTCTGGATGACATTTTACAGGATGGCATCATAAACGATGGAGAAAAAGAATCGATAGCTGAAGAGAATCCTACCAGAGCAGACCAGGCGCGTGCTCTCATTGACACAGTGAAGAAGAAAGGAGACAACGCCAGCTGGAAGTTTATTGCTTACATTAAAAAGAGAGATGGTGAACTTTACTCTGGTCTGGGTCTGTCCTCTGGTCAACCTGCTCCAAGTGCTGCTCCTGCTCTAGGTGAGCTGACATTTTTCAGACAGAGAGAGGGACCATCATCTCATTTCAATTAAAATTGAGTTTTTTATAAACTGGGTTCAGGAACAAGGGCCACGCATCGTACTCATTCAATTTCCGTTCTTTCCTACTTCTTTGACGCCGCTGCCCCCCCCCCCCCCAAAAAAAACAACCCTCTTTCTCGCTTTGTCTTCCCTTTTCTCATCTCCATTCTCAAACAGGAACCAGGGGCTCTAATCCGTAGAGGTGCAGAGAGATAGTTCCCCCACTCAGAGTCTCCATCCCCCCAGGTTCCCTCCAGAATCCCTCCCATCAACCTCAGGACCACTCTACCGATTGTCCCGCCTCTTTCCCCTTATCCCTCATCTCTTTTACCTTTCCTCCCCTTATCCCTTCCTCCCTCCCTCCCTCCATCTCTCTCACCTTTCCTCCCCTTATCCCTTCCTCCCTTCCTCCCTTCATCGCTCACCCTAACATCCCTCATCCTCCGACCCTCATCCCATCATCCCTCCATGCCTCGACCCCTCTAACACCCCCCCTCCCTTTCCTAAACCCTCTCCGCAGCACATCACCCATGCTTCCCAAATGTTACTTGTAATAAACATGTTTAAACTTCATCCGTACGGGCGTGGTCCTTGTTAGTGAAAGTGGTATTATACCTGGACACTGTCATGAATACAGATGTTTACACACAAAAAGTACATCATTTTGAACAGAAATGTTTTACTGTTTCCAGCTGCAGAACGCTGGACGAAGATGCAACGGTCGGACTACAAGTTTGCAAAAGACCAGGCTGCGGATAAAGATGAAGCAGTTAGTTACATCAATTATATCACATTATCTTAATTAATAGATTTATCTTTAGCTAGTTTTTTAATGGTCGAAACAATAGGGAAATCTAGTTTTTCTTTTACTGAGACTGTTAAATTGGTTCCTGTGCATCAAATGACTTCACTGTGATAGAAAATGGTGTTGTTTAGGTAGGAATAATACTTTTCTTATTAAAGTCTACAGTTCATATATTTCCTTTGTACGCAGACATGTTTTTTTCTTTTTAACTTTCTACCTTTAAATTTATTTTTCAGATTTATCCCGTCACCAAGTATTCTTTGTCGAAACGTGTGGCCCTGCTAATCAATAACAGAGAGTTTACTCATGAGAAATTCAACAGAAATGGAGCTGAGAAAGACGAGAAGAACATGGAGAAACTGCTCTCAGATTTGCGATATGAGGTGGTGAAACACACAAACCTCACAGCAAAGGTACTTTGTGGAAAGGGAATTCAAAAACAAACATATTTGGGTCTGGTTTATTTATGATAAAGTAACTGAAGTCTGGATTATTGTGTTCTGACAGGCAATTGATGATGCTGTGATTCGTTTCTCTAAACATCCCAAACTCAAAGAGACAGACAGTGTGCTGGTGGTTATGATGTCTCATGGGAAACTGGGGACTGTCCTTGGTGTCGAAACATCTGGTGATGATGATAAGTTCCCTATCAACAACATTTACAAACACTTGGGCTCAGAGAAGTGTCCCGAACTGCTGGACAAACCCAAGATCATCATCATCCAGGCCTGCAGAGGGGGTGATTCTTATCCACTCGTCAAGACACACCAAACATAAATACAATTTACTGAGGAGTCTGCTGATATCTTGTTTGTTGTCTCTAAGTGTTTGAGGCTCTTGTGCACTATATTGAAATTATGCCACATGTGTTTCAGGGGAGAGAGGATCAGTAAATGTTTCTGATGGTGCAAACGTGCTCTGTGATGATGTGAAACAGCCAAGTCCACCCCTGCCTGCTGATGATGACATTGAGGAGGATGTTCTGCGTTGTGTACACAGAGAAAAAGACTTCATTTCTCTTCTCTCCAGCACACCCGGTGAGTTAATTTAAATATTATCTATCTATATTATCTTATATACGTTGCCAGTCATAAGTTTAGACACACCTTCTCATTCAAACGTGTAAACAAAGCAAAATATGGTTTATGTTTTAGTTCCTTCAAAGTAGACACCTTGTGCTTTGATGACAGCTTTGCAGACTTTTCATTCCCTCTGTCACCTGTTTTAAACTAACAGCTGTGCCTTAGAAGTAGTGTTGGCATACAGTAAATAGCCCTATTCGACTACTGTAGTCATTTATATTATTATTTATATTATTTTTGAGATACAGAAATGGTGAATTAATTGCATCTGTATGTGTGGTTCCCGCCATGAAGCATGAAGGATCTCAGAATATACCATATTTTGCTTTGTGTACACTTTTTTTTGTCTACCACATAATCCCAGATGTTATTTCATAGTTTTGATGTCCTCCGTGTTAATTTACAATGTGTGAAATAACACAAATGAGGAAGAAATTGGAATGTGTCCAAACCTTTGACTAGGATCAGATCCTCTATAGCTCATAACACAATGAATATTAACATTAATAGTTAATAATGAATAATAATAATGAATACCTTATCTAATAAAAAATATATTTTCTGTTTCTGTATGTTTTTCCTGCAGATACTGTCTCATATAGACACAAAGAGGAAGGGTCTTTTCTTATCAAGTTCATTGCTGAGATATTCCCACAGCACGCACTTGAGGATGACATTGAAGAACTTTTCAGAAAAGTATGTTTTTCAAATGCAAACTGTCTTTGGAGTGTGAACATGCATACAGGAGTGATGACTCTTAATTTCATGCACTGTTTGTATCAACCTCACAGGTCATGCAACGCTTTGAAGGCCTTCCCTTTCGGGACATAAAACAGATGCCAACCAAAGACCGGTGCACTCTAACAAAGCACTTCTACTTCTTTCCTGGCTTCTGAGACAGGATCTGCTATTTGTCGTCGTTTTGCTTCGCATTTTGCTCCTTTGTGTGTGTGTCCATTCATGATAAAACTTTGTTTTATACAGTATTTAGTTAAATAATTGCATTTATATATTTCTATATAATTAACAGTGTGTAATAATAAGGGGACATTTTTATCAACTACAAAGAGGACAGTATATTGAGTAATTGTGTGCACCGGATACACCTGCCTACAAATTTAGGAAATCATAGCCTCTACAGTCAAAATGTGTAACATTTGTTATCTATTTCAAAATATATGAAATGTATAAAACACCAGACAACACGACCATTACCTAATTACTCAAGTAATCTACAATATTATAGTAAAAACATTATTCCTAATTAAACATTAAAGATATTAAGGGCACTTAATTTTTAATTCTTCATTATGCTTGTATCAATTGTGTTCAGAAATACAAATTAAAACTTTACTACACCACTTTTAATTTAGTGTCTTTATTTTTGTGCCTACATTCAGCACTCCATATGTTTTGAAATTATATTGTCTTTACGTGTTCATATGAACATGTGAGCAAAACTGATGGGCCAGGTTGGGAATGTCTGTTGTGGGTATGTTATGCTCTCACAAATGTGCGGCACTATAAACATAAACTTAACACAGTCGATTTCTTAGCAACAGTCATACAACAGTAAAAGACATGCATGAAATCAGGTATGTAAACCGTGACACACAAAGCCCAGGAGTTCTTATAGGTTCACAACTGTAAAAAGAGCATAAAATTTAATATAATAACATTTAAATGCACAGATTCTTTCTCTGAACATAAGATGTGCAGAAAGTGTGAAGATTTGCTTTTTATTTGGTGCAATTGTTAATTTGCATCTTTATATTACAGCCCACAGCAAAACATTTGCCTGGTATGACTAGTTTTACTAGTTTTAGATGTGTTGGGTTTCCTTTCCTCACCTCAACAGAAAAGCTGTAGTTATACCTTTTGACTACTTGTATCTCAGTGAAAAGGCATTGTTAAATAAGATATATACAGTATGCATTCTGGCTAAATCTGTCCATCACTGTAGCCTGGCGGTATCCTGAGCTAATTTATTTGTGCTTGAAATCGTTGCCCAGTCATGTGGACTGGTATTCCAGGCTCTTTGGACGGTTCCCCCTAAAATTGTAGCTACAATATTTCTTAGCTCTACTTACCAGTCAGTTCTATATCAACAATCCAGGCTGCAACAAAGGCCATGAACCTGCAAACGTTTTAGAAAAGGACTGTTTTTGTTGTTGCTCCTGTCTGGAGAAATGATGATTTAGGAACCTGAGTTTGTTACTTAACAACTTAGCAAGCTAACCCTCAGACACATATGCTTGCTTGGAGGCATCGTGGAAAATATGAACCCAATGAGCCACATCAGAGTGGTCCATGGGGGTAAAACATAGCAACACAGCAGAATAACTGTACCTGTTACAGGTTAGGATGCACTGACTCAAGGTCAGTGGCAGTCATTTGTTGTTTCTAGTGAGATTCAGAATATTTCTGAACTCATTAGATCTCCATAATCTACAGTAATCACTACATGCAATATGCAAACAGTACACAATTGTTCTTACATGCCGGAAGATCTTGCTATGTTGGTATGCTGAACTGGTTTGTCATGAACATATCTGGTACAAATGTTGGCAGAGGCCCAAGACAGATATATTGTTGCAGTTCCTGTCACCCTACACTCAGAAACCCCTTTAGGCCACTTAAGAATTTCACTTAGATAGAAAATGCATTTAAATTTTATGGTTTTAATATAAATAAACTAATAAACTTAATGTGAAGCAAGTAACAAGATTCATATAATTGTACTAATGAATTCAATGTGCTTCCACTACACAGTAGTATAGTAGTGTAGTTTATGCATTCAATATTAATAAAGACAATTTGTTTTCCCAAGCCAACAGTGAAAATGAATGCAGTCATTTTGAGTTTATTAGTACTATTACTAATAAACTCTAAGTAATAGTACTAAACAAATTAAACCTATGTAATTGAAATGGATGGAAAGTTTCCACGTAATTGAAACGCATTTTGGGCAAAACTTTTTTTGAGTGCATGAGCAAGCACTTGGCAACGGTGGCACTGCTGGTTAAGAGGATGTGAAGAGTTAAATCGAGTCAATCAAAGTAAAATGCTTGTGAGTACAATTATTTTGTCTGGGTGAATTAATAATCAGTATATAAGTGATTAATAATTGATGTATTCTCTAAAAGCCATGAGGATGAAAAGTAAAAGTGCTATGTGTGAGCAATAATATGTACTCAACTATAATACTTTGGTTAACAAAATATTTTGGTTCTTTGTATTGATTTAAAATAATTAATGTTTAATAAAATACAATAAATAAACATGTTTGTTTGAAAGAAATGCAATGTTAAATCTTACTGGGCATGAGACTACAGGATGACATGTTCTGTGTGCTTTAACTGTGAGAAAAGGGGAACTTCAGAGTTCACGATAAAGTAAAAGTAAAGTGCCAAAAGGACATACTGTAGCTTCCCTTCAAAAACAGGAAGTCAATCATTACAGTAGAAGAACAAAGATGACCAAAAAAAGCTTTCAAAATAAAAGAAACCTTTTGGCTGAACTTCAATACAATACAATGTTGTAACAGAGTCGTTTTGTTTTCTGCAGTAACAGTGACAAAGTTACTATGAGCCATAGTCATAACTATTAGAATAAAGCCCAGGTTAGTAGAGGTTTATGCAAAGCAAAGCACAAACGCTGAATGTGTTTTTTCAGACAAACTTTACTTGAAAAAACAAAACAAACTCAAATGAAACAAACATATCCATGTCATCACAGTACAACACAAAGGCAACAAGTTGTAGAGTAGGCAATATGGTTGAGTTCATGCTGACGCTTTAACTGACTCATTAATTTCACTCAGAAAAATGAACAGAGTAGTAGTTTGACAGGAGGATATGCTCTGTTTAAAGCTTAGGGGGGTTTATAAAAAGACGTAAAACAACAAGGGTTTGTCACTTACACACCAGAATTATCAATCAAACCAGACTAGACTTCATTTTAACAGCTTATTTGAACATACTGGCAGTGTTAGAGAACTTTATATCAGTTTACACTTTATACAAAACAAAGACACGGGTGGCTAGTAGCAAACACTCATCTTCTCACCCAGAGCACTCATTACGCCCAAACATGTAGCTACAGAGAACACACACGCACACACACACACGCACACACACACACATATCCTCTTTCACTTGCACTTACACCCAACACTGGATCAACGTCAGAAATGCTGCACAACTGGTAAGGCCAGATAAAGTGAAGTACAGTAGCGTTGTTTTTGCGAACTACAAGAGATAACATTTGAAAAGTTTGGCAGTGAGATGATTCTACGAGCAAAATATCCAACGTGTCTGCTTTCAAACACCACTTTACAGTGAACTAAACCATGCAGGGCTTGTGAAGGGAGGTAGAGGACATCGGAGAGAAAGTCAAAAGATTCGAAAAGTTAAATAAACATTGGTCTAATAGGTAACGTGGCTTTGAAAACACTGCAGATTAGTGGCCTGTCACTTTGCCTGTACAACACAGAAAAGACTACTGAATAAGTGTCATATTTGGAAGTTGGAATGTATTAGTATAGTGTTACATGTCATCTAGTAACTTTTTTCATTCAAGAATTCACTTTTGGAAACATCATATCGTTTGACAACACTCAACACTCAGATAAACAGTTTGCAGCACCACACGTTTACAAAATAGCAACTCATGCGAAAACACCTCGGGCCTCTGTAACGCACCTTGCGCTAAACATGTAATAGATTGCATTCCTGAAACAGGAAACTGAAAATATGAATGTGTTGTGTTTTTGCTCTTTTGTTTGTCTGTGTGTGTGTGTGTGTGTGTGTGTGTTCTGCGACTGTGGTCGAGGATTAGGCCAACGTTCCCCCAACGATGGAAGCAATGACTATTCCCAGAACCACACAGCATATAATAATCATAATTTTCTTCTGTACAGTGTTAAAAACAACAACAGATAAAGTCGTCCAAGGCAGCAAATGGGATGCAAGGAGGAAAACATGTTAGAAATATCATCGTACTTTACTTAAACATTAGAACAAAATGCAGCTCAGAAGAAAACCAGAGGAACACAATGCAGTTTTAAATAAGAGACTATTGAATTTGAATGTATCTTAAATCAATCAAATCACGTTTATCATACAAAAGACAATGTATAGTGAAATCAGATGATGGTGTTGGAGTGTAACCTCCTCTACTTTCTTTGGTCCCTGCATTCTGTTTATGCCACAATAAACAACATGCAGTGTATTCACACATGCCACAAACGTGAATCTTTCTCATATTTAAAGCCACTGTGTGTCAAATATGAATCCTCAATTTTGGCGCCATCTATAGTGCCAATAACAATAAAGAGGATAATGTGGCGCGCGTCAATGCATGCAGCTACCTCCTGATTTAAACCTGAAGCGATATTTAGACTGCACAGATATTTGATTATTTTTTTAAAGAATCCACACAGTGACTTCAAACCAAGTCAAATGTTAAAACATGACATCACACGTTTATATACAGCTGGGTCTAACATTTAAACCCTGAGTCTTTTTTAATTAAAAGAAGTGTTCACTTTCAGTAGATAGTTGAATGTGATGATGCCACTCTCATATACAGTAAATACGAACCTGGAGCCAGCAGCCGTTTAGCTTTGCTTAGCATAAACAAAGTAGGAAGGACACTAGGCTATGTCCAAAAGTAACAAAATCTGCCTAAATGTAAAAACACTTTGAGTTTTGTGTGTCAAGCATGGAAGCCAAAGCAATTTTCATTAAAGTGAGAGTGTAGCATCTTGGAGACTGGTATCCAGTTTCTTATAATCCATCCTTGAAGTTTTTGATGGACTATTTCTTGGCCGAGTGCAGTGACTTCTTTGAATATTGTCATCAATGTGAGGTTGCCATGCAATAGTTCAGCGCATAATCCCCATAGGACCACTGCTTGATGTTTTTATGGCAAAGTATTCCTTTAACGTTACAAACAAAGCAACAGTTTTTTATTTTAAAACAATAAATAAAACATTATCAGGGTTCTCAATGTTAGATACATCTGTAAGTATGTGAAGCGCACATGCATTTTGATTTTTAACCACACAGATTTGTGCTTGTATAAAACACATGCAAGCTCTTCAACAGACGGCAGAACGTGCACATGACAACAGTCACAAACACAAAGTATGAGTTAGTGCCTCGAATTTTCTGACCGTTTAATTCAGAAAAATTAAAAATATACATTTTAAATTTAAATTTTTTGAGTGAGCCTGCACTTTTTAGCGCAGTTGCTGACTGCACAACACAAAAACCTAACTGAGTCCAACTGCGAGGGAAATAATGAGGACGGCCAGACATGCTGCAACACAACCTCCTATCAGGATCTTCTTCTGGATGGGGGTAAATGGGAGGGGAAAGAAGGAGGGCAAAATATATCGGATGATGATTCAGTGGGGGAGAGAACGAGTGAGAAACAGAGAGAGAAGAGGAGAAGGAAAAGAAAAAAGAGGAAACTTTGCTGTTGCACAATCTTTATTTTGAGGTGGGGAAATAATCCTGTAGACGGCCCGAGGGAATTGAGATCATGCCATGTATTTAATTCCTCTACCTTTGAATGCTGTTATAGAAATTAGCCAAGAGGTGGCAGAGCTGCTCCACTCTGGTTAAGGTTGTTAAATGAAGGGAAGACGATCAAGTACTCAACTGTGTATCAACTGTAGAGCAGTTGTTTTCAGTCATGTTTGTCCCTTTCACTGACACCACTTGTGATGCTCCAAATCTTTCGAATGAATTTAAAAGTGGATGTTATTTAACCCTTTTTGTTTTTTCTTTTCATACAAGCCGTGGTGATCTGGGAATCACTGATATTTTGGGCTTTAGCTCTTTGTTTCCAGTAGGTTTGTCCACGTTTGAATTTGTGCTGCTACCACTTGGAGTGGCACACATTGTAAAATGATGATAAGAAGCTCGAGCAAGCGACTGGGTAGCTTAGCTCAGCATAAATGATGGAAACAGGCTCAGTCCAAAGGTTACAAAATCCACCCACCAGCACTTCTAAAGATCCCTAATTAACTACAAGTGGTTGATAACCGAAGTGTAAAAATGATAGCAGTTTAATGGATGTACTAAGAGAGCTAGAGTTTGTATTTGTACCACTGCCACATGTTGGACGTCCCATTCATTCATCCATTACCTTCAGCTGTCTATTTTGGCTTCTCTGCCTACTTGCTTACCCGATTTGACGACCTCTTCGCAGCAGGTGGTGTTCAGGTGTTACATCAGTGTCCTGTGCAGTTCAGCTGGTAGTTTATTTATTGTTTATTGTGACAATAAGCATACTATAATAAGTATATATTTTTAGACTTTTATTTTGATGTACACTCTGCCAAATCACTGCTGGAAAATACATCAAACACACACATGCTCCACATGCGCATGCACACACACACTGACGACAGCTATACATGCAATGCACAGGTTATCTATCACTTCTTCACGTGATAACATGTTCACATGCATTGTTTCGTTGTATATGTCACTCACCCTCCGGGCTTTACTCTGGTACTTAACCGCCTTCTTAGTGTCTGATACTGCCCTCTCCACATAGTCTACTGAGTGCTCCACATTGTACTCTATGCGGTCTATCATTTCCCCCTAGGAGAGGTTAGTTAAAGAGGAAGACATGGAAGACAAGCAGACAGGAAGAAGAAAGAGGGAGGCAGGTGGAGGGAGGAGGAGGAGGAGGAGAAGGAGTGGATACAGATGGAGAGGAGGTGAGGAGAGCGAGAGGAATAATGGGTGAAAGTGAAGGGGAAGCAGAAAAGGAGAAAGGAAAGAGGAAAAAAATTAGAAATAATAAGTAATTTTGTAGAAGGTGTGCGTCTCACCCGTTTGCCGGTCCTTTTGAACTTTTTGCATTTTGGGATGCTCTCCTTAGCATGCCCCACATAATCCAGAGACTCCAGCACCATCCGCTCAATATTGTTCACCAGTCCACCCTGCACAAAAACAAAGACGGAGTCAGAGAGCAGAAATCTGACTGAACTCACCTTTAACCACACCAAGAATTCAATGTCATATATATTCTTTAACGCATTAGGCTGGTGATGTTTTCTAGTACTATTAATTAAATATTTTGATACGTGACATGTTTCATTCTTAAAGAGCAGCAAAGACTTTGAAAAGGATACAAATTACTCCACAGGTTCTTTCTTACTGACACTTTAATTTATGAAAGCAGCAGAAGTCATTAACCGTGTTTTATTACTCATCAAAGAACACCTAATATTGCAATTATATTAGCACTGACCCAGGATTGTTGAAAGACCAAGCATCAGTCTATTTGATATACACTATCAAATAGACTGATGCTGACTATAAAGTGACTATAAAGTTAAATCAGTGTTTCATGCACTGCAACAATGATATATATTTTAAAAAAAGCATAAAAGGGAAATAAAAGAGGAATCACAGGTAAATTACCTTACTGCATTGGAAGTGTAGCGCTGTTCTCTGTTCTCTAGAGCTCAGAGTCATTGTGTCGGTGTGTTGTGTTGCAGAAAAAGAAGCAAAAGAGAGTGCAAAGCTGAGAAAGACAAAATTAACAACCAAACTCAAGTATTATCTGAAATGATGTGGCACCCGGTTGATAAGGGGAAGAGTTAGTTAATGAAATTATTTACATTTAAAGCAGATTATACACACAAACACACATAAGACGGAGTTATTTGACATTTAAACAATTATTGCTCCTGCACCAAGATTATGAGGGGAACCCTGCTATTGCATTGTGCTCTCATTGCAATTCATATCACTCACATGCAACAATTTACTTTCATATTTTCTTATTCATGCTCCCTTTTGCATAATTCAGAGTATTTCTGATGAGGGGAACAGTTAATCTGTGGGGGTTCAGCCCACACACTCGTGTAGTCGCACATACAGGCAATGGCTACAGATTTAGCTAAGATCTTTACTAAGAAGGGCTAAGGCAACTCCTACACTTGAGGATAACTTGTGTATGCGGCTTTGAAGAAGCTTTATAAAGGGAACTACATATTGTCAGCGCAAGCATGTTTGTTGCTCAGTGGATGATGCAAGTTCCTGAGTACAATGTTCACATAAGAATAGATTTTCTACCACAGAGAAATGACAAACCTCAACGAATCCTGAACAGTTCTCAACTTAACAGGCCAAAGCTAATGCAAAAATGAAGGTTTGTTTATGATTTAATGCTCTTACAAAACAGAAAATTAATGCAATGCTATTCAGCTGCCAGCTTAAAAATCCCTGGTGTCAGATTTTCCTGCCAGCTCATGAACGCAGCATGATAATTATGTAAAAAAAATGGTCTAATGGCAGAAATCCCAAATACAAATAATCACTAAATTCTAATCAACTGATCCTTGAGCCAATAATTATCTGTGCCCCAAAGTCTGTCTAAATTTACTGAGATATTTTGCAAACAGACAACCAGATGGAGCTGAAAACATAACCTCCATCCAACTCTGTTGGCACAGTAAGGCCAATATCTATACTAATACACGCTACAACTAAATTAAAAGACTGCCAGTTGCCGTCTGTCTGAAGTGGAGTTTTTTTTAACGACAGAGAGAAGCAGCAGGCTGAGCTGGTTAATGGTTTTATCATTGTAAACACAGTGTGGTGTCTTTTACGTAAGCCGGATAACCCTTTTAAAACACTGACAACTTGTAGATTTAGCATCTGCAGGTTTGCTTTCACATGCATTTGGCTGAACGTCAAACCACAAAGCTGCAGGTACTGAGAGAGGATCAGTGTTTTCACCTGGTTCTCCACCAGCATGGCCATGTCCATGAACATGTCGTGAAGCTCTCTGATGCTGTTTTCCAGCTTGATAATCTCAGTGTGCCGCGTCTCGATCTCATTCATAGCTTGCTCGGTGATGTTGTCCATAATGATCTGAGACGGCAGAACACAAGGACAGAGTTTAATTAATGAATAAATGACATGCTGTATGTGCATTCGTGTTGCATTTGTTGTAGCACTTACCCCCGAGGTAAAGATAGCCGGGTTGTCACTCTCCAACATGCTCTCCAGCTCCTCATTTGTTGTGTTTCTCCCGGCTGGAATCGCAAACACAGACTCATAAACATCTATAACAACTATCATGTTTGAGACTTGAGTGTGTGACTATTAGAGAAAGTTTAACAAGTGTACGTGTAAAGGCAATTTGATTAAAAGGTTCTTCAAACTACAGTAGATTAAGACCACATTAGGAAACACTAATAAAAACTCCTTCATTACTGTCTGAGGATGCAAAAATATAAACCGAGTGCCTCTCTGCATCTGTCTATACTGAATTTTAAACTCTTTATTCTTCCATCTCTTTCTCTCAGAACACAAAGTCCTGTGTGCCACAATTTAGGCTGAACATCTCAGAGTTAAAAACAGACGCAGTCATACAAAAACAGCTATTATATCGTCATAGCTCTGGATTATAAGCAGACAGCTTTAAGACAGCCTTGTTAGACACTGCACTGTCCCTCAACCACTAACCTCCAGACAATCCCACAGTCCTATAAACACTTGCAGTTCAGACATCAAACAATGACTTAACCCTGCCCCTTTCATATTGGCCAGTGAGGCATGTTTTCCCCCTGCTACATCCGGCTGCCTGTCCAACAAATGTGACATTAATCAATGGTTGAGCTTTGAGGTCTCTTCATATTTGTTATGGTGGACTTTGATCTGTTTTAAAGCTGTAACGGGAATATAGCCAGAACTGCTCATGATATTTCAGCAGCACTGTAGCATGTGTGCATTACCTCTTTCATCCTGTGACACAAGTGTCATTAACCTCTAATACTGTTAGATGAAGGATCGATGTATACTTTGCCTGTTTTATATTCTCTTCTCAAACAGTTCATTTGAAGGTTGTGTTACATAAGTTTGATTTCCTCGCCTTTTAAAGCCACATTGCGTAACATTGTCTTTCTACACTGACATGTAATGTTTGTAAGCCAAGATGCCTGGACTGTGAGCTCAGAGCACCAAGGGAGTGTTAGTGTTTGTACAGCAGGTATTTTGGACCAAAGGGAAGAAGAGGAGGTTTTTAGGCCCGGAGCACAGGAATACAGATGGGGAACAGGTGTGTCAGAACCTGAGCTGGGTAAGCATGTAATGCTCAGCTGGCTCTATGGGCATATTGGCAAAAAGCAGAAAGTGATCAAGCAAGAGGCCACTGGACAAGAATAAATCTGGAACTGAATTTCAGTCGTTGGCTTTGTGACATAAAAATCTGAAAGACAATGGGCTTCTTGGACTAGTAGGTGATATTAGCTGGCTGCTATGCTTAAATTGTTGCACTTGACTCATCCATTTTTAATCATAAGTTATGTAATCATAACAAATACATGCGTGCAACTGTCCATATTTATGACATTGGTATTAAACTCTGAAATTGGGGGCGCTCAGTCACAAAAATACTAATTTCTATGCAGTGTTGCTTTAAAAAGACATGACTGGTATGGCATTGAATTAAGGAGGACTGGTCATGTAGTAATATTGAGTCAGAGATATCAGTCGTGTTTGATCAGAGCAGCTTGGCCCAATCTGCACATCATTTGTAGGAGTTAAGATTGAATCTCATGCTTACAGATAATCTATTTGACATTTCCAATTATCAGGAGAGGCAAAACGTGAGTAAACAGGCCACGTAATCCTGTGTGGCTACCTTAAGTATGCAGAGCAAAGGAAAGTTAGTGACATCACCAAGTTTGCCTCAATATTCCATCTCCCCTTGACAAACTTCCTATATCTCTATCTACTAACATTGCTTGTACAACAGGACATCCCACTGATTCCTCCTGCTGATGTGCTTGCTCCTCATCCATCTTCATTTCCCCCAACAGAGTTGTCCTACTTCATAAACATTCCCCCACACCTTACTTCTTACTACGCCTACATTGATATTCTCATGTATGAGTGCTGACTTCGCCTGCAGAGCTGCTCCTCTTGGGCTCCATTTCTGCTCCACTGATGCTGTAAGTCACAGTCAGCATCATCTCCAATCTTCCCTTTGCACATTTTAAATCCCTTGTGAGGATAGATTCAGTATATACAGTGTGTGCTATCTCTTCCCCGTGAAGACACCCTGCATTCCCACATCACATGGTGTACAGTACTTCTCTCAGTTGTCATGGCTATGGTGTATTGATTTAGCTAATGTTATCTAATCATACTGTATAAATAGTCAACAAGAAGAAAACATAAAGTTAAACTACAATAGAAAATACATTTCTAAACTTGTTGTTCATGAATATGCAACATGGCCGGTAAGCCCCCTGCATAGATCCATGCCCCTCAGGTTATGACAAAGTTTCTATCCCAGTTGGATCTTTGTCAGGATGTCTGGGACTGCGAGAAAATCGCCTTCTCTTCATTGGGGATCCCTGAGATATACAACATATTCTGAATGTAGATAATGTAGATTTTGATATATGTGATGACGTATGTGATATAATGTGTGTATTGATATTTTGAACTACAGCATTTTTTTAAATCTCTGTACCTCTTTCTATGTACCTTGTGTTTTTTGTTAACTGTTTCTGGATGTTTTATCAACCTGGTTGGGATGATTAACCACACCTGCCAGCACAAAGCTCGTCATCCTAATGTTGTGGGTATTGTAGAAATATGGGTGTG
Organism: Collichthys lucidus; assembly: GCA_004119915.2. NCBI lineage: Eukaryota > Metazoa > Chordata > Actinopteri > Sciaenidae > Collichthys > Collichthys lucidus. The sequence continues at coordinate 13,026,740 of CM014090.1, forward strand.
GTCCAGTTACATTGTGACCTGACGAAGATCAAGAGACTGCGATGTTGTCATTACTAAACTTTTGTTGCAGTGGGCAGATGTTACAATTTATGAACATTCCATGTTTTTTTTGATTTAGCTCTTCAATAACATGAATGGAGATAAAAATGATTCAATCGTGCAGGGTGCAGAATGATGCGACAGAAGACAAATGAGCAGTTGCAGCTATACTTATCGTAGCCACCATGGACAGTCAATGGTAGCTATACGCTATCCTCCAAAAATGGCGGCCCCACGGCATAATGCTCCATGATTTTCATTCCCTCCACTACAAAACCTGTATTCATGACCTAATCAGAGTGTGTGTGTGTTTATATGTGTAATGAAGACCGGTGGCTGGTGTGGGGGGCCTCAGTGGCAGAGCAGGTAGGTTGATGGTGAGTGATGATGGTTGTGAGTCAGAGGCAATGATTGCCTTCATGAACAGAATACAGATGAAGCTGGTCTCTGACCGGTGCCTGGACGTACGAGCCATGTGCACTTTTTGTTCATTTCGCGTCTCATAAACATGAGATATCGTGTCTAATCCAGACGTCATATCCGTGTCAAACCAATGAATTTCATTTAGATGTGGTCAAGCCGTCCCGCTGTTTCATTACCGCGCTTAAAAGTCTACTCATGTTCAGCAATGACATTTCGCAGTTTGATAAATGAGACAAAGAGGAATGAGAGATCACCTTCAACACATCTCTGTGATTGATTCTCTACCCCCCCAGGCCTCACGGATATTAAATAGTCTCTCGATCATTAGGGCTAAAGCTACAACATTTATAGAGGGTCAGAGTTAGAGTTGAAGGACAGAGAGGAGCAACAATGAGTCATGGATAATTGTGAAGAAGAAAAAAAAAACAAAGGCACTCTGGTGCTACCCTACCCTATTTATCTCACTTCCTACACGCGCACACACACACACACACACATACATACACTCCTCATTGGCTTCTTTAAAACCCTGACAGGCTCCGAGGGAGGCTTTTATTTGTTACCATGGAGACCCAAACCGTGAGAAGCCCAATATGAAGCCAAGAAGTCTCACTTCACCCGTAGCATTTATGGTCTATTAAATCATTCATACTATGTTGCTACCAGTAACGGTATTATTTCATTTCCATTGTTATGTAACACAAATGAAGCAAGACCCCCGAGGAACAGAGGCGAACCACATGCATGCAGAGTGAGTGCTTGTTATGCGTCTGTTCATTGCAATCTCACCTGCAAAGGAATGAGAAAAGCGTGTATAGCTCATCTGCACATATATAGGTCAATCTGATTGCTATGCTGGGAGAGATATGTTGGTGTACATCTGTCTTTTTTTCTCCCTGGTATTGTGAGTGAGGTGTGTGTCCGCGAGGGAAATAAAACATAATCAAATGTCAAAGAGGCCCTGCGACGCCTGTGACCAACATCCCCTCCGCCCTGCTGAGCCTGCCTGTCTGCGTATGGAAGCAAATCAATGTGTGACACTCTGCATTCTTCATCAGTGATGAACTAAAATGCAACAGACTGGCCCTGAAATATGACTTATGCAAAAATATTTAAACAACAACAACAATATTTATTTAATATTACTGTAGTTAAGCCCCAGTCATTGAAGAACATGGAGGATATGTCTCTTTAAAGGAATAGTTTGACATTTCTCTAATCAACATGTTATATCTTGTACGTTTAATCGTACACAAATACAAAGTATTGGCATGACATAGTCCAGCATATACACACTTTGATTTAAGTATGGATCAAACAACCATGATATAACATGTTAATTACTGAGCTATAGAGATGCTGATAAACTCATTTTGTAACCTTTGGATGGAGTCAGGCTGTTTCTCTTTGTTTCTAGTCCTCATGCTAAGCTAAGATAATCACCTCCTGGCGATAGCCTTATATTTACCATACAAGCATAAAAAATAGCTAAATAAATAGATGTATTTCCCAATATGTCAAACTCATATCAGTGGGCTGATATCAGACAGCTCAGCTTCTAACTTTCTTTCTTTTCTATATCTCAGCCGCTCATTGTGGAAACTAGTTCAAAGAAATCACGGGTTATTAGTGAGAAGGTAGAGATCAAGTTATCCAAACTGTGACAGTTCTGCAGAAATAGGAAAGGCATGACAGATCATCAGTATACTGATTTTTTTTACTTGCCGCTAGAAACAAGTGCAACCATTTTATGTACACAGAGGGAAAGAAAAATAATATTTATATAAAGTCTTGGGAAGATTTATGCAAATACATTTGGGCTTCTGTTTACTGTGTCACTAATGACTATGCAAATAGGGGCCAAAATGCCGTTGTGTAGACAATTACATGTTTACAGTGTGTCACAGTGTTTCTTTTATGTCTGTATCCAGAGGCGAACAGGAAAAGAGAGAGGCAGCAGAGGAAACATCAATACTCAGTCTGACAGACCAGACTAGGTTTCCCTCTGTGTGTGACACACTCTTATTGATTCACACACAAACAAGGGGTTTTACAAAGGGTTGGCACAACAGAAACACAGCTCTCGCCATATTACTCTAAAGGTATTACACTGTTTTAGATTCAAATACAGACCAAATGGATTCTGAAGGGGAAACCATTACCGGAAAGACTTGTTTCATCCAAAACCAAAAAACTGCATTTCTTTCTTTGCCTCATCATTTCCCCACTCCTCTGTGCTCTCGTTCCATCTCTGAATTTTCCCTGCATGTCTAATCCCTTCTTCGACAACAGGTGATATCAGCTATAAGGCCTCCTGTGACTCCACCAGCTGACAAAATCAAATCCAAATGGATCTGGAGGAGCTCAAGGAAAAACTGAGTCAGGTGTGTGTTTTTATTCCATGAGGAGGGTTTGTCCTTTGATTAACCCCTAGAAAAGTGCAGTGTGTTGTCACTGCTGTTCTTTTTCACTGGATCACAGGGCGGCGCCCACACATATAGACCTGCTTCATGTGTCTGCTCTAAACTGACAGATGGCCAGAGGAAATTACGTCTATGCCAAGTGCCCTGCAACATAACTGCTCCTGCTCTCCTCTGCTATTACCACCAAATGAGTCATAGTGTTCTTCTCTGTATGCATGCATATGTGTGTGTGTGTGCGCGCCTTTGTGTATAAGGTGACTGTATCACAATGACTGTTGGGGGGCAGCTGGCACCACGCAGCCTGCCAGGATGCCGTAGCAGAGGCCGTGCCCGGGGCCTGCCGCTAGTACCTGTCAAATCACATCACACATACAGTGTGACACGAGTAAGACGAGCTCAGATCGTAGCTTCAGCAACCTGCCATGTGCACGAATAAGGGTGTGGGTGTTGGTGATGTATGTGTTTTGGAAAGTGTGAGGGTGGTTGTTTTGGTACATTACACCAGACAAATTTAAAATAAAAAAAAATATGGAGGGGATAAACTGAAGACTCTCTGCAAACAACGATGAACAAAGGACAGATTTTATGTACTCAAGTGCCTTGGATGAGATGATTGGGTGGGATGATAATGGCTGGATGTACTACAGTGAGATTTTGTGGAAGGTTTTTAGATTTGTTTGCATTTCTTTGTGTTCTGTGTTTTCCCTGACTAAGAGATGAAGTTGCCCTTGGGAGAGGAGCCGAGGTTAATTCATTTCCAACCAAGCCTCTTTTTTTCTGAATAATAAATGTAACAGACAGTCGATCAGTGGATAAGTAAAGTGAATAAAGACGAAAATAATCCACTTAATCTAATTGTGTAAGTGTTAAATGTGTTTATAAATAGAAGTACACACATCCCAGTGTTGATGGCTATCATCATCTATTACTTGTAATGTGTGGACAGTGGTTATGGTTCTAGCAGGATGTTGCAGTGATGAAGTTTTCTCCTGCCAGAATTCACAAAGAAAAGATAAAGATAAGTGAACAGCCTGCTTCAGCAATCATGAGACACTTCTCGCCACACGTATTTCACAGAGTGACTCGTATGTCTTTATGTGAAATCCTCACACTTTCGTAAGAGTATGGAGATGTAGTAATGGTCTTGCGTAACAACTGGGTGATACTGATGTGCAGGTGTAAAATGATTTTGACACTTTACAAAGCGAATCGGAAAATGGGTACAGACTATATTTAGCCTAATTAAGATGAAAATAGCATCTATGACAGGAGGAGGGATAAAAGAAGTAATTTCTTTGTCATGCTTACTATTTTGTTTTTTATGAGCATGATAAGGAGACACAGGTAAAGTTCATAATGCATGTTAAAAGTGATGATTATAACAATGACAATTCCCCAAGTATTTATCCCATTTCAAGTCATTTTCTCCATTGAGCGAATAGAGTTATTATGTTAATAAGAAGGGAAATGAGGAATGGAAGGGTCCTCCTTTTTTTAACTTAACAAAAGGTATGTGTTGCATACACAGAAGTCTTTAGGAATATTTCCAAGGTACAAAAAGGTAAAATTCAGATCCAGGACAAGGACAACATAAAGACAAGACCCAAAAAAATGAGTGTAAGTATTCTTTATGCTAAGTCTTTACAATATTTTTTCATATGTCTTTTATCTATCTACTTTTATTCATCTTCTTCTCGTACTATGTTTTATGCTTATTACTGCTATGCAGAAATTCACCGAAGAAAATTCCTTGTATGTACTTGGCAATAAACTCCATTCATATTCTTGAGGAAAGAATGAACAGCTGCCTTGGACAGTACATTTTTCACATCATATGCCCCCCCCAAAGGTGGGATCAGACTACAGGGTATTAGACTGATCTCAAACACGTTGGGGGTCGATGAAACACCTGTAGTGTGACTTTCTGGCAGACAGTGTGGTATCTTCTGTGGCACAAGATGACACTCGAAACACAAAGATTAGGATGTCAGAATTATTGTGTGTTCTCCAAACTTGATGTTGATCCCTCTTACCCAAAACTATTGATTCCTCTCCCAGCTCATTATACACCACTATAAAAAACAGGCGTAGTGTCTAGTGTGTGATGTGAAGTGACCAAGACATGTCAAGAGATGATCGTCTAGTAGTCTGACTTACAACAAGTGAGCTCACTCAATCTGCACAGACGTGCTCATAAATCTTTAACAGCGTTAAAAAAAAAAGACTGCAAAATAAACAAACAATACGTGACTAAGAAGAGATGCAGATGTGTTACGGTGGATCAAGCAGCAGTCAGTGTGAAGAGCTTAGTCTCCCAGGTCTACTCACTGATCTCCAGCTGTCTCTGAATGCGTCCCTTGCAGCGCTCCCTGTAGTCCGACTGGGTGGTGTTGTATTCTGACATCACCTCGACAAACTTCCGGGACAGTGTGGAGTGCTGGAGATAAAGCGAGGAACAACAAAGCCCTTTAAACCTGCTCAATGCCAGCAGTGAACTTAATTATTCATTTGAATGGTAAATGAACAGGTGCAAGCATCTATTGACGGGTGGTGTAAGCTGTGTATCCATTCTGCACTACATACTAATCCTAAGTAGCATGGTCACGCTAAAAAAGTGATAAAATGAAGCACAGTCAAAGAAGACTAAAAAACGCTGGAAATCAGAGGAGCTGTTAGTACATCATAGTGGGTTATGTTTAATGCTCCATTCACATGGATTTAGACAGCAAACCATATATCATTTTAGTGAAGTGGAGTGAGTTTTTTGCTGTCTTCTGCGATTAAATTTACAGCCAGATATTATGTAGCTCCATCACACAAGGATAAAACATTGCAGGCCTGAACGAGAAGCTAATAATTAATTAATGACTTTAAATAACAGACACAAAATAATTTCAGATATTTTATTCCATGCTTTGTAAACATACAAAATCACCATAGTAACGTATCGCCGTGTGTGTGTGCGCGTGTTTTGTTTTTCCATCCTGCCATGCCGAGTGTTTGTTTGTTTTTCTCATGCGGTCCAGAAGGTGTTGTCCATCTGCCATCTGCCTGAATCCATGTGAATGCAACGTTACACTAACTTCAAAAACTGTATACTTTCACAATAGTATGATACATACTGTATAAAATTAGTATGCACTATATGCAATTGGGACACAGCTGCTCTCTCTCCTGAGCTGTACCTGTGTCTTGCGTATCCTCAGGTCAGCTGATGACCTGTTCTGGCCTTCTTCCTGCTCAATGGTTTGTTGGATACCTGAGAAGAGACACGCAAGTACAAAATCAGTTAGAGGATGATTGCTCTTCTTGAAAACTAACAAAATAAACGACTATCTTTAGAGGTTTACTGCACCACAAAAAAATAAAGTGTCAGGTGTAACAACTGATGGTTTCAGTGTTTTAGCAGTAGTGGTGGTGCTAAAAGTGTGAACCTGATGTTGGCACACGTGCACCAGAGGAAAGATGAAATGATCATTAGAGCAGAAGCGTACTAAGAAAACCTCATGGCAATCCACCAAACAGATTATGAGATACAGAACTGTACTGTGTGCAAAGCTGACATTTTGACCTGATGGGGTGGTTGTGAGAAGAAAGATCAGGGGGTCATCAGATACACACAAAGATTCAATCTCACCAAAATCCACAGAAGATTTCATAGAAATCCAGCCATTTGTTTTTGAGTGCCGGTCAAAAGAAAGACTGAATGGAAATGAATTGTTCCGTGAGAGAAACAGCTTGTGGTCAAAATCATCACCAATAATCCTCTAGAGGAAATTAATATTCAAAACAAACTTGATTTTAATCTGGTCGAGATTTCTTAATCAAGGTGTTAGACGCACGATAGATCATCCATCTCTTATACCGAGAGTGCCTTACATGTCAGAAGCTACAGTCAATATATTATCCTATATTAATCACTGGGATAACTCTGCTCTTATCTTTCTTCTTCATATTTTTTTGCCCACTTTCCTTACTTCTCTCTCACAGTCACACCTCAGGAAATCATTGTAGTGGATCCGCCGTCAAGCATAATAACATAAATCAAAGAGACCATGTACCGTAGTCAATCATACTGAATTATATAGAGAAGTAAGAGCTCACTTATTTAATTCACTTATTTTTCTTCCATTTTTCTGTCATTTAAACATGGATGAGATCGCTGTAAAAGCTCTTGCACATTCAAGGACCTGTGGTTGCTTTTATTGTACGTGCTGTAAGCATCTATATTTATGCTAACAGCCTGAGAATATCACATAATGCATGTAAGGTAAGCAATCTGCATGTTTGAACGTCACAAACAACACAAATCCATGAGCATTCCTTCATGGCATTAGCCAAAAAAAACATTGTTTTTTGATTGTGCACTGAAAATGTCTGGTTTGTGTTTTGTAATATTATTTTAAGACAATGTTGGATTTGTGGCATCAATACGGTGTCAAAATCTGAATCGACTCCTTGTCATTATCGAATCTGTGTCTTCAGCTACAACCTAAGTTTATCTAAAACCCACTGAACAGGAGAAAATTCACGAGTGGTCCAAACCTATTTTACGGGTCACAGACAGACTCAACAAGTTAAAAACACTTGCTTGGCTTAAGAATAATGACCCGTGAAATCCTAAAAGGTTTTAGAGGTCTTTCTTCGACAAGCAGTCACTTATACTAAGAAACACAAGTCTGACACTGAAACTCTGACTTCAAAAGAGAAGTCTGACACAAAAAGATTTCATCATTAAATCATTAAAACTAAAATAATCCAGTAGTTGCCAAAGAAATATATTAATGTAGATATAATTTCAATCTACCAAGATCAATGCTTAAAGCGATAGGTAAAGTAAATGATGTCAGTTTTCATTGGGTGCTGTTTGACAAAGATGTCATTTACGGACCAACCAAACACACACACACACACTCACACACACACACACACACACACACACACACACACACACACACACACACACACACACACACACACACACACACACACACACACACACACACACACACACACACACACACACACACAAAGGTATCCTGTGGCAACAACCGATGTGAGCCGGAATGAGACAGTTAAAGGCCTGTGATACAGAACCTGTTCTGCCTGATAGCACTTATAAAGTGTCTGTACCATTGTACGTATATGTGCACACAACACTGTGTGTTTACGTGTGTTTGTGCATCTGCAGGGCGTTGGATGAGGGATAGAGGCTATTATCTGCCAGCTCTCTGCAAGTTGTGCTCTACTTTCCTGGAAGATGCTGTAAAGGGATATTTTATCTTTGACCTCTGTTCTCTGAGTCCTGTAGAGAGGCATGGGACAGTGTTTTATATCATTGGTGGGGGAAACAAGATTTCCGTAGCGACAAAGGAATATAAGAAAATACACTCATATAAACAATCAGGGCTAAATAATACATGTTGGTGTGTGACACTAATCTCTCTGTCTACTGCAGTGCGGAATCTCAGAGAGTAAACTGAGTTGTCTGTTAGTTGCCAAGTGCTGTACAGGTCACTGTCTCTTTATGTCTCACCCACCCATCACATCACATCAAAGATAAACAGCTGCACTCACTGGTTACAGATATATTTTATATTGCAGTCATAGTAATGTAATACAGATGATTATTTACTTCTCTGATTGAATCCTTCAGGTCAAATAGTGAATCGTGGTTATAATTCCTAGATCCCACTTGAAAGTTTTCAAATTTTTTATCCAACCAACAACCCAAAATTCCAAAATTATTTTAAAATGTATTTTGTAATTGTGTAAGACATGGCCGACATTCAAAAGGCTGCAATCTTTAACATATCTGCTTGAAAAAGGACCAGAAAGTTGCTGATTAAAAGGACCAGTGTGTAGAATTTAGTGGCATCACCCTCGGCTCACCCTCTCCATTCAAGCGTGAAGGAGAATCTATGATTGCTGTGATACGCACGAAAAAACACAAAAGGCCCTATTTAGAGTCAGCGTTTGGGTGGCTGTAGACAAATTACTGTAGAAACATGGCAGCGCAACACGGTGCGCTCTGTGAAAGAGAACCTGCCACGTCTTTATTGATATACTGTTTAAAGTCACAAAAATAACAATTATTATTTTCGGGTGATTAATACATTTTGTAAATCCACCCCCTCGACATCTTACACACTGAATGGACCTTTAATTTTCTGTCAATTGACTAACCAGTTAATTAACTAATTGTTTTAGCTCTAACAGACGAAAAAAAAAAAAACCCTCATACTGAGCAGAAAGAGCACAAAATGAGTACTTGAGCAATTAAGAATTAATTATTTGAACACACACAAGCAAAGTGCTTGATTGACATAGCTGCAGCTCTAGCAGGAGAAAACTGTACTCACTCTTTAATTTGGAGCGTATTTTGTTGGCCAACTTCTTGATGTCTGCCATAAGATCCTCCAGCTCAGCCTTAGTTTCTGAGGAGAGGAGAGGAGAGGAGAGGAGAGGAGAGGAGAGGAGAGGAGAGGAGAGGAGAGGAGAGGAGAGGAGAGAAGAGGAGAGGAGAGGAGAGGAGAGGAGAGGAGGAGAGGAGAGGAGAGGAGAGGAGGAGAGGAGAGGAGGAGAGGAGAGGAGAGGAGAGGAGGAGATGAGAGGAGAGGAGGAGAGGAGAGAGGAGAGGAGAGGAGAGGAGAGGAGAGGAGAGGAGAGGAGAGGAGAGGAGAGGAGAGGAGAAATGTCTCTTAGTGTCTCACAACAGGAACAAACAATTCATCAGTTTCAGTGGACAGCAGCACATCGTGTCCTTCTTCGTGTCTTTTGTATAAAGTACCAGCATCCTTCACTTCTCTCAGGCCCACACCCTCAAACATACATTCTTTACAATATATAGAGACATAAAGATGAAACTCATGTGGGTAGATGGCTACATGTGGGTGTTGACAAGAAAGATTTGCTATTTTGGTGACCACGAACAAGTGAAAACGAAGATGAATAGCAGAACGTCCTGGCTACAACACGAAGAATGTGTTGTTACCAGTTAAAATATCTTATCAGTATGTGGAGTTTGGCAGATTTCAACGATTACTAATCAAATCAGAAAAATCTCCTCCAGCATTATGTACTGACAACTTTCTGAACGGTTCTTGTCCAAGAGAGTCCCAAAGCACAGCAATCTAGTATCTAGTTTGCTGAATATAAAGCAGCTCAAATAAATGAAAAAAAGGAGGTCAGACCAATCCTGAGGAGGAAAAAAATAAATACACATAAAATGTTTTATTCGAGTTGATTCCTGTGCTACTGATGATTTCTATTTATCATTTTACAAGTCTGCTGTGCAATAAAGTAGAGATATGCTGTCTAAGAGAGAGGAGAGACTGCAACGACAAATTAATTAATTAAGCAATTAACAAGAAACCTTCAATTTCCAAGCAAAACATTTCAAACATTTCCTGGTTCCTGATCCTCAAATTTGAGGATTTGCTGCTTAACATTTCATATACGCTAGTTCATATATGTTTTTTGTTTTTGTTTTTTTATGAGGTAAATTTCAACTCTTTGTATATTTTGCATATATGGCAGTGTTGACAATAAAGTTAAATTTAACTAAACCGTGAATGGCCATTTTTCACTATATCTGACAAAATGACTTATTAGGGAAATAACTGTCTGATTAATTGATAATGAGAATAATGATTACACCTTCAGACAGTCTCTCCTTGAATGCCTTTATGTTGTTTTGCTCATTTCCACTCACAGAAATGCTATAAGTAAAGAAAGGAAGTCTGAGTCTGGTGTTTATAGATTTATAGAAAAACAAAACTACATTGTATTGCACTCGTATCTTCTACCTTTGTACATGTATAGACATAGCTTGTGTCAATCGGCTGTGTCATCGGTGCATGGCTGGAGTGTCACATCATGTTGCTTATAGCAAACTTTTCCTTTTAATCTTTCCTTTCTATTGCTAATTACAGCGACAGAGAAACTAAAGGTTTCATCATATTTTATAGACAAAGCAGAAAAAAAACACTTTCATCTAGTGTTATCGTAGGTCAGGATAATTATCTGCAAACCCTTTTAGATTAATGAGACTTCAAATATCAACAAAAAAAGTCGTTATTATTCTGTAATTTCAAAGAAATCGACATACAGTAGAAAGACATGAGCAGCCTGATGGTGCAACCTATTCACAAGAGAGAAAATTAATTGAAGCAAAATATTATTTTCTTTGGTTCCCTTGACTAAGCTTGTCTAATGATCTTCTGCTTTTATAATTGTACAGAAAATTGAAACAGAGGAAAATAGATTATTATTATATTATTACATTTCCAACATGTAATCCATCTTTCTCGTTGTTTCCATCACTTCAAAATATAGAAGACAAAACAGGCAGCGTGTCCTTTTTGACGCCACAAACTATTTCACCTTGTTACAATGACTGCAGATTATTAGCTATGTAACTGAGAGCTACTGGATCTATAAGCACCAGCACCTATTTAGCATTTATAAGCACTATATGATAAATGGTAAATGGACTGTACTTATATAGCTCCTTTCCAGTCCTCCGACTACTCAAAGCACTTTACAGTACGTATATCACATTCGCCCATTCACACACATTGATACATTGATGGCACAGCCTTCTGGAGCAGTTTGGGGTTCAAGGACACTCAGACATGCGATCGAACCGCTGATCCTGTGATTAGTGGACGACCCGCTCTACCTCTGAACCACAGCCGCCTCACTATAGTGACGTTTATAACACATTTTAATGCAATTGTCAGCACATATAAGCACATTTTAAGTGTTTATTAATGTGCTTCTCCTGTCAAGATGCTTATTATATTATTACAACTGTATTACACTTTGTCATCTGCCTATACCTGCTTACAACGACAATAAAAGCTATCGTAAATCACTTATTATTATAAAGTGCTTATATATGCTAATTAGGGGGACTTAAAGTAAAGACTTGCCGATCTATTTAGTTTTCACTACTGGGAGAGGAGACAAAGAGAGCAGAGAGAGAGAAGAACAAGGCATACACATTTCACACACATGCTCTGACACCCTGGAGCATTAATTTCCATTTTTAGCACATTGCAAAAGAAGTGAGAAAGTAATTTATCATGTTAATGCCATTAGAGAACCAAGTCTCCATATGTTAAAGCCAAGACAGCAGACACACACAAAATGATCCATTAAAGTTGCTGAAGTCAACCAAACCGAACTGCCTGTAGTATTTCTTTATAATGCGTCTGTTTCTTTGTTAACCTGCTGCTTTAAAAGACAAAGATGAATCGGATATGGACGGCTACACTTCTGAAATGAAACCCAAAGCAAACATCTGCATCCAATTACAGGCAGAGCCTCAATGGATAATTTGATTAGAGAGTACGAGAAAGAAAACAGATATTTTGGAGATATGTTTTTAGGAAAGAAGCTTAAACATTATGAGATAATCACATTGTCTCCTTCTCTACAGCTGTGCTACAAATCCACATCATATGAATGCTCTTCATGGCAAACACTTTGTAGATTAAAGCAGAGAGACTGAGCTGAAAACTCATCAACACAAACAGACAATAAAGAAATGGAGGGCCACATTTATAATAAGGCATCATTTATTCAGGACGTGTATGTAATGTGAATAACAATCAGCAGCTTATACCAAACATTAGTTGGGGATAAATCCTCTAAACCAGCTTGTGTGGTAATATACAGCTATAACAGCTCAGTGGAGATAGTGAACCTATTACACGCTGATCAGCAGAGCACTACGAGCGTTTCATCTGCTTAACAGATGTATCAATGAACATCAGCTTGTAGCACAAACAGCTCAGCCGGACAAAACAGTGGCGCTAACTAATAACTTCGTCATTTTATATCTGGCTGAAAAAGACAGTCCATGACTGGACAATAGGCAGGTTTCTTAATTTTTGGTAAAGCGAGAGATGATTGGTGAGTAACGCTGAATGCAGACTTTGTTTGTGTACAAGAAAACACCACATTTATGTAATGTGTAGGAACCATTATAATAACATAAAGTATCAAAAGAAAGGTAACTGATAACACAGAGCACAAGTGTGCAGCAGTTAGACAGAGAGACATGAAATACTGTAGGAAAGTTATCACGGAGGATGTACAGTGGAGCTAATCCAATTTGTTGACTACAGAGGAAGCGGACAATTAAATCTAGTATTTGACACATGAGATATCAAATTCTAGAGAAAGGAGTAAATACTGTATGAAAAATTGTTTATCTTACTAGTAATTCTAAGACAAACACTTGCAGCAGCATCCCCTGCATGCATTTGAATAAAATTGTCTCTCCTGTCAATAACGGGTGGAAAAATGTATGTATCATACACTGAGTTTGTCAGGGTCAGAGGCTGAAGTGGTGGGCTGAGGCCCTCAGGGCTAGATAAATAAGCAGTGCTCTGTGTGTGTGTGTGTGTGTGTGTGTGTGTGTGTGTGTGTGTGTGTGTGTGTGTGTGTGTGTGTGTGTGTGTGTGTGTGTGTGTGTGTGTGGAGAGTGAGAGTTGTTTCATAAATGTAATCAGTTACAGATGTTACCTGTGTGCGCTTTAATTGGTTTAATTTTAGTCTAATTAGATTAGAGTAGATTAGATTCAACTTTTTTGTCATTGCACAAAGAACAAGTATGACATGCAGTTCTGCATCTAACCAGAAGTGCAATGGGCAGTAAAAACTAATGTACCTATATATATATATATATATATATATATATATATATATATATATATATATATATATATATATATATATATATATATATATATATATATATATATATATATATATATATTCAATATAAACAACAGTGTTTTATATGTTCATCTTGGTGTCCACTTTAGAAACACGTAGAGGTGTAAGGTTATGAAAAAGTGTTTCTCATTTCTGTGTAACTATAGCAACCTCTGGTAACCTCAAATTCAGCTGAGGTCAGTTGCGCCGGCCTCACCGAGATAATGACATAAAAACCCGAGCTTACTTTTGGGCCGTGCGTGGCGCGGGGTGTGTGTATGCGGTATGTATATGTGTGTTGAGGAGTTAGATTAGATTTCCCCCTCGTGGTTACCAAACAGAGGAGGCCAACCTGCTTGATCAAGTGTCTATTCAGCCTCATTACTGGCTGCCTGAAAAGAGGAAGAGTGCAGACATTGATGAATAAGTAGAGGGAGAAGTGAGAGGGAAGCAAATTAGAGGGCAAAAACTGAAGAGTCAATTGAGCTGTGGCTTCACACCCCATCCTTCTCCCAGACGCTCTCAAATGGAATCTTCAGGTCACGCTTGTTGCCATCATTAAGACTGTGTTGCTATGGCGATGTGTGCAGTCGGTCCTCTCGCCGGATTCAGATCGTTTCAAAGTGGCGGAGGGAAAAAGAGATAGCAGGGAAGAAAAATGGAGGGAACGTGGAAGCTTGAAAAAGTGCAGAGAGAAGATAAAATAAATGTTGTATCAGGATATTTATTGAAATGCATGAATCTATATTATTTAATGTAGTTGTGAGTTAGAAGTGAAGACTACAACATAAAGTGAACCTTTATGTATGTTTGTTTACCTCTTTTTAAAAGTTGATGTCCAACTGAGAGATGGACTAATTCACTGTTATTTTCTGTCTTTTTAATAACATATAAATCATAGAATAACACCAGCTTATCCTTTATGCAACAAAAAGAACCTCAAAATGACTCAAAACTAGGACACTGTTACAGGCACTCACTGCATGCATCCTCAGCCACTTGAGCTTTGAATATGACTATTGTTACAGCTGGCAGCAGGCTGGGGACAAATTTAATTTAGGTGTGTTTGCCTTGACAAAATTAAACCAGAATGACTGAAACAACGCAGAGAAACCGAGCTGACCAGACGGGCACAAGCTCTTTCAACACTTTCCAATTTCAGTCAAAGACACTTGAGTAAAGGAGCTGTGCATTTCTAGAGGACGGTTACACTGTTGGATTTTGTGGAAAAGGCCAATTTTCCCCTTTCAAAAACACAGACATGAGATAGGAACAGTGTTAGCATGAAGTGTGAAGCTACAAATGTGACGCTCCACACCTATAAGAACAGGACGTTGTTAGCCAGCTGGTAGCCAAGCAACTAAAGTTTTCTACCTGAACAAACTTAACAGTCCATGTCACCTACAACAGTCTAAAATATAGTGTGAGCAGGTGCACCTATTACAGCAAACGGAGGCAGAACATGGTGGCAATTTTGAGCTTCAAAGCAGCTCTCCAGAAACATGCGGGTGATGTCGTGTATATGTTGTCAGATAGTAGTCTCTGCTAGCAACTCGACCTGATGAAATCATAGTCTATAAAATGATTGTTTGTCATTTTTTAACACATTGATTGATGAGTTTTGGAGGTGCTTGTAGGTGGATTTTGCTATCTTTGGTCGGAGCCAGTTTTTTTTTCAGCTTTTGCGCTAAACTAAGTTAGAAGAAAATATACTTATTTTTATTATTAATCCCTCATGGGGAAATTCTTTTTTCACATGCATTTTAACCCAGACATACACATGCAGTACAAGGGCATAGACATGCAAATGTGGAGAGAGGTGGTGGAGTGATGGGCAGCCAGCCAGACCAGTGCCTAGTTGGGGGGGATGGGTGCCTTGCTCAAGGGCAGTGCCCAGGAGGTGAACTGGCACCTCTCCAGCTACCAGTAGCCTTCCATATTTTTGGTCCATGTGGGACTTGAACCTGGCCACCCTCCGGTTCCCAAGCCAAGTCCCTATGGACTGAGCTACTGCCGCTCCATCAGGTATTAATTCTCTGATCATTCTGTTGGCAAAAATGTGAACACGTTGCTGTTATACTGCAACGAAAGCTCAATATTATATCAGTGGTGCACGCCAGCTTGTATACAGTATACTGGTATTTGTTTGTACCATCATAGTTGACATCATTTTGACAGCCTTTGTGAACACACCAGATCTGACTTCACTTAATGTCAACTGATCACAATGGCACCTATATCATCACTTAGCAGCACATTACTATGATTTAATGAAAGATATAGGTCCTGGCCAATCATTCCCTATACATTAAACTTCAATCCTACACCAGCTTTGGTTCTGCAGTGGCAGCATTTATCCACTCACAGGACCATTCAGGTCAGCAGTCCATCTTTCACACTGATAAAGCAGGTCCTGTTATTATATCGACACAATGTGTGTGTGTGTGTGTGTGTGTCAGACTGATGTCAGGGTACCATGACACTGACGAGACACCAAGCCGATTCTGTTTCCTCCACTTTAACTCAGGGTCAATCGCTGCCTTTCCAATCTCTAACTTGCAGCCATTTATCTTTTTCTACATCTCGCAGTATCTCTCCGTCTCCCTCTGCTCACTCTGTAAATATATTACCAGTCCTTTGTGTGTTTGTCCCTCTTATTGATCGTCTAGAGCCCTGTTGTCTGATGTTTTGGAGAGACAGAGTCTGAGCTCATCCCTCAAACATTCCTGATATTTTCCCTTCTGCCAAAATACAGTACGAACTCCGCTAATGACAAACTGACAGCACAGATAACGTTTAATCACTAAACTCTACGAGAGAGAGTGAAGAGTTTGGATACAAAACACTCGCTCATCCCTACCTTTCAATACTGGCAGTTGTTGCACAGATTTGCTACAGTCATTGACAAGTATTACTACAACCAGATGTTTACTGTTCAAACTACTATTGTTTTTTTGTTGTAAATCTACATTTATGTAGCAGGTTGAAAGTTGTGAATTCTAAAGATTCACCTGTTTGGAACGGTTCACAGGTAAACAGGTTAGCTGGTAGCCGGTCATACTGTAGTGTCAAAAGGTCATAGTCAAAAAGTTCAGTCATTCACAAGCAAACCTGGGCCAAGGTTCATCACTTTGTAAACAACTGCAGGGGCAAATAGTCCAACAATTTCAGAACAATGTTTGTCAATTTCAGGGAATTTTTGAGTTTTATCATCTACAATCAGTAATATCGTTAAAAGATTCAAATAATCCAAAGAAATCTCTGCATGTTAAAGGGCAAGGTCGAAATCCAACACATAATGCACGTGACTGTCGGCCCCTCAGATGGAACAGCATTAAAAACCCACATGATTCTTTAAAGGATATTACTACACAGGCTCAGGAACACTTCGGACAAACAAAGTTTGTAGCTACATCTACAGATGCAAGTCAAGACCAATGCAAAGCGAAAGCCAGACAACATTCAGAAACTTTTCTGGACCCAAGCTCATCTGAGATCGACTGACAGAAAACTGGAAAGCTGACGAGCCTACATTTCTTTTTTGGAAATCATGTCCTCCAGGACAAATCCAAATATCTTTTGGAATCAAAATCCACATTTTAAATCCTTGTTATGGACTTTCAGAAAAGAATAATGTGTAGTTCTGCTGCATTGATTTTGTCCATCATGAGTCTGACAGTGTCAAAGGCGTTCACGTTTAAACAACCCATAGTTCTTAAACTGAAGGTTATAAATCTCGTCATGCCACGGCTGAAAATCCATTTCCTTGAGCCCAAGGTTTAGCTGAAATTGAATGTATTCTCAGTGGATATCACCACTGTCGTGCCATGAAAATGATAATCCATATTTTTTACTTTATAAATCCATTTAGTAGTAAAAGTAAAACACAGTACATGATATCTTATTTTGTGCACCACTCAAGAGCAGATGTGGGTGTTGTACCTGATTAAGTCCCTGCTAACAACCCCCTCCTTTTCTCTAACAACCTCTCTTTCTCCTGTAACATCTTCAGAGACAGCATAACAGGGTTACCGTGAGTGTTACTGTCACTTTGAAACCTCCCCCTGCCTCCCAACACTTGACATTTCAATCTAGATCAGAGCACTAACACTGCACTCCTCTTGCTGTCCGCTGGTTCAGGAGTCAAGAGGACAGAGGGCAGTTAAACTGATTTATCCCTACGTGAATGAGTTATCTTACTAGCTTTGACCTCTGTTACGTGTGGTGTCCTTGGCCTTGGCTTTGACCGTTAACCTCAATTTAAGAGGGATAATATTATTCAACAGTATAAAGCCGTGTCTTCAATGGCTATAACACTACATCATCTTGGACATCGTGCAGGAGATATAAGAGAAAGAAAACTGTGAGAGATAAAAGAGGGAACAAAGAAAAAAGATGGCTGACGAAGAACAAAGGGAACACAAAAAGCTGGGGGAACTTACAAAACACTTTTAAATTTTGGTGGAGGAGCTTTGGCAAACAGCACTCCGAGGGAGGGAGCGCTCCCAGCCAAAAAACTGACACTAGAAATAGTAACACTCACAGGCTGCAATTAAAACAAGCTTCTCCAGAGCTGCGAGCTGAGGACTTTCAGAGGAAAGACGCTCTTTAGAAACTGTAGGCTGAGATGTCAGAGGGAGCAAACGCTAAGTGGTGGGAAAAACAGAAATGCTGCTTAATAAACTCTCAAGTAGCAGCGTTAAGGAGCCGATTCTTTGCATTTAATTAAACTAGAAGTTTGCACTCAATGCACTCAAGTACATGTTGCAGTAGTATGGTGGTCAGCATGATTCAAACTGTAGACTTTATTCTACAGTAATTCTGCAGCAGCCCATGTTCACGTGTCTCAAACCAAGAAGATGTATGTTCTTTTGTTCCAGAGTAAAAATGTAAATGTAAAAAATTGATTGGCGAACAAACGAGTTAATATTTAATTTCTCTTCTTTATTGAGTTTACATTCATTAGTGGACTAATTTTCAAGCAGGCAGCAGTTGGAGTTTGATGTTACAATCGATCCAAAACTCTGCAGCCAGAAGCACTGAGAGGAAACACAAATCTAAACGTCCTCTGCTTGTTTTCTTGTTTCTACCCTTGTTGTTCACACCCTGTCCTATATATAGACGGCACTACAGGGTAGTACTCAAGGCTGCTTGTCTCAAACGGTTTTAATGTACAAACCAGGAGGGTGCATTAAGTGCTGCTAAGGTTTCCTCCCACAGACGCACACAGGTTACACTAATTGGAGACTCAAAGTGGCCTGTAGGTGTGATTGTAACAGGGACAGATTATCTTGTTTCATGTTATTAATTTAGCTTCATTTACAGTATGACGCTGGAGGTGTAGATATACAGTCATTTTTAGGAAATAGCATAAACCATTTGTCCGATTAACTACTCTTCAGGTTCTTCTAATGAATACTAAACAATGGGTTTTCTGGCTTGGACTATTTTACTACTCTTCCAGAAAAACATTTGGATAATAATCTAAAAAAAACTGAATCAAATCAGATCAAATCACACACCCAGCTCACAAATGAAACACACAATGCTTTCAAGTCAAGTCAAACACCTTCTATGTAAATATGTACTGAAGCCTACAATTATCTGCCATGTCAAATGTATTGTGACATTTTTAAAATTAATAATAATAGACATATAAACGCTCAAAACAAATAATGCAGTTATTTAATGGACAATGTGAATCCAGTCACGATTCTATATATACAACAAATTTGTGTCTTCCCTTCCTGCATTAGAGGAATGTGCTCATGAGGAATCCCAGGTTCAATACGCATTATGACCTGATGGCTATTACCTAATCTATCATCATTATTGGACCTCCTACTTTATATTGCTACTGAGCACAGCCCACACAAATCCTTAATACCAACCAAGCAAAACAAGCGCGCGCACACACACACACACACACACACACACACACACACACACACACACACACACACACACACACACACACACACACACACACACACACACACACACACACACACACACACACACACTGTATATTGCAACTCCATGGTAGAAATTTGCTATGCCTCATTTAGGGGGGTGGGTATAAACTGCGATATGGGATAATATGTAATGCAGGGGCGAAGGTATTATTACAAAGGCTACGTGTGTCTGAGTATGTGTGTGTGTGTGTGTGTGTGTGTGTGTGTGTGTGTGTGTGTGTGTGTGTGTGTGTGTGTGTGTGTGTGTGTGTGTGTGTGTGTGTCGTGGAGCTGGCCAGGTGGGTGGTGGCTGGGGAGATGTGATGCGATTATGGAACTGATAAACCGTGACGGAAACAGAAGGTTTATCGTCTCACAGTGTTACGGTGAGTTGTAAAAGACCTTCACTAAAAAATAAAAAATAAAAACGTGTGTGTGTGTGTGTGTGTGTTTCCCTGCTACTCCTCCATTATCCTGTTTATCAGCAGACTGCAGAGAAGATAGATGACACTGTGACTGCACTCGCTCTCAGTATCACACACAGACAAGGTCGAAGCACCTGTTTTAGTAATATTCATGATTGCCGCGTTTACCCTGTAGAGAGAATGAGTGCGTAGACAGTGGAACTGTGAGGAAAAATACAACGAACTAACTAACCCTAACCCTAGAAGAGGAAAAGTGGAGGAGTCATCACCACAGGAACAGGAAGGAGATGAAGTTTGGTAGAAGGAACGAGCTTTGAAGTTACGGCAGAAAAACATTGGCTCCTCTCACCACAAGGGAGAATAAGACTTTATAATGAAAAAAAGACAAACAGAATATTTTATAAAAACGATGAAAGACCACGCTGGCCTTTTACGGAAGCAACATTTTCAGTACAACAGTGAATCAGTGTAGATCTTAAAGTACGTCAGATTTCACATTAAAATGTCATCGTGCAATTAGTTTTGATGACACACACACACACACACACACACACAATATGAGCAGAAATGTCAGACGGATACCACAGCAGAAAGACTACACACACGTGCAACCAACACACTGTAGGCTCTACGGATTATATTCACATATATCACACGTTTTCTGTGGTCAATGGCTGTGCTCTAATGCAGGAAGTGTGCCTCTCTGACACTGTACCAAAATAAAGATGTAGAGAGGAACTCAGGGTAACAAGCACATGAGTTTGAGGGTTCGTCTCCTCAAAACAGCGTTGACTTTTTATGATTTGTGTTTGTAATACTTTGGTTTAAGAACAAAATACTTTCAATCACCCTCAGCTGTACTTTTGGCTACTTAGCAAAAGCATTGCACCGGCATGTCAGCATTGTCAGATATATAGGTATAATGTTCAGCATGTCTTAGCATGTGTCTCGATTCGAATACTTCTGTTAGTGTACTACATTGAAGTGTACTGTGTCCTTCCTGGAGTACTGCATTCATTTCAGCAGGGTAGTGTTGTCTTAATTCAAGTACGGCTGTTGTGCACTTAACAAAAATGACGGTACGACATTTTGTCAATTCTTATCTTTGCCAAATTGTAATTTTTAGTCACACACAAAATATAAAACGTTGTTCAGGAGGTGGAGGAGCTTCCTCAATCAGGGTATTCGTCTTCGTCAGTGGTCACAATGCAACAGGCAGGCGACGAAAATCATACTGACCTCATTGTAATGAACGACCCTGACATTTACATCAGCTGCCAACTGATGTGTATTTATCAGGCACACACACACACACACAGCATTGATTTCAATCACAAAGGAGACGACTTGTGGAAGAATTCATATCCTAAAGGCTGCACCTGGCCTCTGCTCTGCGCGTCATCTCCTGCCCGACTAGTTAAAGGGCTCATCCGATGTCTGAGGCTGCAGGCAGATCGATGCTTTTTCAGATGGAAGGTAAGTAATCAGGGAGAGGAAAAGAGATGTGGGGCGTTACTAGTGCGAGCAACATCACCCTTGTCAGAGCAGGGGTCAAGATCAATGCCCTGACATACATGAAAGGGAAGGACGTGAGAAAACACAGATAGAGGGGGTAGATAGAGAGGAGCAAAGATGGACTGTAGCAGCACAGACTGAACAAAAGTGCAGACGAGTAGTTGGAATGGACAAAGTGAGGAGAGAGTAATAAAAATGGCAGACGGTGTTAACAGCGAGTGAAGAGGTGAGGACAGGACTGAAGAGTAATGGAGTGGGAGCAGGCAAGTGGAGAAAAATGGACAAACAAGGGTGTAAGAGATTTCACTGTGAGAGCATAAACGCACAACAGGACAGAGAGGAGTGATTGGCTCTTCGAGGTTCTTCTATCAAAGTCTCCATCAGCAGGCTGGCTTTCAACAGGCTGACAAATTGTTCTCTATTTCCTCAATTTCTTTTAAGGAATGGAGTCATGTTTCTTTGTTTTGCTCGCTGAAATCTGCCACTATTATCAGGCTTTCTGCTGCCATGAGATACTAGACGGCATATAAAATAGCAACTTTTGTCTGTTTTCCATTAAAAGTTTTTTTTTCTGACTCATTACTCAGTCATTGTCATATTAAATATTCATGTAATCATTTAAATTGTGTGTAAAAAGGGCCAGTCTTGATATAATCAATAAATTATGATAATTCACCCTTTACTAGAAGAAAAACAGTTCAGTCATAATCCATAAAATCACAGTTCTGGTCGATAACCTGCAGTTACTAACGTCTTTACAATACAAGTAGAACATTTCCAGATGAAATAACACATTTATTGATCATATTTTAAGCAGCTACTCTGTCAGAAGTACAACAGGAGAAGACAAGCAACTCATGCAACTTGTGATCTTTATAAATCACTGAATCTATTCTCGTATCGGTGCAAATATGTCTTCAAAATGCCGGCGGCTGGCGTTTCTTGTTGTGACTCATCACCTGCCACCCTGTCTGGTTAGGTTTGGCTTTTTAGACTGATCTCCTCTTTTTGACTCTTGATGGAATAAAGCAACTTTTACTCTGTCTGTGTGTCGTGCCTGTGTGACTATATAGACTGTGTGGCTCTAGACTAATTTGCCATGAAAAAAAACATGGCTGACTAAATAATCATATCGTGCACTGGTCATCTCTTCTCACTTGAGCAGTTTTCTGGAATAATTCAACAGACACAAGAACATTTTACTGGAAAAAGACAATGCACAAAAAAACATTTTCTTGTTTAGTGTTTCCTGATTTATTTTGGAATTCTTCCCTCTCCTCGTGTCTGTAACTTTTCTTCCCATCTTTGCTGCGCTTGCCACCAGTTTCGATTGTCTGTTTCACCCTGATTAGTTTCACCTGTGTCTGTTGTGTTTCCACTTGTGTATTTAGCCTGTGAGCACCTCGGTTTTATTATTAAGCATTCAGTGTTTTGTCCTTGTGCTTTGAAATTTTTGCTTTCCTGGACATTGGACCTGGACCTTCTCTTGGATCTAGATTTAGCTTCTTCTTTGATTTTTTTCCCTAAGTTTGTATTTTGCAATAATACATTATTTTTTTAACTCCAAAAGGCTCCTCTTGTATCTGCATTTGGGCCCTTCCCTTCCTTTTTCCTTTCCTTTCCGAGTTGCCATACTTGCACAACCTAAAATCTTGTGTGGGGGCTCATTAGTTTGTGCTCTGGATAGTTTCTTTGGGCAAACGAAAATAACCCACTACTGTATATTTCCAACAGGTTACTTTGCACTCTAAACTCACTTCACACTGTTCTCTTCATAAGAAAACCACAAATTATGAGCCATTATTTCCTCTTTTTTTCCCCCCATTTGCTGCCACCAGTCAGCAGGTGTCACTTATTGTTACCGTGGAAACATCTCTGTTACTTCAGAGAGAAGTTTTTAAGATAAAAGTCTTTATTATTATTAACAGTCTAAGTTGCATTAGTCTAATCTAAGAGAAAATTGAAGTGACCCCCTGTTGGATGATTCATTATGTTCATCCACTCATTTGGCCTCTTTCAACCAAAGAATTAGAGGAGCTATGAAACCTAATCTAGGAGGTTAAAGTTTCATTAGTGCATTCCTATTCACTGGTTTCACTGGATGTAATAAACATTAAAACGAGGAATGCAATGATAGAAAGGGGACTGACAACCAAATCAGCTGTTCTACAAAGTGGATTACGTGCCAAGATTTTCAAAAGTTAGCATTAGTGCCTCATTTGCATATCCAAACGCAACATTTAATAAAACTTAATCTAAGTACTCAGCTGGGGCAGTTTCCAGGTGATATGTATACCAGAGATCTCACCTTCAGTACCACTTACATACACCAAAGCTTCCTGTTTATCTATATTCTGAATGTTTGTACAAAGTCTTTGTTCATATATATCGAATATATAAAACAAGATATCGAAAAGTTACTTTGTGCAAACCTTTGAATTTAATATGTCAGCAAAATGAAACCAGAACTTTGAGCCTGGCTTTATCCAATGTAATATACACATAAAACTTCATAAAATAATAATAATTATCATGTCACCAACCAGATGATACAAATGCAACCGGTCAGTCAGATAAAACCAGTACAAAAACGGAGAGAGTCACAGTGTGTTGAGTTTGTTATCCTGAAACAAGAGGAAACAGAAAACACAACCAGCCTTACTTTCATCGGGGTTAGGTGAGGCGAGGATGGCGCTGTGCTTCCTCTTTACCTCCTCGACTTTCTCTGCCAAAGACTCAATGAAACCTCGGATCTCCTCCACCTGCCGAGAGAAGACAGAAAGAGACAGAGACCAAAAGGCACTTTAGATCTCCTCAGCGCTGAGGTAGGAAGCACCAGAGATTAGCCTGAGTGATGTTGACAGAAACTGAAATGAAGATCTCATTATCATATTAGAGGCAGGATGAAAGCAGAGTGCAGCAGGTTTAAGTGAAAGAACACACATGTATAAAGTCAGTCATGCATGTGTAATGTGTGTATTCAAACTGCCATATACCATTAATGCAAACAGAGCTACATCTGCTCAATTCAAATGAATGCTTTGCTCATCACTGAAACATTACGTGCAGTAAAAATGACTGTCTTCTACTTTCGATACAGAAAAACACCACTCACCTGTGTCTTAACAACCTCAGGATATTGAAGTATAAATCACAGCTTAAGTAACACTATACAGCAGAAACAGGAGCTGCTCAAAGCACCGGAATATGATGCGGCTACACTACATGGCAAAAAGTATGTGGCTAACCAAACATAATATCCATATTTGATCGTTGATTATCTCATTATAAACACATTAATCTGCAGCTGTAACAGCCTCTGCACTTCCTGGAAGGATTCCCATTAGAGTTTGGAGCCCGGCTGCAAGGATTTGCTCCTATTCAGACACAAGAGCATTAGTGAGTAAGACGATGTTGGGCAATAAAGCCTGGCTCACAGTCTACACTACATCTCATCCTGAAGGTGTTGGATGGGGTTGTGATCCGGGCTCTGCGCTGTTTTTCCACACTAAACTCAGAAAACCATTTCTCACTTCACGTAAAAGAGCCTTTCCAACTGTTGTTTTTATGAAGACATACCTTAACTGGAGCAAAGAAGCCTAGCCCATAAATACACAAAGAGTCCATTACATCAACTTCAGTAAATTTGGGAGCAAGTCTCAATATCTATCAAAATCCTAACTAATTATTTCTTGGCTTGTTGCCTACCTATTAAACAAACCTCAGGCACATTCTTTCTGCAGAAAGATGACGGGTGAACTGACTGATTTTCAGGGTCCGTATAAACAGGAATATTGTATTCTTTTTGCTGCACACACTCAAAGGAATTGTAGACAGACATGAAAGCGAAATCAATCTCAGAAAGCAAATAAAAATATTTCCAAAAATGTTGAATTATTCCTTAAAGCACATCACTAAATGCATGAAAGCAATATTGTTTTTATTTATCGTTTATATTATGTAACTTTTCTGTAACTTTTGTAGACATGGAGCAACTTTGGCTACCAGAACTAAGCGTGTGGGCTATGCAGCTCATATTTTCTACAGTGGTACTGCACTCTGAAAGGAGATTGACCCTGGAAGTGCATTACATTCATATCCTTCTTTGATCTCTTGCACTTCACAGCATCATCTGTCACCAAGATCCAGGTTTGACATTCTAAAAAATCACCTCCCTCCTCCTCCCTGCTGGCTTGTCGCCAGCGTTGCTGCCTCTGGCTCAGGCAACAGCTGGACGAGCAGCGGGTCACATCTGTCAGTGATGTCATCAAACTCTACTTTCATCTCAGTCTGTCATCCACCCCCGATCACTTACTCCTCCTCTACACCTGCTCCGCTACAGGTCAGCATGTCCCCCCTTCATTCTTTTCTATGATACGTCCGTTGGTATTTCTCTGTGCATGTCACTGGTTTGACGTCTCCATTTAAAGTCCACAGCTCCCTCCTTTTCTCCATCTACATATTCTTGAGCTTTTCCTCCTTCCAGCCAGGGTCATTATTCTCCCATAATCTCTTTTAATTAGCTCCTGATTGGATCTGTTTTTTTTAATAACAACACAATTGGCTTTGGGAGACCACTGGGGAGAGACCAGGCGCTACAGAAGACACGAGTCAAATAAAGTCAGACAGACAAGTGGGATGAGATCACAAAGTTAAAAGTAAACGTGAGACAGGAATACAGAGATGAGGAAGTGAAGGAGACGGTAAATGAGCAGAAAATGAAACCACTTTAAGCTGCCTCACTTTAGAGACAATGTGATAGTGAGTCACGGTGCGCCTCTCAGGTCTCATAAGACAGGAGGCAAATTTTATTGGTGTGGGAGAAAAAACAATTTCAAAAGCTCACATACATGCAGAAAGAAATGTGCAGACACAAACACTCACAGGACGACTTTTCTTTATGAGCCTGACATGCTTGATATTTGTCTGTATATGAACAGGGATGGGAATCGAGAACTGGTTCCATGGATATCGTATGCTTTCAAGTCTATCAGTTCTTTCCATCGATGCTGGCATGTTTTTATGACAGCTGCACATTGCAAAACAATGACCTCAGACTCTGAGGAACTAGAAAGATTAATGGCAGTGACAGTTCAAAGTGTGACATCTCTCTACACAACATGGGCTTTAAACTTCAGGAATACCACAGCACTTAACACAAGAACTGCTGCTTCCCAACCGAGCGACACGTCCATTATGAGAGTAGAGTATAAGAGTAAATTTCCTGTTTTAATAATATAGCACCACACAGACAGACTTAGTATTTCTTTACTTGACTAAGAAACCCCAAACAAATACTGTACATTTGTCATTTCATTTATTTTACAAGATGACAACACCCTGCTTTTCTAATCTTTCTGTTGTGTGCCAAAAACCGCAGTTCCCCAAACATCCGCTTGAGGCAGGCTATAAAACAAGTCAGTCTCCATAAATCCCCAAGTAAAATGTCCAACTTTACAGCAGAAATAAACACATTTACGGCCTGGTACAAAAAACTGTCTTGGTCTCTATGGCTAATTTCTCTGTTCATGACAACTGTACTGAGTCTGAGTTTTAATATAACTCACCTGTTAAAAGCCTAAAGCTTAAAGTTATGCATAATTAACAGCATGACTGCTTTGACAGGTGGGTACTGTAAAAGATGACTTGTTGGAGCACCCAGGCGTCATTCAGCCCACCTCAGCTCCGCCTATGAGATTAGTCAGGAGGCAGAAGATGCAGGTCTATACCAACAGGGTTGCGGCCAGAGAGCCAAATAGCTTTTCAGTAACACAACACGTACTGTCAATGTTTCAGACTGAAAAACAATTGATCTATAAAGAATCAATAATGTCTTAACAATTCTCTAGATTATGGTACAAAGGCCCTGTTAGTCAGCTAAATCTCACAGATTTGAACAATCTTCTTATCATGTACTTTTAGTTTTACCAAAGTGAAAGAGAACAAGAAGGCTTGAGGCCACAGTGAGTCTTTCTTACTTCAGTCTTGCATCATGCGTGAAGGATTTTGTGCGCCTGATATGAGCTTTCCTACACAATGAAGGAGGAGCACTGACAAATATACTGCTGCTCGCTGTATATGCATCTCATAGTGTAGTATGAATATTTTCTAAATCCATCATAATTCAGCATACACACCGAATTCACTACAGTCCTGATGTAAACAAATCTTTCACAGCATCATGAGACTTTAATAAATAATTCAGATTTAAATGTTACAGCTTAGTTCAATGACCACATAAGGTTAAAAAAACAAACATCACATGTTGCAGACACATGCATGCACACGTTTCTATCAAAGGTGTGAAGTCAGCATACAACATATGGTCCAGATTACACATCCAGACTGAAGGCCATAAAGTGTGGAGGTAAACAGCCTATGTCAGATGTCGTACCTGCTGTTGAACGATCTAGCAGAAGGGTTAGCCTTCCTCCCAGCTCTTAGTGATTTAACCGCTCGATATAAAAAACTTAATCTCCAACACTTTCAGACTCATTATTATGAAAAAATACGTCAACCATATGCTACAGTAAAGCTCTTCCATGTGTTTTAATAGTAATGATCAAGGTTGTTTTTATAATCATTGTGTAAAGCGATACTGTAATACGTCATGATGCAAAAAAGACACAGCCACAAGCAGCATCACACAAACATATTATGAAATCAACATGCATACTCTGAGGGTCACGTTTATGATGCCAGTGATAAACAAAGGACTGTCTGTCAACCATCTGCCATCCCTTCGGATCACCACTGAAAACTTAATTAACACACACAGCGTGGTGAGCGCGGTGAGAGCCTGACTACTCCCTCTGCTCCCTTCACTATCTACATCTCCCTCTGTCACATGTTACTACCTGTTCCTCCTCTCCGGTCTTTGCTGTCTAACGTATTCACATCGCTTTTATTCCAAAATCCTCTCCGGCTTCAAACTGTTCTCTGTTGTCTCCCCTGTCTCCACATTTCACTCAACCTCCTCTTTCTTCTCTTTGTCTCCCGGGAGACAAACGTAAGGCTGAAACTCCAGACGGATCAGTCCTGGGTGTAGACAACTTGAAAGAAGCTAAATTGAACTACAAAATAGAAATGAAAATCAAAGTGAGAAGAAGTGTTTGGATTTTTGAGCACTGCAAATTTTCATCAAGATGTCATGTAGTCCCTTCAAGGGCTTTAATAGAGATGTTGATCAATCAAGCGAAGACAGAGCATGAGTGATGTCATCCGTAGGTTTCCAAAGCGCTGTTTTGATGCGATGCTGGCCATCGCCATGTTCTTCTGCCTTCCAGGTAATCTAAATATCGGCAAAGATGTGGATCATCAGTGGACCTGAGGCGGGACGAATGGCGCCTGGGTACTCTAATACAAAGCGGACAATTATGGGTAACTTTAAGCCTTAATATCATTTGAACGGGTGACTTCTGCAGAGGAATTACAGTTTGCAGCACTTCCACATTGGCTTCATTTCCCAGCCACAAAGGCCGTTGCTTGGTATTAAGCCGCAATTCCTTTAAATTGACAGGAGCCATTTGAGGTAGTTTGGTAACCAAATGATGCTCCTGGTCGCCCTTCTCTTTGGAGCCACAACCAACTCGGAGGAGATACGATACAAGCATCCACTGGAGGGACTAAAAATGTCTGGAGGAACTTATTTGGATAACTGCTGCTCTGCTTATCTGTTTTATCACTAACCACGAGCAAGATAAGTAACTTGGAAATGGATCAGAAAAAGACATCACTGAAGAGGGATCATATTAGGCGACAGCTTAGTCAGGATACTCATTCTAAGTGTCCAATAATAGAGCGCATTTTGGTTCGGCGGTGCGGCTCTGTTCCTGTGATGCTGCAAAATAAATCTGCACAAGTGTGACACAGACATGTCTCTAAGCTCAGAAAATAGCAGGCAGAGTGAGAGATACACAACACTTACATTTACATGAACTCATTCTGAATGGAGGAATCTAAATGCTAATGCTGGGAGAATCAGGGGAGGGGGGGAGGGAGGGAGTCAAACTGCTGAGAAGCAGGCGGCGGTCGTAGCTGCATGAAAGCAGAGTGACTGAGCACCAGATCTATTCATGTGCTGCCCAGTTGCTTGAATTAATAGTTGCGGTCATATATGATTGGAGATAGAACATGTGAATTTAAAATGACCCTTATGCCCTGGGTCGAGAGACATAGGGGGTCCTCAGAGTTACTGCAAGGGGCAGCAAATGTATTATTTGATTTCTTTCTTTAAACAAATCCAACATATTATTAGATAAATCAGCCTCTTGGGAAAAAAAAAAGAGTACACTAGCGTTGATGATAGGCCCACTAGTCCTCGTGCAATCATGTGAGCTAGCATTATAAGCTGTCGTGCACGTTATTGCAGCCCCAGTTCAATATGCAGCACAGTAGGAGGTCTCTACTCCATCTCTCTATCATCAACAGGGTCCTTGGCCTGAAAAACATTTAATACCCAGGCCTACCCTGTGTTACCAAAGGCCCAAGTGCCTAGGCCAATTAGTCAACCGAGGAACTTATTTCTGTCCACAAGTCCATGAAACCTAAT
Source organism: Collichthys lucidus (assembly GCA_004119915.2). Taxonomy (NCBI): domain Eukaryota; kingdom Metazoa; phylum Chordata; class Actinopteri; family Sciaenidae; genus Collichthys; species Collichthys lucidus. The sequence continues at coordinate 13,056,798 of CM014090.1, forward strand.
CCGATCCTCTTACGAAAACCCACTGCAATCACGAAGAGAGACGGTGATCTTGAACTCTGCTTTATTTGAAAATGAACAACTTCAAATGTTACAAAAATCCACAAAATCTGACAGTCAAAAACTTGACCTACACCTCAGTAGACTTCCAAGACTCTAATACAACCCATTCAACATATATTTTCTCTCGCACATGTGCTCTGACTGTTGCATGACGCCCTTAACAAAATAAAACTACATGGCTTAAGTGGCTCTTACACTATGTTATGTACGTCCTCTGCCTATATTGGTATTGGTATTTCCTGTCCTGATTTTTTTAAAATATATTAAATATCTATTCAGGATTTTTGGTTTATGCACCTGCAGCTCAGTCACAGATGATTTCTCTTTGGTAACGTGTTTGCCGTCTCTTTGCTTTGAAAAACTCCCATATCAAAGTGCTGATTTTCTCTTTCATAACTAATAACTGCTGATGAATAGCATTCAACCTCGGACGACCTACCTTTGTAGCAGAATTTGCAATGGCGATTAAAATACTCCAAAGTTAACGCCCCCATTACATAAATTACAGAGACGTTTTAAAAACTAGGACTGCCTCACGCCCCAAAAGAAATACATGAAATACATGAAAGACAAGATGAATGACGATAAATATGGAGCATGCAATATGGAATGCAGCAAAGGGGCCACAGGTTAGATTTCAAACACTGGGACGTCTGCAACAAGGACTGAGCCTCTGTCCATGGGGAGCACACTCTACCAGGTGAGCTACCCAGCACCCCAAGACTTGTTTTTTTTTACTTCTAAACTACTCGCTGTGGGAGATGTATGTAGCAGATCCATTTAAAATACAGCGTGAACAGGGACATACACTCTCAAATACATGCATAGATGCAGTTTGACACAGAGTTTGTGCATACAGTATCTGCCATGCACAAGAGGAGCGAGTGGAAGAAAAATCACCAATATTGTTATCTAGAGCTGAGCATTGCTCAGTATGAATTTGAAATGAAATAAAAATACATAACGATCCACATGCCACACCAGCAACAACATCAATAGCTATAAATCATATCAATCCTCCCCAGAAAGGAGAAATGGGAGACTGATTACAGAACTCTAATAACCCAACACAATTAGATTCAATACCAGGCGACAAATAATACTCAGGTAACACAGAGTAGTGAATGACCTGGTCTATAATTTAAGATGGCAAGTTATTAGCCTACTATCAATCTGTTAAATGTGTGAATGGGAACAATAGTGACTGACAGAGAGAGAGAGAGAGAGAGAGAGAGAGAGAGAGAGAGAGAGAGAGAGAGAGAGAGAGAGAGAGAGAGAGAGAGAGAGAGAGAGAGAGAGAGAGAGAGAGAGAGAGAGAGATGGCTGTGACGGAAACAAACCTGTTCAAAGAATTCATCCATGAAGCCTTTCTCCATCCCCACAGCGACTTCATCCTCCTCCTCTGCCGTCTCCTTCCCCTGGACAGACACACACACAATTAGGATTTATAAGAAAAAGCTAAAAGTCATTAACGCAGGACTCAAATGCTAAATGAAAGACATGCGGTGCAAAAATACTGGTCATGACTGGACTGGAATGGACCATGTAATATGCATAATTCAAGGTTAACAAGAGCAGTGTTAGCACTCTCCCCCACATCTTCACCGATCAACTGATTAGAAACAAGGAGCACTTAACGACACTTGTAATTAGAATCGCAGGTCGAGTGATTAGCAAGTTATTATTAAATCAGGACCTAGGGGAAGAGAAAACCTCGACTTTTACACACTTCAGCCTGTACACTCATTCACCAGCATTTAAAGATACTTTAAAGAAGCGTGTCAGCTTGTAGGGAACAGTTCAATATCGTCACTTTCATGTCTGTCCATCAAATATGACGCTTAGCCTAACGACTAGAAACAGATGGCTCCGTCCAAAGGCAGCTCTAAAACTCACTAATTAACATGTTGTGTTTCGTTTTTGTAGGTAACAGTGGTTTCAATAATTTCATCTACAGTAACTCTCAGCAAGAAGGTGACTAAGCAAATTACTCCTTTAAATGTACAATATGATAAGCAAAGAAGATGGCAGCTCAGACACGAGTAGAAGCAGCTTTCAACAACAAAATGTCTACAGGTCTGACACTACAAGGAGTAAGGCTAGAAAACAGCAACTTGTTTTCTGCTGCTGCAAAATGGTTTATTTAAATCGTCAAGGTCTGAAACTGTTCAGTAAATATGGCTTGTATTGTGATGTACTGTAAACTGCAGCTTTTTTAATTTCTAACACAAACCATGACAAAACTAAAACAAGATTTACAAGGTTACAAAAATGACTAATTAGTCCTTTAAAGCCAACGGCGAGTGACAAATATTAAAAATAAAATTAAAACTTTAGAGTTCAACTCATCTTAAAAAGTTCTCAATCTTTATGGCATCTAACTAGTGATTCATCCCGAAATACTAGTTTCTAATCACGTATCGGCCATTACACTATATTAGGAGGGATCTCATGGGGCTTCATCTCATTCATCTTTCAAAACTAATTTGATTCCTCATTAGCAGCCTATAAGAACCATTTGCTTCCCAACACTGTGGAGAGGCGGTGTAGTTTTTATCTTCTTCTGGCTGAAATGACTCCTCATTCTCATCTCAAAATATTCCAAACCGCAAGGAAAGAAGACATATGACTGATAGCTGAACAACATTAGAGCGAAAAAAAAAAAGGGTTGATTAATGACTGGTTGGAGTAATTTATAAGCAGAATGAAAGAAACGTCATCTGCAGCAGTTCTGATAATCTTTAAGAAATCTTAATTTAATAATCTTCTAATAAATCTTTAAAAAAAGGCACAGAGTTGTCTCAGGATAATGTTTTCATGACATCCATAAGTGCGGGCAGTAGGCCAGGTTCAAGACTCTCATGTAAATAGGCACCAGGAGAGAGGAGAAAGTGGAAGAAAGACACTTTTCAACACCGTTTAAATTGCAGCTAAAACGCCAAATTCTGACAGCTCCATCTCTCCCATCATTTTTTTTTTTTAAATGCAGTAGAGGACAATTACTATAGGGAGTGTTAGCCTTATTGACGGACTGGCCATTAGCTATGGGCAATGTGGGCGGCCGCCTAGAAGCAGTCTCCGTGGGGGGCGCACGAGCACCCGAAAATTTAAAAAAACCTTGCAAATTTTCGATACCGTTCATGATGTTAGCGGAGCGGTCGCCCCCGGGTACGCCCAAGGCGCAAATGTAGCCAGGACCGGCGCTGAAACCACCATACATCACCTGCCTCCAAAATCAGCCAATAGCGAAATTCAAAATCAATAGCTTCAACCAGTAGAGGGAGTTAACTGTGTATATTTATCACACAAAATGTAGAGTTTAAATACTGATTTTCATCTGAAAAAAAAGTTAGATTTTGCACTTTAATACATCCTGATGGCTTCCCACATCAGCTGCGTTTTTATCTACAGCTAATTGTTATCTACATCTGTGCTGGTGACATGCGATCACTGTATAATCTGTGTAGTTCTTAGGTAGGTCTTTTTAACCTGGTTTTAACCTTGTAAAGTAAAAATACAGCGAGAAGTTCAAGTAAAATGAATAAATGAGAAGCAAGTTATTAAAACAATGTTTTTCCAAATCTAATTTATGCACCCATCTTTGGAAACAGGGCTGCTTGTTGTTCAAAGCTATTTGCATATGAGAGGGAAACGACACAGTCTCCTCTGATAATAACCAAAATATTATCTCTGAGAGGTGTTTTTTTTTGTATATATTGCAGAACAAATAAAACATGTTAGATTAACCCAAAGTAAATGTAAGAGAACTCCTTCTTCAATTTTACATGTATCATAACTGAGACACTGGAAAGACTTTTGAGTAATCAAACTAGGAATAACTTGTGTTTGCATTTGTCTGGTCTTTATTTTTTTATTTGTTTATTTTACAATTGTGCTTCTCGTTCTCAGACACAAAGCCATTCTGCAGAGAGTTAAAATGTGATGTGTTGACGGGGGAAAGTGTGAGAGAAATGAAGGGAAATGAGGAGAGGGACCAGCGGGAGAGAGACCAGTTCTTGAGAAAAACGTCTGAGAGGACAGACTTCAGCGAGAGATGGTGAGGAAACTAGCAGAAGAACTAAGTGAGAGGGAGCCACTGTGATCACGCTAACTCGATCTGAACCCACTGAAGATATAATTATCCAATAAACTTAATCCAGAAATGCAAGACAACATTTAAAAAAATCGAATCATTCTGTTCAAGACAATGAACTGATTATGCGCTCAACAGCCAGTGGGGTCAATTGGTGTCTTTTTTCTAGTCTAATTTCGTTTCCATGGTGTTATTAAATAAAAGTTTGGTGTTGGTATGGCAATGAGGTTCATTTGAGGAACTGCAGACTATTAGAAGCAGAGGGAAAATAGGCAGCAGCAGAAGGCAGAGGAGGAGGAGGAGGAGGAGGAGGATTGACAAGCAGGGAATCAGAATAAGCTCTGGTAGCAACAGAAGTGCGTTCTGACTCCTCAGAGAGATGCTGTACCTCCTGCAGAGAGAGGAGGATCTTTTCGTCGGTGTGGTCAGGCTGAGATGGCCGAGCATTGCACCCCAAACATGAATTTTCCACCCACATCCGAAGCTCTTGCTGAGCCACAAAGAGACATTGGATTTGACGTCCACAAACAGCAGATGCTCCGAGACACACACGCAAACATACATACTAACACACTGCAGCTGACACACTGATAATATACAACAGACGGTTAACACACAGAGCGATCAAGGCTAATACAAGGCAGACCCCCATTAGGCCAAAACCCTTGAATTCACTCTGCCTCTGGGGCTCACACTCGGGTGAAACACCCCGGCAGGAGCAGTGGCCTGATTATACTGTTTATTAGATTAGAGAGTTGTTCTAGGCACCATGCCAGCAGGGAGTCGCTCCATGAAGACACAAGGCAGTGCCTTCACATACAGTTTAAACAGGAGGAGGAGGAGGAAATGTAGCCCAAGAGTGAAGCAGTGAGAGATAAAACAGACATCTCGTGAGCAGGCTGCAAAAAAAATCACAGCTGATGTCGGCACAGAAAGAAAAAAAAGAGGAGGAGAAGCAGAGCAACACAACAATTACTGAAAGCTGTGAAAGTGTAATTGTAGGAGCAAAAAGAGGACATAGAGACGCCAGGTGTGTGCTGATGAGGAAGTCGACAGGTTGAATAAAGAGGGAGGGAATAAAGAACAAGAGCGTATGCATTCAGACCCTTTTCAGCGAGAGACAGTTCAAGTAGAGCCGGAAACTCATGTGGGCAGTACTTTATTGTGTTTTTGTGTTTCCATATTAAAGCAGACCTGGTTCCTGCATCTTTCTATTACAGCCAATTCAAGCAGCTTCCTGCAGTCCCATTAGAAATGACTCATAAAAATCTGTGTCAACTACACAGAGGAATACTGAGAGCATACCCAGATTTATTATCATAATATAGCTAGGTAGCATTCATTATGGATGTGTGCTCTCTCTCCCTCTCTTCATGTTTCCTACAAATATAAAGATAAATAATAAAAACTGAACTGTAGGCTTTTTTTCCAATCTGCTCCCAGGGTATGTGAATCTGCTTATAGCTCAGGCAGAGGAGACACAAAGAGGACACGTCATGTTCAGGTCAAACACAAACATGTATTCTTCTGCTGTGTGACTGCTGTGCACCCTTATTACCATATGACTTGCCCCTGACGTTTGCCTGACGTCGCGTTCATGTTTCCAGTAATTACCATAATGATCAGTTTCCGACTTCACGTCAACATCAAAGGCGTAAAAAACTGTGCGGAAACTGTGATTTTCCTGCTCCGATATCTCCAACGTAATAACATGGAAGTGCCTGAAAAGTCAGAGAAATACGACGTTTACCCCCAAATAGCTGCCAACTTTCTCATCATAATTAGCCCAAGCCTAATTCTAATCTTAAAACGGGTCAGTTCATGAAGATTACAAAACACATTTTCTTACTTACCCCTGGTTATACAGGTTTCAATTGCCCAACATCTTTTGCGTCTCTCATATTTATGTTGCCAGAATGTGATTTTATTTATGATGATCACAGAAGTGAAATGTAAGATTCAGAAAATTTAACAACAGCTCCTTTACCCTGGATACTTTGCAGGTGAACAGTTTTTATAGACAATATCATAGACAGGTCTATAAATTAGAGAGTAACTGAGACATTGTTTCTAGAAGGAACGTGGAGACAGACATCACAACACAGGGCAATTAAGACTAAAACTGTAGTTTGGCTTAGCATTGGAGGCTAATGCATTATGATAGTTAGAGCCCTTTCAAAGTTACCAAAAGATAGAAAGATACAACTTTTTTTGTAATCTGGCTGAACTGGCCTTTTCACTCTAGAGCCAAGTCTAAACCTCAAACAGTTTGAAATAGTAACGACTGGCCAGTGTCCATACTTCCATGGTTAAAACTCAAACTGCTCCTCATGTGTAGACGTTAAACTGCACATATACAGTACTCAAGCCCATAAGACATCCACCAAGCCCACAGGATATCCACCACCTACAGGCTGAGAGAGGCTGTAAGCACGCAGGAACAGCTGGGTATAAAATCACACATGAAAATTAAATTTTCACTTACACTGTAAGCCTCAAGCTGATGCTCGCACGCAGAGTGACTTTATTTTGAGTGCAGGAGGTGAACTGAAGTTATACGTCAGCAGAAAAACCAACCAATGATTGTGTAGTTCTACAGTAAACATATATATTGATTACAAAATACAAAAAAAAGCAGTGGTGGTGCCGAACTAATGCTGACACAGCAGAACCACGGATTACGACTGACCAGCTGATGGAGGAGGAAACAGTGTAGGGCTATCGGGACAGGAAAATTACACAGCCAGGGAACAGCGTGGGTGACGAGAGGACACAGGAAGTGATAGATTGCCGAATGTAAAACTCAGCCAGTTCCTTTCACATTACCATGCCGTCTCCTCAGTGACAACAACACCAGGAACAATCTTTGAAAATGGCGAGTGTGAAGATTTGCAGATGTAGCCAGGCGGAAAAATATATTAATGCGGCACATATTTCCATGCATACTATCACAGATCTATGCACTCCAACTGATAAATTTGTATTACTTTCGTGTTATTGCAGGAAGCAATCACAGAGAGGAGAATCCATTCTTCTGTTAAGGTGAGACATTTGAGTTTGAATCAGAGATAAATGCACATCTACACACTCTCTAATGATTATTTCAGCAGACTTGGCACAAGTACCAGAAACTTTTGGGTGACTTATAAACCTAACCTTAAACATAACAACCTGATAAAGTTTTTATGATGAATTTGTTACTTGTGTTCATGTTAGGTGCAGACGCCTGGCCCTGTTTGATACCAGTTGATGAGTCGTGGCCACCACCGTCACTACTTTTTGGAGACCTGAGGATCCTGAGTGCAGCAGCACCCGGTCTTGGTTTTTGTCTTGAGCTCGCCTCTGTTATACTCGTGAAGAATTGACAATGTTAGTAAGTGCATCAACTAGTATTTTGTGGAGGTGTTTGATACCTGGACACTGGGCTAGTTTTAGTTAATTTTACTGATACAGCACACACTCAAAGATATTTTTGTTAGTGTGACTATGTTTAAGGTTGTAGACAGTGAGGTTTTTCTTTACTTTATGATTTAGATTTTTGATGATTTTTTAGAGTTTTATGTTACTTCTTTTCCCTGCACTAGCTGGGCCGTAACCTGTTGGGAAAAAGGTTGACAGACAAGAGCAGCTTTCACTTTAAAATATCAAATATCCAACCAAGTCTATCTGCAGATTTGGGCACCAAAACTACTTGGTTTGGGTTATAAAGTTTTTCCAGAACTGCGGATAGACCCTTCTCTCCACATCTCCAAATCTAATTCAAATCCTCCAGCAATTCAAATAAATCTGCTGCCGTGCTCATTGATGCCATTTCCCAGTTGGAAAAACTGTTACAGAAATCATATCTTTGCAGGTGGGGACGTAATGTTCACGTGTCAGGGACAGAATAATGGCAACAGAGAAAAGTGCGGATGATCGACCGTACAGGTAGTAAAAGGTTTCAGAAATAACTACTCTTAAATTGGTGCATTTCTTAAATCTATGTTATCTGGCTCAGAGTCATTTTACCGCGGCTTCCCTGTCGACTGCAGATGATGCCAGCAGGGTGTCTACTTCACTCTTGACTGATTGGTTAGGGGAAAAACAAAACCTGTGGTCCTACACAGAGAACGGCTAACACGAACACAGTTTCAGACTGAGAAACAGCAATTTGTGAAAGAGTTCAAAGAAGAGGTGATGCAATCTGCAAATCCATCCTTAAAAAATGTCTCTGTCTCTATATGATTCCTTCCTTGAGTTTGTTGAAATAAAAACGTACATCAAGACACTTTGCATTCCAGTAAAAAAAAAAACAGATCTGACTGAGGTTAACAAGAGGGTTTCATCAGCCCTGCCGGCAGCAAGCAGGGATCAGCAGATACACGAAGAAGAAATAATGTGGGTGGGAGAAGAAATGAAGCAGCGGCAGCAGCACAGAGAGTCAGAGTGTGTGCATGTGCAGCAATTTCCTTTTCCTAACAATCCTCCTCAATGTCCTCCCCCTTTAATCATCTTCCTTTTTCTTTCTCATTCTCCCTGTCCGTCATTCTCTCGCCTCCTTCTCTCTCTCTCTCTCTTCCTCCAGACTTCAGCTTCACTACAGCGGCTGGCCCACACAGCGTGTACTCCGTTACCTCTGTCTCGCTCTCCCTCCTCACGCCTTCCCTTTGTTACATCCCGCTATCCTTCTTCAAGACCTCATTTATCCAACTAAACTTACACTTTGATGCTTTTATGCTGCGTCTGTTTTATGACTTCATCCTGAGGGGAACATGTTTAACTTCTTCATCTTTCTCATGTAATCTCTTCCTGGATCATCTTATCCTAGATTTTATCCCCTCTCATGCTCCTCCTGACATTTTCCTCTCTCTGTCTTTCATCCCGCTCCGCCCTCTGTCTCTTTCACATCTTTGTGACCTTTAACAGTGTAATCATCAAAGTGGGGCAATTTAAACACGACTAAATACAAATTTACAAACTGCCACACCATAAAAGGTTAAATAATGACACGTCTTTCTACAAATCAATGATAATCAATTTCTGGCCTGAATTCAAAATGTCTGCATCTGCCAGTTCTCACAGAGATAACTCTTTCTGCCACAGGGACACAGACGAGATGACTGACCTTTCAGACTAAATAGTGAATGCTTACTTCCATTTGGGCTTGTTAGCACATAATTGGCCAATGGATAGATATGAAGAATACATAAATTACATGCTGTTGAGGATGTTCATTAACAAACTTGTCTGCCCCGGGCATGCATGTAGGCAGCTGCGGGTGGTCGGACAGCATTCAGTGTTGCAGTAGTGGGTGAGAAAATGCCATAAAGCTTCAATTGAACTTTAATGACAGATCACAGGCAGGGAAAAGGGATGTGCTGCTGTCACCACTTATACTGAGGCCTTTCCCACCCCCAGTGTACGTCTTCTTCTTGCCCTGTGGAATATATTCAAAGCGCCTCGGTTTGCAACTGCCTGACCATGAAGGGTTATGACAGCACCGATGCGCAACTAACACAATTATATTGTAGATATGGGAGAGATGTAACGGAGAGTGAGAGGAATGTCGAGGAATGGCAGGATGAGGAGAAAAAAAATCATGTCTCTGAGAGGGAGAGATGACGGAGCTTCAGAAGCTCCCAAAGAAAAATATCAGAGGGTGGGGAGAGGCGGAGAGATAGAGAATTAAGAAAAAATATATTTAGGGGCTTGAATTTGAGATTATTTACCTTATTGAATAATCTGCCTATTATTTCCTCAAAACATTTATTCATTTGCGGCCTTTAAAATGTTGGAAAATAGTAAAAACCACAATTTCCTTAAGCGCATGTCTTTAAATTGCTTGTTTTGTCTGACCAACAGTCCAAAACTCAAAGATATCCACTTTTCTATAGCAGAAAAATCCTTGTATTTAAGAAGCTGTAACTGGAAAATGTTTTAATTTTTTGCTTGAAAATTGCCTCAAACATTTAATCAATTATCATTAGTTGCTGCCAATGGACTAATTGATTGTTTTGGCTTCATAATATTTAGAATGTTCGACAAAGTCTTTTTCACAGGACTGGAAACCAACAGCATCAGTCATTTCAGCAAACAGTGTAGGAATTATAATTGTCCATCCACTCTCATAGTGTCACTTTCATTCTCAAGGGGCGGCTATTTTAAGCAGGGGGAAAAGCACTAAACACCCACTTTACACTACCTGCTCAGCAACAAACAGCAGACAGACACACTTAGCAACTAGTTGGTGACCATAGTGGCAGCCAAAGAGCTAAAGAACATAGACTGTATAATTAAAAATGGATGTAGTCTCTAGGTTTCTGAACATCTATCATGAAGCTCAGAGTGTTTGAGCTAAAAGAGAATGCATGGCGGCCAGGTACAAGACTCCGACTGTATGAAAAACGTTACCATGTCAACCTAAAAAACGTGATAAAATGTCAGTATGACATTCAGATTCTGCTGCCCCAAAGAGGCCAAAAAGTTAATACTACTAGTTTGTTTTAATCCAAATGATTATATTATACTTGTACAACTGCAACATTGTTATTTTGGTGATTAAACCTAACCAGCTCCCTGATGAAAGTGGACTCCGGCATGCGGTGCGCATAAGTGAACCCGGCCTGCTCGTCACGTCGCTACTCTTAATTAGAGAATAAACCAGGAAGTTAATGTAGAAAAGAAGGTAGCAAGTTGTACAAGAAGGACTTTACAGTTTTAGTCTTTAGTCTCCTTTGGATTATCTGTGTGTGCGTGAATGAAACAGAAGTTATATCATATCTGTCTTTGTGTTCATATGTAAAATATATGACGTTAGTTTAAGCTGAGTGAAGCTAGTTAAATGTAACTTTTTGTTGTTAGCTGCTACATCTGTACCAGCTCACTTCATCTGCATTTCCCCAGATAAACGACTGCTCATTAAAATGTCAAATGCAGGCCATATCAAGCTGCTGTGTTGTAGGTTGGACTGATAGTACACGCATGCAATGTTTGAGGGTAACTGCACTTATTACTCTCTTCATTGACATTGGCATATTGAACTAATTTAGATTTGCCATCCTCTGTTAGTTATACTGTTTAGTGTTGTCATTAATGACAACCATATTTTATATAACCTGCTTATTCACTGTGGTATTTAAGTTGACCTGTAGACCACACATCCTCTCCGTCATTATATAAACAGCTATTAAGCTGGTGAAAGGAAGTTCCCTGTCTCCTGTGTTTGATCAACGCTACTCCACCTGAACCACTTAGTCTCACCTACACTGAGGCTGGCTTTGGCGAGCACTGACAAATGATCAGATCACAAGGCGCTTACATAGAATGACGATGAATGCTGGTGACTAATGCATTTCATTATTAACTTCAGAGGGCCTGTTCACTCTGTATTATTATTATTATTCTTATTGTTGTTGTTGTTGTTGTTATTGTTGTTGTTATTGTTGTTATCTTTGTTATCGTTGTCGTTATTGTTGTTATTGTTGTTATCGTTGTCGTTATTGTTGTTATTGTTGTTATCGTTGTCGTTATTGTTGTTATTGTTGATATTGTTGTTGTTATCGTTGTCGTCGTCGTTGTTATTGTTATTATTGTTGTTATTGTTGTTATCGTTGTTGTCGTTGTTGTTGTTATTGTTGTTATTGTTGTTGTTATTATAGACGGAACGAATAAGGGCCTAATGAGGTCAATGACAGTTCACAACCTCCGGACGCTAAGTATATGTAATTTTAGAAAAGCGTTATCTGTACTGCTAAAGTTTTCTGCTGCTATCAATCATAAGATGATGTGAAAGGGGAGGTTACCACATTACAAATGACATTTTAGCAGCATTAACAAAAATGACTCAAAGTTAATTCTCCCACAGCAGATGGGGGAAGGTTTGATTACAGAATCTTCCATATTTATAATTAGGATCTCCATTAGCTGATGCCTCTGGAGCTGCATGAGAACAAACAACAAGGTTTTACAGACATCATAAAAACCCAGCAGACACCGATAGACAGCTCAAAGAATTCATCAATACGATGCTCTTATTTCACGCTTTACTGGTATGGGTAAGGATGGTGTAGCACACAATGATTAATGAACCGTCCACTCACACATTTCAAAATTACCTATTAACAGCCAAGAGATATCAGATACCAATGCAACCGTCAACTCATTTACAAAGACAGACAAGTCCCTGGTCAAATGCCGAATCGGTTCCACTCATTTCATGGCTCATTAAAGCAGTTATTCAGCCTCTATGTGTTTATGAATAATGCGTATGCCTTTCTTGTGGTTATAGTGACAAAACAGTATGATGACAATGCATTTTGCTGCTGTTTTATTCCCTCCACCACTGATTTTTAGGATAAAAGCTCATCCGAGGAGCACAACCAGAAAGCTGCTGGTTTCACCACCACAGATGGAGCATTTACAGAAGCTCAAAGCTCTGAACGAGGACAAATACAACCTCTGACCCTTTACAAATGTTCAGTTCAACAGCAACCAAAGTGGCTTTTTTTGTTGTTTGTGTATCAACAGTCAAGATCGGGTCAAGGACAGGAGGAAAAGAGAGGCAATAACACGAAGAGGGATAAAGAGACGGGATAATGAAAAGAAACAGGAAAGTTAAAAGACACACACAGCCTCTGAGTCGTTGCTCCACATCCAACCTATTAGTTAATGTGTCACTCTAATGCCAAACAGGCAGTGACAGTGAGTAGCCTGGCCATACACGCTCACAAAGAGCTGTCTCAACCAGTGCTAACACTGACTAACAGGGCTGCACCGAGAAGACAGAAGCGAGAAAAGAAAGGAAAAATGTAGAGGAGGACAAGAAGCCATCTAATAAATCACTGACAGGGAAGAGCAATAAAAGAGGAACTCCCCATTATCAAGAGGCTGAAATAAGAGAGAGGGTTATTATTAAAAGAGATGGAGATAGGAAAAGAGGTAGATATGGTCAAACAAACGGGGAGACAGAAAAAATAAAGATGGAGCCGATAAAACGTCAGGAAACAAAATTGATTGATAACAGTCGTTGTGGTGTGTGAAATCTGTAATAACCTCATCAGCATGTCTCCCCCTGTAGGTCATAGTGCTTTCAAAAGGCTGACAAACGCATCTTATCTGTGCCATCTGTCACTAAATCGCTGCTTGGCCAACTGGGATTGATAGGACGAGGTGAGGAGGGGAGAGGAGAGGCTGTGTGACCATTTCAGTTATTGAGACTGGCAGTTTTTAGGCAGCAAGCTAATGAGCTTCTGGAAGAGCCGAGTCGTAGGCAGGTGTTGAGCTCATAAAGTAGTTTTATGTGCATATGGGCAATGTTGGAGCAGAACCTGCGCCCTCACACACATATGAGCAAAACTCAATTTCCTGCCAAAATGACACATAAGTACATGGGTGAGTAAACTTGCAGTGTGACTCTACAAAAACACACACACGCAAACACAGGAAAGCAACAACAATCTGTAATGCTCAGTTCTTTTGGCTGCACCCGTGTTTGGTTTGTATGTGACAATTAATGCTTATGTTATATCTTTGGAATATAAGTTATATAATAAGTTCAGAAGAAATATTTTCATACTAGAAGATAAAAAGTCCAAAAAATAATGACAACATTTAACCAAGAGAACAAGTCCTCCTGAATGAAACCACACAGAAACTAATCTTTGGGTGCAACAGTCCAATACACTGATCAGTATCAGCACCAGTATTGGCCAGATGTTGCAATCCACTGTCAATAACATTCATTAACAGGCTGCAGAGTACTGATATCGGGTTGGCACTCAGTATCAGCAGATGTCCTGTATTGTGGTATCAGGAGAGAAAAGGCTGGATCGGTGCGATTATACCAAAACAAAACAAAAACACATCATGTGTCTGTTTCGTGATGTAGAATATGAGTTTAGATGCAGCTTAGTGAGAGCTGGAAAGTTTAAATTTAGATCAGTTCAGTTCAAATCAGTGTGTAAGATTTAGTGAAATGTCCAACCACCTCGCTTCACCCTCTCCTTCGTAGCCAGGGCCGGCCCTGGGCATTTAGTGGCCCTGAGCAAAATTTCGTTTGTGGCTCCAAAAAACTCCCAGTGCAGTCAACAAATCACACATATAGCTAATAATTAAACGAACACACACACACACACAAGTAGCTAGAAACAGAAAGATAATGTAATGTATATGATGGAAAAAACAAAACAAGTTGTTCAAAGATCACAGAGGATCATTTTGTCCAGAAATTATTACAAGGCTACGGAGGCAGTTCATCTTCTGACGTGTTTACAGCTAAATGAAGATATTAACCAGAGGTCCTGTCTGATAAATGAGAGTGAGGATAAATACCAAAGCGTAATGATCCTTGCATTAACACATAAACAACACATATTAACATATTAACAACACGTTTACAACCTGTCTCTGTGTCTGTAGATATAAAAGGATTATATCACCAAGTTAACATTCATGTCAAACTCAGTGTCACAAACTGAGCTAAAGTGTTGCTCGTAACCCAGTGAGCTCTCATCAGCGAACGTCAGCAAGAACATTTACACAAGTTACAACATTTCTCTAGATTAAACCTGGAGCTCAACCGGGTTTGATCGAGCAAATCTGACTCAATTATCTGGTTCTAGCGTCTCTACATTGCAGCATTTACTATTCTGTGTTTTATATAAATTAAATATCTTTGAATTTGTACTATTAGTCGGGCAAAACAAGATGTTTGAAGATGTAATCTTGGATTTATGTCCTGAAAAACTTGTAAGATTGCTTTACAAATGACATATTAATCAATATTGGAATAAAAACAAGTTGCAGCCCAAATCTAACCACCATTATTTAGAGCTTTTATACAGACACACATGTCTGTACTGGTGTATGCCACCTAGACCTGCTGAATCATCTACATGAGATTCAAGAAGCTGCATTAACTTGAGGCTGCAAATGGAAAACAATATTAATCTACCTCTGATGGGAAATAACTGTGTGTGACATGCAATTTACCTCAATTTTATTTGGTCCAGATTGCCTGAAATTGGTCTGGCTGGAGCTGCTCCAGCAGCCATTTCTCAGACATTAAAGATATGATCAAAAATAATAAAGGAAAATAGAATCAGCGGCTGATGGACATTTTCTGAGGCAGAATATTTCTCTGCAACTGCATCCTTCTAACAATGAGAGGAGGCAGCATGGCAAGGCTGGAGACACACCTCTCTCGCTCACACACAGACACACAGACACACAGACACACACACACAGTTGGCAGAGCAGGGTTGTCTCTCGAGGCCAATTCATAGCTAGATCTTCACTGAAAAACTGAGGAGTCATAAATTGTTTCCCCTCTCTCTCCTCAGCTTAACTGCCAATTACCCACATCTGACAATGGCCACTTTACCACCACCACACACACACACACACACACACACACACACACACACACACTAGCCTATATCAAGCTCTAAAGCAGCATTCCTACGGAGGATGACACTGAAGCCAGAAATATCATCAAT
The DNA here is from genome assembly GCA_004119915.2 of Collichthys lucidus. Taxonomy (NCBI): domain Eukaryota; kingdom Metazoa; phylum Chordata; class Actinopteri; family Sciaenidae; genus Collichthys; species Collichthys lucidus. Next base: position 13,072,425 of record CM014090.1, read on the forward strand.
CATACATCCTCTCCTCTGGGTCTCGTTTCAACATCAACAAATGGCTTTGAGTGACAATTATATATACTTTAAAAACTATATGTTATATATGCAGAGATGTGTGCAGCTGTCATGTGGTCAAAACGTGGATTTTATAGATTTTAAGGATTCATTTTGAAGATCAGAGGGTGTAGGATTGATGGTAGAGGTGTGGACAGGGACAAAACATTGTGCTCGTTGTGGGTGGCTGGCTGTTATTTTATTTTTTTTAGACGAGACCGCCTGTGGCGCGCAGAAGGTGGACATTTAACAGGTGAAATGGGCGAGCTGGGACCAATTTCCACACACCCATAGTTGGCCCGATCGATCAAACCATACCCACACACAATCACCAGTAAATATTTCCATACAGAGTACACAATTAGCAAACTCTTTCTGGAAAACTGCTAAGATTCTAATAGAAAACACAGAAAATACTAGAATGTAACTCTGAATATAAAATGAACGAGCCTTTAGAGATTAAACACATAAATACAAGGCGAGTGCCAGAGAAATCCTGCCTATAAATTGCTTAAAATATATAAACAGGAGGATGAAAGTGTTTTTTTTTCTCTCGGTTTGACAATGAGGCTTTAAAAAAAGACTTTTACTTTGACTGACAACACCTGAAATCATCATCTCAGCTGGGGTTGTATCCTCGGTAGCAATCTGTGCCTGTTGCCTCCAATAAAACAACATTTCAGCCTCCATCAGACCCCCCGACACTCACAACTGTTGCTCAATGAGCGCACTTAGCTCTGTGCTCTCTCACACGGTCGTACATCATCCAACAAAAAAGCGCGTCCAGAAAGCCTCTTTTTCTTTTTACGCAACAGATGGATGCTGAGCGTCAAACAATCAAACATTAACTTACATGTTTAAGTTCTTGCATGCGGTCCTTCATGATTCCGGTAAACCACTCTTATTCCTTCAGTTCTCGGTGTCTTCTTCTTCTGGATGTGTGAGATGGAGCAGCGGGGCGGAGACCGACAGGATGATGCGAGAGCGACCGGGGAGAGTAGGGGCGTCAGGCGGCGACGAGAGGCGGTGATTTTCCCCTTTTGGATACTGGGATGGTGGGACCACTTTCCAGAGCCGGGTGACGCGCACTAAAGGTGAGGCGAGGCCTTCCGCCGTTAACCCATTACACACCCTCAACTTCCTCCTCAATCCGCACTAATTGATCCTTCTTTTATTATTTTTATTTATTTATTGAAGTTTTTTATTTTCGTTTAAAGTCAGTCTAACAGGCTGGAGGGCGGATTGACAGGAAATGACCACCTGAGAGTGTGTGGCTGGGTGGTGAAATTGTGTTTGGTTTGGTTATCGATTGGGCAGGTTCAGAGATAACACGCCCAGGTGGTTTCCACTGTGCCAAAGCGCACGGCGACCTCTGTCGGCCACACGTGGTGCACACAGGTATGGAGGAAGCAGATTAAAAAGGAGCGGTGTGGAGGACTCCTGCAACCCCCTCAAACACTCCCTGATCCAAGCCTGAGAAACCATTAAATGCACTAACTAGAGCGAGTGGTCCATCCACAGTCCACCTCAACATGGTGGACTGTGGATGACACTGTAGATATTCTTATTTTTAGGCGATTACACAACATGAAAATGAAAACATTATTATATAATGTATGGATAATACTCAACCTCAACCTAAATGATGTTTGTGATGTTCTGCTGCTGCACAACAAAAAGCTTTTATGACTCTGCCTTTACCATCATAATTGCTTTTTATCCATTAATGTAGTGTATTTTATTGTTTTAATCAAGTCTACATGTGTAGCAGGGCTTTCGAGCACCATTCTACTGATAAATATGGTCGACATTTAGATGAAAACTAATTTTCCCAAAACTTCTTTTGATTGTTTCTGCAGCAATCTGCTTTTCTATTTGATTTAAAAGTTCATTTTGTTTCATCTTCCCTTCATAAGCGAGGCTGTTTTTCCTTCATACCAACTCGTCCCCTTTTTGTAATCTCATTAACTGAATGAACTACCAATGTGCGTGCGCGGTGTGTGCCATTTTGCAAATCTAATCCAGTGTGCATTGAGATTGCAACAGTAAATATAATACAAATGTCTATTTTTTGCAGATTTTTAATTGTGAAAATCCTGCAGATATTACAATAAACAGCAGATCAGAGATGAGTTTTAATTCTGCGACACTGTTGTTGCTGTCAGCTCTGTCTCTACTGTGTTTTGCATCACACATAAGCAGTACAGATCCAGCCAAGATGAACCTGGAGAGTGCAATCTTACCATGATTTGTGAGACACAAACACTCAACCAAATATAAAAACGATCAAGCTGTAATAGCTTTTTTACCCTTCTCATCTCATCCACTTGAATTAAAGAGTTTGAAAATGAGTCCAAACACTCTGCATTTCCAGAGGCGGTGTGTGTGTGCGGCCTGGTACAGACGAGCGCTAATGAAGGCACAACAGCGTAAGCCAGAGCTAAAAATGAGGTCTTCTCTGACGTCCGGTGTATTTTGTGTCTGCTCGAACCTCCCTGCAGGCCAGCAAACACACAGCAGAGAGAAAAGAGGCGTCAGCGAGTGTTAAAACTGAAGTATATTACATTATTCAGAACATGAATATTTCAGCACAAGATCATAAAACGTTTAAAAACAAAAATCATGTACGTACCGTCCTTGTCTTCTCCTCCTCTCCTTCTTCTCAAAGATCCAATCTCGTCCTTTCTTCGCTGATTTACCCTTCATGTTCTTGAACCGGCATCTTTACAAACACAAAATGTGGCTGATTAGTTTATTTGAAATGCACCTTGCTCTTTGTGAGAAAGCACATCCCAATCATGCAGAATGTTTCACATATTCAGCCTCTTGTTTACCAGTTACCAGGTAGATTTGAACATCACTATGTAAAGGGGAGGAAAAGCTGCCTGACAGGGTTTTAAGTCAGACAGGACAACAACCCTTTTTACATTTCTCTCGGTCTTTTGGCTTCATCAAAGCAGGTACCTGAACCTGCACGAATTAATGCCCAGACCTGCTTTCTATCCTAATGAATAAAGTAATAAACTGGAATTCTTAATGGACTAAAGTAAGGCTGCAACTATTATTATTAAGCAATTAACTAAAAAAAACATTTAAATGCATTTAAACAACAAACAAAATGCTTTACATGAAGCATGTAGCAGTCAGCAGTAACTACATTATGTAATCATATCATCATCATCATCATCATCGCATTGCTTTTCATAGATACATAGATCACATAATACATATGAATATCTTTACCTTTGTCCTGAAAACTGGACCTGGTTGGAAACAGCTCTGTCTGAAGTTTCTGTTCCTAATCCCTAAAATAAAACAAACAGAGATTACAGTGATCATGATGTAGCTAAAATCAAATGCAGACATCTGTAATATGAACCAATTCTAACTTCTTTGTTTCTTACTTTGGGAAGGACTCCTGATGCTCCAGCAAACAGACACAGGAAGAACCTGGAAACAAACAAGATGTGCAACATGCATTTTAATGTGTGATCATTTATCACAGGGCTAATGTGTCAATATTATTGTCAGCTTGTTCTAATTAGCCTTGTTACGAGTACACTGCTCCTAATTTCACAGGCTATTAAAAAGTAATCAATTGCCAACGGCTGCAGCTTGAACATTTCAAAATAAAAGCCCAGCTTCTGATCGGTACTGACTTTTTAGCCTTGCTGCTGTTTGGATAATCCACCACCATGCCTCCACTGAAGCCTGCCCTCATGGCCTGCGTCGTGATCAGCTCAAGCTTTCAAGAAGGAAGAAGACGACTGAAGGTGAGTAAGGGAATCTGGAGAGATATTAAAATTTTTACATCAAAATATTAACAACATTATATCACCTGTTCTGAGTTCTCTGGATAAAGCTGAAAAACTGCACGTGCGCCTCTTGACTGAAAGAGGAAAAAGAAATTAGTAAAGGCCTTCATCATCAAACATGGTACCTGGATGTTAATATTTTTAATCAAAGAAGTCACACAGAGTAATGAAACCTCACCAGAGAGGAGTATAAAGTACTAAAGAAGGTGTAAAGTCTCTTTGGAGGACTGTGTGTCCTTTTGTCGGCATTACAGAGCCACTGCAGTGCCGAGATACTGACAGGGGAAAAAGGTAAAAGAAAAACGAAGTCAGAAATTATTTAAAAATTAATCCAGAACAGAAAAACTTTCCTTTTTAATCATAAGCATGCTTTGTTGTTCACCTTATGCATCCGTCAAAGGTACCGGGTCGGAAAGGCATTCCCTGGCCCATGTCCCCCACTAAAAGGTCTCCCTCTACTTCTCTATCCAGTGCGACATCTGTCACAGAAGATGCACCATAATGAATATACATGAGAAATTATCATCACCACCAGACATAAACTACCTTGATGAAAGCAGAAAAGAAAGAAGGCACAAAGTGAAGTACAAAATCATTTATGTTTGACGGACCCGAAGGCTACGCTGGTCTGCTCCTCACTGTGTGTTCTCATAGTTAGAAAATAAAGTGTGAAGACAAGCAACATGCTTATTTATATATATATATATTTTATGTACAATAAATTTGTCTGCCTATAAGGTCTTCTTTTTCTTCTAACAGCGGAGATACTTTAGGAATACTATCTTGTTCTAGCAGAAAATCTTATGAAATGATGAGGTAAAGATAAAGAAAAGACAACTTGTAAACTATTTCACATTATTAAAACCAACCAAAATCCCAGATTATATTTAGGATAACATCCCATCCTCGATGTTATGTTGGTATATCAACCAGCTGTAGTGTCAAACTAACCCAGCATTGCGGTGCTGATGTCGACTCCAACCCAGTAGTGTCCCTCCTCTGACAGGTAGTCTCCACTGAGACCAGAGCCACACCTGAGAAACAGACTTGACTTGAGTCCATCACATCACGAACACACAAGATTACTGTATCATGTGACTCAAAGTGTTTTTAATCATACTACTCGTGTTATGCTGCACGTAAACATCCACTCACCCCACATCTAGCAGGAAGGATGGGTGTCCTTCTGGCAGGTTTAAAAGCTCTACTGCTCTCTCTGACATCTGGGTCTGGATCTCAATCATTCGAGAGCTGTGAAGCAACAAAAACACACACACACAATGGTTTCAGTTACAGTTCAATATGTGACAAACAAGTTTAATCTTTACATGAAGAAGGATTAGGATGGTCAAAGCGATCGCTATATATATATATATATACACACAGAAAAGAGAACAAAAGCTATAAAAACAATACAAATGAGTTAATAAAATAAAACACACAAAAACAAGTCTATAAAATGGGTCTAAGCCTCGACACCTTAGGGGCTGAAACTTGGCTCAGAAGAGGTCAACACTTGCTTATGTAAGCTTGAAGTCAGACCCAGATGAAGTCAGACCCAGATGAAGCATCTTTTGGATTTACAGTATTTGAAGCTGATACGAGTAAAACAACAGCAGGACTCACTTCTGAGAGTATTTCTTTGCCTCCTCTTCATTGTAGAACTGCAGAGATGAGAGCACATCACATTAACACTCCGATAAAACACATCAGATGTTAACACTGAGCAGTTATCAGTCAACACTGGACCTTTAAAGACCCAGACAGCTCCTGCTCAACCAGGTAAGACCACGTTAGCCTAGCCGCTAAAAAGAAATCACAATAAACCGCGTCACTGACCACATCCGGAGGAGCTGAGTGCTCAGGCCGTCGACAGCTGGAGGCCATGGCTGTCCCCTGTGCGTGAAGACCAAGAGTTAGTTTGTAAAAATCAGTTTGTAAACAAGCTAAATGTTGTGATAGCACACGGCCCACATGTGAGGAGCGGTGACGTCAGACGCAAACGACGTAAAGCGTACCTACTTCTTCGCTGGTTTTAATGAAAGCAGCGCGGTGTCGCCACCTACTGTCCATCATGAACTCCACACCGCCTGTCACAGCGTGTAAACATGTTTAATATTAATCAGTTAATTACAATTAAGGAGTTTTGTCACAGTGTACAGGGCACTGTGTTATCTGTTTACATCATTATAAGGTGTTTTCTTTTTTTGAAATAATTACTTTTTATTTCTGAAATAAAGGAGTTGATGATGTAATATATTTATATATGCCTGTCCATTCCCTGCTGAGTTTTCATGTCCTGATCACTCCCTGTCACTTTTATCCCTGGTGCTTATTTACTGTACAGGTCTTATCTATTTTTACTGCAACTGTTCTTAAATTATGCTTACCAGTATGTTAATTAATAATTAATTAATAATAATTAATTAATATTAATATTATTCCAGTGCCATTAAATATGAGAACAAATATATTTTAATATATATTAGTAAATATATCATAAATATTAAAATAATATAAAATAAAAATGACGTCACAGCTTTTGTCTTTACGTTCCCAATTTTCTGAAACCTGATTGGTCGTGCGTATTCAGCACTTCCTGTAAACATTGTCTCCTATTGGCTCGTCGTTTTTGTGACGTTGCCGGATGCCGCAGCTGTTTTCCGGCGTGCTCGCCGCTCCGTGCTCGGTAAAATGGCAGAGGTCGGTCACCGGCTGGGGAGCGGAGGTTACCGGCTCTTCAGCCGGGGTCGACCGGTCTGCACCGGAGAAGGTCCCGGATGTTTGCTGGTGAGCTGCAGCTTCAGTGACGGTCGCATAAAAGACGAACCAACCCAGGACCAAGGTGAAGATCAGCCTGTGACTGGAAACAGAGCAACACGGCGCAAAGCGGCGAAACTTTGCAGAGTGAGTCAACAGCAACATGAGACTTTGCGCTGTGACTCATCTTCAGAGGTGGATTCATCTCGTTTTATTGGATTTGTCCAGACCAGAGAAAGTATCCGAGCTCACAAAGCAGCCCTGCACCTGCTGCCTGGCAGGATGACATCCTGGACGAGAGGAGCTGTTTCCATCCACCCTGACACCTTCATGTCCCCTCAGCACCTTCGAGCTCTCTGTACTGTCATCTGCACTCTGGCAGAGCAGAGCTCAGAGAGGCCGGGCTGTGGGCTGAGACCGAGCCGTCTGAAACAGCATCCTGATACCCTGCATGCAACCAGAAGAAACTACAGCTGGGGGAGTGACTCAAGAGATGCTCCTCCGCTGTACAGAAGCAGGACGGCCTATTACGACATCCTCAAAGTCTCCCCAGGTGCCACACAGGCCCAGATCAAGACGGCCTACTACAAGCAGTCCTTCATCTACCACCCTGACAAGAACCCGGGTAACAAGGAGGCCAGCCAGCGTTTCTCTGAGATCAGCGAGTCCTACACGGTGCTGGGCAACATCAGCCTGAGGAGGAAGTACGACCGTGGTATTCTGAGCCAGTCAGACGTTCAAAATGCAGGAAGACCATCCTCCAAAGAGACCTCAAGCAGATCCACAGGATCCCCACATCAGCAGCAACAGCAGCACAGAGCCAGACGGTTCTCCCAAGCTGGAGGAAAGACTATGTTTGATTTTGACGCCTTTTATCAGGCTCACTACGGGGAGCAGCTGCAGAGGGAGCGGGACCTGAGAGCCAGGAGGCAGCGCATGCAGGAGATGCAGAAGCAGAATCTTAGCAAGTACAGGCAGAAAAAAATGGTGGAGGTGACTGCGGTGATGCTGCTGGTCATGACAGGCCTGATTGTTGTCAGTCTCAGCAAGCCCTGAAAAAACAAGAAGCAGCAACTGGACCCCTGTGGGGTCGAATGTTATGACTCAGGGTGCGAGAGTGTCCTACCTCAGACTGTTCTGCAAGTGTTGCACAGTTAAATACAGTTGAAGATGATTATAATAAAAATAATAATCATAGGTGCTGCAGGAATTAAGAAAAGTCAGTTCACTGTGTCTAATTTGTTCGACGGGCACAAAACAAGTAACTTCAGTTAAAAATAGAAATCTGCAGACATGAAGGATGTGGGATTATTTATTCCTGCAACAACTTGGTTGATAAGATTTAATATTTCACAATAGTGGCTTTATTTATTATATAAATTGGTCATGCTGTCACAATTTTGTTAAAGTTGACAGTTTCTTGCGCGGACGTTGCAAACCATTGCAGGAGCACACCTGCTGTGTTATCGCAGGTAGAATACATCTATAGTGCGTCAATGCTTTCTGATGCAGCATATCGGCAAACATAAAACATTACAGATGTGACTTAATTATAAATTCAAGTGTCTTAAGGATGATCCTGACTAGTAATAAACTAGAGGTTGAGTAATGGGGCTTATAACACATTATAACTATACTCACCTGTACACGCACCTCAACAATCAACAACTGCCTGATGTGACACCAATAATGACACTAAAACAAGAATGCATCGTATAGATGCAACAGTACGTACCTCACTTTACGTAACTCATACATGTGACACTGTATGGACTGTTACAGCATGCTACAGTTCACTGTTGATTGTTAATTTGTGCATTACAACATGCAGACAAAATGTTAAGTCACGTGTATTTAGGAACTGAATAATATAGTACTTTACTTTTTACTCTTGGTACTACTTTATGACTTCTCTTTTCACAGCTTGGACCATGTGGGCTTGTTCTTGCCCCTGGGCCATATGTTTGACACCCCTGCTCTAGTTTATAAGTAGTCAAGAACGTCCGCCAGGTACAGTTATAATTCATTATAAGTCATATAGTTTTATGATATAGTGTAGTCATAAAGGTTATGAATGGATTATAATTCACTTTGAGTGCTCCAATAAGACACCATGGGTGTAGTCTTCGTTTAGTCTTTGGTACCTTCAGCAATTGTTCAAACAGTTTAATTTACTTACTCTCTAGTGACGAGTGTGATGCCAAACCAAGACGAAGAAATTAAACTTATCTTGCTGATCATCTCTCTTCCTCTCCCTACGCACTGGATCTGTAATTGTTATTAGGAAATGAATGCACATTGTGACGCCTTAGTTCCAGGTTGCTTGTACAAACAAGATGCCACGTTATGTTAAATTGTTTATTTTGTGCGAGGGAAGCACATGAAGAAAATCTAATAAAACACTTTCTGCTGCAGTGTTTCTGACCTCTAGAGGGCATCTGGATACGTCAAAGTGATCGCTGGAGATCTGACGAGCCTCAGTGAGTTTAAACTCTATGTGTGATGACAGTAATGTGCGTTATGGAGGCCTCAGCCTGCTGAGAGCTGCTGCTATTGGCAGTATGACGGTATGTTTATTTTATTAAATTTCCCCGAAGACGCTTGCATATTAGAAACATCAAGCCTGGTAAATGTCTCTAGGTTAGTGGTAAAACGCTTTAAACACACTGAATGTAATGTCTCGAGAGTCTTTACAAAGGGGCCTAAATATGATATGTAGGCAGACTCTTATTTTATTTTAGAAACTGAAACAAAAGAAAACCACATTAACCCTTTTGTTGTTAATATAGACGACCGAATAAAGGTGAGAAAACTATCTTTACAGATACGTCACTTTAAATACTTCATCAGATTATGTTTCATATCACTAAAGCTCTTGACTTTTCTGAGCCTTTAATCTGTTGTGTGACATTCACGGGTGAATAACTGCAGGAAAGGTGCACGATAGTTTGTTCACATTTTATTCACAGAAATATAAAGTAGTATGTCAAGTACATCACTTTGTACAAAATTGCACAGACTCTTCAAAACTCAGTCAGACAACAGAAATTCTTTTTTTTTTTTTAGCTTTTAAGAAGTGTTAAGAAAATAAAAGGGAGACATGAGCAATTTGTGATATGTGAGATGGGCTCTTGCAACAGACAGGTTCCACTGAGGAGGTTTCATCGAGAAAATCAATCAATTGTACATAAATAAGACTCAATAGGAAAAATGTAATTTACAACAGCTGAGGAATAAATATGTTTCAAAAATAGGATTCAAATTGGCACATGAACTGCTTCGTCCGCTCCTCAACTGAAAAGTGAAATTCCACCCCCGGAGCTAAATGACCATCCTTGAAAGAGACAGACACTGACTATTGATATGTTTAGTCTAACTGGACAAAAGTGTTGCATATGTTTGAAATACAGGAGCTGACGTGTGTCTACCATACGATGCAAGAGAAGTTAAATAAGTATGCTTAGAGCTGTTTCTGCAGAGAGGTGAGTGAGAAGATTGACGCCACTTTAATGTATGTACAGTTAACTTAGCTTAGCACAAGGACAGGAGATTTAGAAAACAGCTGGCCTGGCTGTGTCCAAAAGTAACAAAATCAACCAGCTAACATCTCTAAAGCTGTTTGTGTGTAAGACGAATCACTGTTTTTCATGGCGTTGTGTGCCAAACTGTTTCTTGGTCTCACTCGAGTCGGGGATCAGTAACTTCTGCTAGTTGCCTGGCAACTGCACCCAGCCAAGAAATAGACCTGTGCTATAAACTGCAGCTTGTTTGTTGTTTTAGCATTTTTACGGATTAAACAAAGGAGATACGTCTTAATTAATGAGGTTAAAAATTGCTAGTAAGCAGATTTTTTTTTGTTCCCTTTGGACAAAAGCAGCCTTACTGTTTCCCCTCTTCTCATCTACTGTGTGGGAGAGTTCGAGAGAAGACAAAGATTGATTTGTCTGGTAAACTGCACCACCTCCATTAAAGAGCAGTGCAAAGTCGCTTCCCTGAGCTTTTCTAGGAGACCTTCAGGCGCTAGAGTTTACCCCCCTTTTTCTCGTCTTTATGCTAAGTTAGGCTAATGATTTGCAAGCCGAATAGTTTAATATTTTTTAGACTTGTATGCAAATCTTTGGGAGGGCTCCTTTAGAGACATATTATACTTAAAAGTCGAGGACTATCCAAATTGTGTTATTATTAACATAAAAAGCTTAAGCTCAGTACTCTGCGTAAAATAAAGCAGCAATGTCACATCTTTCTAGTCAAGCATGGCCATCTAGTACCTTTTACTTTACTGCCTGTACCGTTCCAGTCCAGTCACCAGGCAGCACGAACAGCAAACAACACTGCCACCTTTCTAAAAACCAAGTCCCCAGTCCCTCCGATAAATGCTGGATTTGGTATAATAATAATCTTAAAGGCATTACTTCAAAGTGAACTCCTATATTAACAGCATATCTAATCTACAGGTTACTGATATGATAAGCTTGAATACAGAACCAGCACCAGACGGAGGGACCTCGAAAACCATGTTTTAGAAACACTACTGTAGCACACCGATCATTGAAAAATATTTGGACTCTAATACACCACCACACACTCATAGAAATAACCCAGTATAACAGCAAAATTCGAGCCACCCCTGCCATATTCTAACAGGCCGAACTTGTGTTTTTCATCTTCCAATTTCAACATTTTCAAACCGATTTGTAGCAAAACACGTGACCACCTGTGTGTATGCTGCAGCCATTTATGAAACTGTTACAACGAAACCATCTCAGTATGCAGAGATATGCGTGTTCAGTATGTTCTGAGCAGTGAAGTAATCACCTGCATTGTAATATTTGGGCTTTTGTGACTATGTAAAATGTCGACACCATGTACAAGTTCAAGGAAATTGTCAGGCACTAAGACCCTTTAGGCTGTACACGTTTAAGAAAAACATCTCCGCGCTAACACAAACACACCCATGATCGCTGTACTGATGTTAGTGTAGAGCAGGACTTTGTAAGGAAACCCCGCAGGGACAGTGAGGATATCCGGGACATACTCAAAGCAGCTTCATAAACATTAACGGGATGCTCTCGGGAGCTCTGAGGGAAGGGACTGTTTCTTCAGGGTCATTTCAAACTCTCAACCCTTCAGCGGGGTGGTGACACAGCCTCTTCTCCCAGGGAACTCTGGGTGAAGGTGAACAGGAAGTGGTCAGAAGACTTAAAGAATCAAAGCCATATGACTCCACTGGATGACTTCCTCTTGCTTTCTCCCCTACACTCATTCCCGCTGTTTTATTCTACATCTAGGTTTTATCTCCTGCTTAGATCCTCAATATCTCCATTTCTACCTGCGGCCGTCTGTTCCTCTGTTCACTGACGTTCTTGACAACTTGAAGCAAAGAGCCACAGAGTGTTTTAAACAGCAGGGACGGACTGCTTAGCAGGATCTCACCTCCCTTCTCGAATCAGAGAAACAGGAAATTGAATTGAAACAAAAACAAAAACCAAAACAAAACAATGGGTTATCCAATAACTTGGACCATTTTCATCATCAGCAGATTGTCCCATGTGACCTCCAACATTCTGCCAATCCAGAAAATACGTGTCTGAACCCTGCCCCGGGGTCGTTTAGTAGAAAGAGTACTGGTTTTCTACTGCTCTGGCCCTACGAGTCCCATCAGCATCGTGATAGTCCTCGGATGCACCACTAGAGGCCTCCAGCAGGCGTTCAGAGCTGTTGCTCCGACTCTGTAAGCCTCCTCCCACTCCTCCTCCGGTACCTGGGTCACTGCGGGAGAGAGAGGGAAGGGTTGTGGGTGAGGAGGAGGTGCTCGAGGAGAGTGGGGCATCAGGAGGGGGCCCTGCAGGCCCTGTGATCCCAGGAGGGTGCAGAGCTGGCTGGGCTGAATCTGTCCGGCAGCCTGCATCCCTCGGTGGGGTGAGGACTGGAGGCACGGTCACATCTGTAGTAGAAAGTGGGAAGAAGGAAGAAAACATTTTAATAGAGGAATAACAATATCGATTAATCTGATAACTGTTTGTTGCTGTACACTGGAGAGCTGCTGGTAAAAAGACTCCTTCATGGAGCGGCATATAAACACAGGCACTGAGGGCCTCCTTTATTGTCCTTTCTCTTGGTGGGCAATAACACCGACAACACTGGTGCCAAAGACACGCCTGACCAGTGTATCAGTGAAGCCTTTTACGCACTGAATCAAACCCTCACTCTATGCAACTGTGTGTTTGGGAATAAGTGCACAAGTGTGTGTAGGTCCAGCATTTGGGGAAACAGAGGGCCTCTTTGTGACCACCAGGGTGGGTTGGGGCCGGAGTCTCGGCCTGCATGCAAAACTCCTGCGGTATAATCGCCCCCTCACTCTCCTGTACAGGAGGGCATTCATCCCATGCCAGGAGAGCGGAGGGCAGGAAGTAGTGTTAGTATGAACGAGGAGGAGGAGGAGGAGGAGGAGGAGGAGGAGGAGGAGGGAGGGCAGGTCCAGTGAGTTTTAGCTCTGCCCCCTCCGGCAAACCTCTGCTGTCCATCGACACATCTACCTTTGTTATCCTTTCATGACCCTGAGGAGCCATTTTCAAGCTGAGACACCAACAAATTGTTCTGCAAAAACTTGAACACCCTAATTTTTGTCTTATTTACTTATTTTTGGGGGGTTTCAAGTGATAACTGAGGCAGTAACACAATGCTATACGCTAAAACCTTGTGTAACAGTGACCCAATTAATCAAAGACTGAAAACTGGCAATAAACTGTTTTAACCTCTAACTCCACATTTCAGTAATATATCCTAGATATAAACTAGAGTAGATAAGACTGTTCATGTACTTTCAGCAACTAGTTTTCAACATATTTAATGTTGTTACTTATTTTAGGGGGTTTCAAGTGATAACTAAGGCAGTAACACAATGCTATATGCTAAAACCTTTTGTAACAGTGACCCACTTATCGAAGATCGAAGATCCTGGACTAAAAACTGGTGCTAAACTGTTTTAACCTCTAACTCCACATTTCAGTAATATATCCTAGATATAAACTAGAGTAGATAAGACTTTTCATGTACTTTCAGCAACTATTTTCCAACATATTTAATGTTTTTCACTGTACTTTTATTTGTACTTTAGGTAAGTACAAATATTAGGCCTTAAAATTAACTGCTAAATTAAAACATGTGCTGTCCACTACAGGCGATTAACCTTTATGGAGTCTATAGTTAAGATTGTAGTTTTAAGCTCGTGCGCAGTTTGTGCGTCGTGTACCTGTGGCGGAGCTTCGCTGCACTTGTACGTAGGAGCGTAATGTGATGTCAGCGGAGCCTCCAGATTCGAGGGGGATGGGGTGGGCGTGGAAATGTCTCAACATGTCGGACACGGTGTGGAACCACAGGTGGTGGACGTGGCACTGTCCGTTCTCATTCACTGACAAACGCAAGTGCTGGGAGGGAGGGAGAAGGATGGAAAGTTAATGATGGTGACACAGTTTTTAAGATTCAAAGAAATGACGAGGGAGAGGTGCATGTTGTACGAGAGGATCTGGAAAGAAAACCACCAGCGAAGACAGAGAGATCCAGTGTGAGACACACTGAACGTCTGAAACAGACAGACCAGGACAGAGGTCAGGACATTTCTGCGAGGCGTCTCGCTGTGGGAGCAAAGCAACAGAATGCCAAGGCTGACACCAGAGGAAGAGGCGGCAGCTGACACTTCCTCAACACTGCTGGCTGGCAGGATGTGATGTGCAGGGATCATGTTACATAAGAGCACAAAAAGCGTTGACATTACTGCATCTTTTCCAGGCCCTGAACAAGTCGGTGTGTTGTGAGCTGCAATGGCTGCATCCCAAAATGTCCTGAGAACAAGCTTGAGTCAATAAAACACTGCTGCAGAGCAGAGCTGCAGCTGTGAGGAGAGATTAATGTATTCTAGTGTAGAAACAACAAGTTAATTCATTATTTAAGGAACATAAAATCCATTAAAGACACGTATAATAACTGATTAATTGTATTTATCAAGTGGAACTAAAAACATTTTCTGGTTCCAACTTCTTTGAAGACACAACTTTTGACTGGTAACCTCTGATGGGGCCTCTGATGATCATTTAATTTGAGGCATTTTATAAACTACATGGAATGTATGAACACCTCTAATCTTAATACACGATCCCCCCTTCTTTCTTTGCATTTAATGTACACACATAACATATTTATCTTCTCTCTTCTCCCCTCACCTTGGCTTTGCCCTGAAAGTTGAAGGTGAGGACGTACTCGCCCGGCCGCGTCTCGCTCTGACGGATCACAAACAGCCCGTGGCTCCTGGCCCCGCCTGCAAGCACCAACTGAGCAGCGCGTACACGGGACAGTGTGCCGTGGAACCACGGGTAACCCGCCAGGCTGGCGTCTCCATCGGACTCTTTCGCTCCTTCACTGCCACCTGAGCAAAGTCATAACAGATCATGTAATCGTTTGCCTTGATTTTGAGTGTCTGAGAGTAAAGGGGCATGTATGTATGTGTTATTACCTGCAGAAGAGTTGGAGCCCTGGGCCTCTGGGGACTGGAGGAAGCGCTCTAAAGGCATGTGGGATGGGTGCTGGGTGAAGGGGGGTTCCCTGCAACGGACTGAAGATGTGCTGTAATGCTCTGCTGCTGAGGGACATGACCTCTCCGGAGCGCGATACACACCTAAACACAGATTTTTTTTTTTTTCCATATGTCAACACATTCATGTAGATCAAAAGATCTGAATGTTATGTAACAGTGTCTTTGCTCACCCTCAGACAGCAGCTCACAGCTGCAAGAGGCCACCATGGAACAGTCTTTGGAGGCCTGACCATGAGGACAGGACGCCAGCTCGATGTCATCGCCACTGTCACTGTACACAAGCAGGCAGGTCAGGAGAACCACGAGAACATATACAACACGAAAACACGTGCAAACAAACATCACCGAGTCCTGACACACAACCCTACACATATCCGACAAACACGGACACAAATAACCTTCCTGTTTACGTCGCGAGCTGCACCGACAAACGTCCACTAACCCTGGAAACTGAGCAGGAATGTCGGTGGTGCATGTTTGTGCTAAAGCAACCTGTCAAAGACTGCACTAATTTGATGATTAATGACTGTGTGTGTTACCCCTCCTTCCCCCTTCCCATTCACCATTTTCCCCCCTCTCTCCGTCCCTCTGTCCCTCTCTTCTCTCCATCCCCAGCCAACAGCAAATATTTATCTGGTGGTTTACCCAGGGTCTATGCAGTCCTGGATGTCAGCAACCCAGGAGTTCTTCTGCAGCGAGTCGATGGTTTCCAGGATGTACTCTCCCCCGTTTTCCACCTGTGGAAGCAGCCAAACACTGCGATCACACACTGAGCTCTGTTCAAAGGACCACATCAGCCTACGGAGCAGGGAGGGCTCATTTTCCAACAACCTGTTATTGCATAGTCATTATATCTGAAACTGAGGCAGGTGTGTTTAGTGGCTGTAAGATGGATGTAGCTCTTACCTTAAGAACAAAAGTGTTGTCCTTGTCGGGCATCTCCAGCGGCATGGTGGTCCTCACCTCCACGATGGCTGACAGAGGGATGCTCACTTTGGGCTTTGAGGACTGAAGCGAACATGCAAACAGACAGAATCTATGAGGCGGCGAAAGAATACATACAATACTCCACGGTATTGTTTTACTTTGATACTTTGATGTTTCTAGTTGTGCTGCTCACAACTCAAGAGACATACAACCTATGTAAAAGGTCATAAGTGGACATATGTCCAGAATTTTTATTTCGATTTAGGCCTTCGGAGCTGCTTTAGATGACGATAGACAGCGAAGAATCATGTGCTGCCTGTGCTTTGCATATCAATGTGGATTGAGGAACACATGTAAAGCAGTAACAACTTTTTTTTCTCTCGCATTTCTCCTTTTGCAAACAAACAAAATGCATCTCTTCCTGGGTGGTACTGTAGTTTTTCACCAGTGTAATCAGTGTGCATCACCAAAAAACCACAATAAACAACGATAAATGGTCCAAACTTAAATTAAGTCATTCATTACATCCTGGGAGGAACACTTGTAAAAGAACAAGCTTTATATTTTACTACAAAAAAGCTAAACAGAGCTTTAAGTGAGTGGTGCAGGTTCAGAGGAAGTCTGTCTTTAGTGTGAAATACACCCAACTTCTCCCTAACCCTTTAAACTTCAACCTTTACACATGATAATGACCCCTTCATTATCATGCCGTCTGAATTATTGGTACAGCCTGAGCGGCAATGAACTCCACCACATGTCCACTGAGGTTAAATAACTCATTCAAATAAAACAAAGCCGACATTAAAACAGGCAAAGGCAGAGTTTACAAAAGACTGCACGATCTGCAAAAATGACTCCGCAGCACACTTCTTATGCAGGATCTTATTTCTCGCTGCATTTCGCTGCAGCTATTCCTGCTGACTGAGTGTAACAAACATAAAACGGGGAAGAGTTTACAAGAGGGTGAACACGGAAAACATCCTGGCCTCCGTTTCCCCTCTGCAGAGCGCTCGATGCAGACGATAAGCTTAACAGATCCAATGAGTGTGTTTGAAGCGATTTGAAGAGGCAGAGCGAGAAGGAGGCTGACTGATGGTCTGGCAGAGGCTTATCAGCTGATCTGTCTGGAGCAACACTGTTCTCATCTTGATCTGCCTTGTGCAGCTGGCTGCCATCCACGCCCACAATTCCTTTCTCTGGATCAGATGTCAAAAAATACTTCCTGCATTAAATCGTTTGACCATTTCCTGTACCTCTCCTCTGTGGACAGCACAATCGTGTCGACTGTCTCATGGAGCCGTTGTTCGTGACTGTACTGTATGCACTCCAGCACGCAGCTCTGACAGGAAATAAGTGTGTAGTTAGTGTGGTCAGTCTTTTTATTCTGCGATGTGGTCAAAACCCAAGTGACAAAAAAACAAACCAACGTATTCTTTTCTCGTACCTTTAGTTTGTTTTTATTTGTCCATGTTTCGAGATACTTGACCAGTTCTTGATCTGTTAGAACAGTTGCTTTTTTTTTACATAATGAGCAGACACACAGCAACATTAGCATGTTTCTGGTTATCTGATGACCACCTTTGGCTCTGTTTTCTTCTCTACCAACTCCTGAGGAAAATGTTTGCCTCTTTAGTTGAACGCTTTGCTAAATTTTATGAGCTTTCTCGCTGGAAACAGCTTGCTGTGTGTAAAAACACACATTGGTAAGAGTGTTGAGGAATGAGCCAAAACAGAGGCAGGGTGGCATAAAATCAAAACAATGAGCTGAAAGACACAATAAGGCTCAGCGCTGAGGGAAACTCCAGATTTGGAAATCGCAACACCTGTACAAATAAAAAAATACTATCTGCATGGTTAAATACCTGAAGAGGTGACAAAAAATATAAAATAAATCTTTCCCAACTGCTCTCAGCTGCTACTTTTTGGTTGCCTCTTTTTTAAATATGCTAAAGGTCAATCACTTACTGCATGCTACTTTTGGGTGGCGTGAACTTGATAGCGGGTCGTCTCAGGACCTGCTGCTGTGTCATAATGCAGGCAGTTAGCGTGCTGCAGTATGCCGTCTCTGGCACACCGGCAGATTGATGGCCCTGACAGGGACGGAGCCAGAGCCAGTCAGCCAGGAGCATGCAAGGAGTGAGATTTTATGAGTCAGTTTATCTTTCCGACACTGTTGACTCTGCAGCGCTATGATTTGTAAGACCTGAATAGGACGGCAGTGATAAAAACAACTCAGAGTGTCTGCAGGGCAGGCCTGTCGAGATGTGTGTGTGTTTAATTAATGTGTCACTTCACAGCAGCTCTGAAGGTTTCTCTTAATCCCAGCCTAGTTCTCAGCGTGCAGACGTTAATAGAACCTAACAGATGAAACTGCCGAAGCACAATTATTAAGTTTCATTTTATGTTCCCCTTGTGGCTCTCGCTGAGTTTTTGAGTGACTCACAAAACTATTTTGGTTCCTATTTTCAGTTTGTCACAGCAGACAGTTTGCCAAAGATGAACAACCAATCAATATTTATTTTTTGCACATGAAAGGGAATCTTTGCTATCTGCTCCCGCTTACAGAAATCAATGTAACAGCTTCCTCTCTCTCACACACATACTGAGTCTCCGGTTCTCTCTACCAGCCCCTTCGACCCCCCCCTCCTATGCCTGTCTCCCACCTGTCCTTACCCCTCTCCCCCTCTCCACAGCCTTATCCCCACATTCCCACCAGCCATGATCAAAGGACAGTGGCAGATTTACACACACTCAGCTGCACAGCCTCGTGGCCTTCTTAAGGTCAGGGGCAATGATCTGGAAATCCCATATAGACAAATGGGAAGCGTGCATGCAATGCATGTGAGTGTGCACATGGTCTGACTTCAGGCTGTCGCCCGGGTTCATAGAGGTTGGATTATCAGGCTGGATTTCTATCTAGGATTCAGTAAGGGCTGCAGCAAATGATTATTTTTATTATTATGTTGATCATTTTTTGGGGTAATCTTTAGTCCAATCATCAGAGAAGAAATGTGCTTTTAAACAGTGGCTGGATGAAATTACTTTCTTACTTTGCTTTGATAGAAGTGGCTCAGGTGAGAAGTTGGAACTAACATTTTGGGTGAACCCCAATCCTGCACCATCATTTTTTTTCTGTAAGGACTGCGAATGTCATAGACACATATGTTAATAATTAGTTTATCTACCTGTTTTATGTTTGTCAGACAGGGGTGATTGGAACGATCCAGTGGGTGTTAATACTTTATAATATTGGCTGATAAAACTTGATGAACAAATTGATTGTTTTTGGCAGGCCAACGGTCCAAAAGTTTTAACACAGAGAACGAAGCTGGAAAATGTTTGAGATTTTCTTGTTAAATTAAAACAGCTGTAGAATTAAATTTTTGGACATTAACCAACTAATCACTTCAGCATCAGATCCATCTTTTCTGCCTCATAGTTAATAGTGTCTGTGTGTGTTTGTGTACCTTGGGTGGTACATAGAACTCCAGCAGGAACTTCTCGCCTCCTTCCTCCCTCTTCGTCTTCCTCAGCAGCAGCCGGCATTTCTGCCACTGTGCAGCGCCCATACAGTTTGTGTCATCAGCCACCATGTATCTCAGCGCTCCCTCCCTCTGGATTTCCAGCATCTCAGCCTTGTGGCCCTGGGAGCCTCTGGGAAGCCGAAGCTTTTGGGACCACTTCTCTCCCCCTGCTGCGTCCCCTCCTCCTCCTCCTGCTCCATTAGTTTTCCTGGCTCCGGAGGGACCGTCGGGTTCAGGGGAGGCTCGCCTGTGCCACATCTCCTTCACCCCGTCCACCACACACAGGCTCATGTTCCTCAGAGAGAAGCCCTTCTTGAAGCGAGCCTTTGGGTGACTGACTGAAACGTCCTCTGAGCTGCGGGATTGTCCCAGAGCAGACACCTTGTGGGCCGGTTGGGGGCCTCGGGAGGCGGTGGTGCCACTGCCTCCCCCATCTATCCCTCCCCCTCCACTGTCCATACTGTCCAGGGATTCACTTGAAGCCCCGGCGTCCTTGCGTCTCTGGTAAAGGTCGTGACCGTAGGACAGCGGGCAACCCTGGATTCCCAGGAAAGGAACGATGCTGTACTTTGGTGCTGTGTTGGAGCCGTCTTCCCCAAGCGAGGACGCCTGGTTCTCCCGAGCTTGGGTCAACGCTGCAGAGAAGCACTCCAGGAAGTGATGGGCAAAGTGCTGTGAGAAGCTCACATCTGCGCCGGGCGAGTCGTAGCACGGGTTTTCTGACAGGAAGCGCTGGAACTTGTCAGCGAAGTCTGCAGCTGAGGCTCGAGCATGGAGCTCACAGAACTCTCGCCAGTCAGGCAGTGGGCACGAGGAGGAGAGCTCCGGGCTACCGGGCACCACCGCTCCGTTCATCACTGGGCCATGCCAACCCACCGAGGAGAGGCTGGAGACGAGGAAGAAGAGCAGAGTGTCAGTGTAGATACAAGAAAAGCATTGCCGGGTTTGGATGAGATGAACAACAGTTGTGGAACAGCCTGCATGTGTGATAGTGCAAAGAATAAAAGATGTGTGAATGAAGCAGACTGCTGGACCAGCTTGTGTCTGTCATTAGAATATTCATATCTTGATGATATGAAAAATAAAGCTTTTATGTGACATGTTTGTCAATGAAAAAACTGCAAAGGTTTGGCTTTTACTTATTTTTTTATGTCCAATACAAATTATTTTTAATTTCTGGCATTGTTATGTAAACAGGGCCTGTTAAATCTCAACATCAGGATCTCAGTCCTGTAAAAACAGGTCTCTTGTCAGCTTGTGGCCACACGGTTTCAGAGAATCCAATGCATTTTCGGTGCATTAATGTTGGAGAATCAACCCACCCACAAGGTTAAAATCACCATATTTTGAAGATGCACGGTGCTCAGTGGACGTCAAATAATAAATCCTTATTTATTGGACTAAAACTGTACAAGAATTAATTCAGCTTAACTTTCACACTTCGAATCCAGTCCACCTTATTGAAGGGTCATTTGAAAATTCTTATAACAGTGTAGACACTAAGCTCTCTCCTTCTGTCTAAATTGTCGTAGACGTATGACCTCAGTGTCCCTCAGTTGTAACTACGGCCCTGACGACAACAACAAACAACATCCCTCTAAAGGGAATCTATTTACTTTGAAGCTGGGGATTATGAACAGGCTTTGTGTGTCGTTGAAAGTTTAAAGTCACCAGGTGATGGTTTCTGACAAGCACTGAGATTATCTAGAAGTGTGTTTAGTCAGAGCAGGCTCACGATGACTGTTGGTTTTCTTTAAGACAACCGCTACTTTCATGTCCACATTCCTCTGCTCATCAGCACGCGTGTGTTCGTATGACTCAGCGCCAAACCACATCACATCACTGATGAAACTCTGGTCTGCAGCGGGGATCTAACGCAGAGTCATACCACCATTGTGTCAGCAGCAACATCCAAAGTTCTCAAGCTCCCCTCCTCCTCCTCTCTTCTCTCTCTCTTTCTTTCTTTCTTTCTCTGCTGCAGCACATCAGTGACTAATACAACATTGCACAATCAAACACATGTTGGTTTGATTATTGTCGTCTGTAAATCATTCAGATAAGAGGATATTGTCTGAGTGGGCCGGCTGGGTGACATATGCACGGGACTGGCCAACACTCCCTAAATCTGTGAAAGCTTATTCTCTGAGCTGCCGGGCTTCTGTTGGCAGTTCGCTCGCAGTATGCGCTCGAATGTTTGCTTTCTGAAATTGCACTCTTAAACCAAATCACGCATACATGCAAGCATTCGCACTGCAGAGTTTCCTGGAATTTCTCCCGCGAGCAGCTTTATTGTCATTTTCAAAAAAGCATCCGTGTGGGATGTCTTTTTTATAACGGATTAGCGCACTGGAATTAAGTCTGACACACACACTCAACTACAAGTCAGCCTCTCTCCCTCGTTCACTCTTCTTTCACTGTCCCGGTGATGTGAAACAAACAGTATGTCAGATCAGAGAGACAGGATGTGATAAGGGAAAGTACACAGGAGCCCCAGCTCCCAGCTCATTGTCTGCGAAGAGAAAGACGTTGGGACCCGGTGTCACAATTTCAGAGGAATACTGTGATGGATCATGACACTAAAGAGAAAATGAAAGCTTATCATTAATAATAATGATAACAGCAAAGGAAATGTCTCTCTTATCTGTGTGGTCATTCAGCTTTAATTCACTTCTTTGCTTCACCTCGGCCGTGGGAATCTTCAGTTAAGCTGTTTTGATTGGATGCACAACATTTTAAAGATTATCTGGTAGCAGCACTTAGGTTGGCTGAACACCGTGTAGTTGTTCCATGTTCTGCTCCCCGGGGCTGAATCACAACCAAAGGTCCCAAAATGGGAACGCTTTCATAACCTGCCATCAGGTGACAGAAATGCATCTTGACAGACAGAAAAAAAAATGAGGGAAGATGTTCAATTTTGTGACGGTAATCTCATCCAGAAATAGAGGGTGTCTTTTTTTCTTTTCTTTTTTACATGACTTTAACTGGTTGGGACAGTTTGACGATTACTCAGAGCAAAGAAAAGTAAAGAGTTGAATCTTGTAAGCACCTGGATAGTTACAGTCATTTTGAAGATATATTCCAGATTTTGGCTGTTATAGTCTGTGTGTTATCTTTGAGATTCTTTACGTGTATTTTACAGGATGTGTTGCTGTAAAAACTGAGATGTTATACAGTTCATAAAACCGCAGCCTCACTGGAGCCTCGTAAATCTCAAACTTATGGCTAAACCCACCAAATCGAAGGTTTGTACTGCCCTCTAATAGAGGGGACGGATGCAAAATATTTAACATGGTATTAACTTATTAAATTGAGAGAAAAGATTAGTAAGTCTGGTGCTCAAATTATTAAACTGTGCATACAAAATATTGTTTTTCATTTCAAGTTGTGTAGATTCGACTGGTCATTATCAAGTGAACTGATAAAACCACAATTCGAGATGAAAAATTAGAGCTTGAAGGCCAACGAGGATGAGTAATCGAGGTCGATCAGACCTCGGTCCTATCAGGTTGTGTTCTGTCAGTCACATAATATAAGACGGAGGAATTTTATCTAAATTTGGTGCAGTGGTTAGTACTGTTGCCCCACCGCAGGAACCTCAGCTGTAGTTTGCATCTTCTCCTTGTGTCTGTGTGGGTTCTCTCCGGGTACTCCGACTTCCTCCCACAGTCCAAAGACATGCACTTCATTTATTAAATTAATTGGTGACTCTAAATTTCCTGTAGATGTGAATGTAAATGTTTGTTTTTCTCTATGTCCTCTATGATGAACTGGTGACTCTGTACAGTGTGTACCCCACCTCACCCAAAGTCAGCTGAGATAGCTCCAGCCCCACCGTGACCCTGAGGAGGATAAGCTGTTACAGATAAAGAATGGATAGAATTAAACCTCACTACTTTCAATGATGTAAATTCAGTGATATTTAACAGAGGTTAGATTTAACAATTAGGTATTTTGGCTTGCAGAAGGCCTTTTTTATCAACATCTTATTAGCATCTTTAACATAAGACTATACAATATGTATTAGCCTTTCCCAATGACCTATTAACAAGTTTAACTGCAGATGTCTTATTAGGAGATACATTTATTACCAAACACAAGTAAAGACAGCGGCTAAAGGGATTTATTTAAAACTTTGCCTTATTAGAAAGTGTTGTTTATCAGAGTTGATAAATGTATGAACCCAAAAGTAAAATGACTTTCCACTTTCATTCATGAATGTGTGTGTGTGTGTGTGTGTGTGTGTGTGTGTGTGTGTGTGTGTGTGTGTGTGTGTGTGTGTGTGTGTGTGTGTGTGTGCGTGTGTGTCTGCTGCTGCCTGCGAGGAAGTCAATATCCATTCAGCTATTTAAAAACCTGCACTGGGCCAACTTTCCACTCATTCAGCAGAAAAACAACAACACACGGTGAGGTGCATTTCTCAAACTCCTGCCCTTCCGCAAAGATGAGGATGTGCCTCTCTCAAGGATACTGAACTGACTGTATGCCGCACCCACACCCACACCCACACCCACACACACACACACACACACACACATACACATATACACACAGATACACACTCATACATTCACTCACCGAGTCAGCATGAAACTCAAGCCATGAGATGCTGGAGGAAGTGGACAGCATTAAGGTTTTCTGAGGCTCAGCAGACTGAAGCAACTTCATACTGCAAAGCCCATAAAACAAAAATGATTGGCCGTGACTACAGATGGGGGCAGTGGCGGAAAGTAACTATCTGATATGGATAATGTGTATTTATCAAGTATTATACTGTAGTCTTAAGGTACTTGTACTTTTTTTGTGACTTTTCGGGGGGAATTTTGTACTTCTTGCTCGACTTCTTTGTTTAATGGTTTCCAACCCTTGTGATCATTAAGCAGTGTTTTCAGGCTCCTTGTCATGTTTCAGAGGTCTTTGAGTTGTGAACACTTGAAGTGAAATTATTCAAAATCTCAAAGATTAGAGAACATGCTAAAAACATGCAAATAGATCCACAGTGGTCATTTCATGACCCCTCAGATTTATCTTGTGACCTTTTGGTGGGAGACTGGACTGGGTCACCTATCAGTGATGCTGGGTGTGCCAGACCAGAGAGGGCAGCAGAGGGCTGGTCACTCTTTAAGTTGAGCTTGTTAGCTGCTTATTTACACATCCAGCAGTTACGGCGCAACATTTTTTCATTCATTTGAAGTCGTGTTTGTGACCATCTGGTGGATACAAGTCCATTATTTACTCTCTCTTTTAGCTCTGTTTTTGGTCTCCACCACTTCGGCTCCTAGATGCTGCACTATGTTCACCAGCTAAATGCTAACGTATCTGTCTGATGTTTGGGGCTCAGCATACATACTGTACATCAGGTTTTTAGAGTGTTTATAAGTTGCAAAGTTACAAAAAAAGAAGGAAAAAAAGGACTTTGAATAAAAGACTTCTAATAAAGTATTTCCACACTGCTGTGTTGGTATTTTTAGTTAAGTAAAGGATCTGAGTATTTCTCCCCCACTGGAGGGGGGCATGTTTTTGCTCCATAGGCCAGCTGCTAAAACAATCAGTGAGTGTGTGGAGGTGGAGGAGACAAGGGGAGCATAAAGAAAGGGAGACACACTGCAGGACGAGGGGGAGCAGAGGCACCATGTTGAGTCTCACGTCTCGATGACTCCCCTCTGTCTTTTTTTCTTTGCTGAGAGAAAAAAAAAGATAGAGGGGAGTCGAGGGGAATATAAAAATGTTCACCTCCAGCCTTCAGGACTCAGAAGCCCCCCCCCCCACCCACCTCCTGTATCTCTTCGCTATCTGTTGTAAAAATCCCACTACTGTGCTCCCTGCTCCCCCTTCTCCTTCTCCTCCTCCTCCTCCTCCTGCTGCTTCTTTACCCAGGGGAGCAGGGCTGATATCTCTGTCAGATGGTTGGGAGTTCTGTCTGTAACAGTAAACTGACCGGGGAGAAGAGGAAAGAGACATTACTGTGCAGGGAGAAGCGATCAACTGCAGCCTGCAAAACACATCGTACAACATGCTTCATGTACTCTGTGGAGCATTCGCAGGACTGAACTGTGCAGAGCCAAGAACTACATATGCATGATTAATACTATGGTGGTGTAGGTAGTAATGTAGAGCTACTGAGGAAATGACACTGTAGCCAAGCATAACGGATGTACAAGGATTTATGTGTTTAAAGCTGTGTGTACACATACCTCTGTGTACTTCCACAGATAAACACTGTATATGCAGTTTAACACGCTCATATATCCAAACTCACGCACGTTCCTGTGAGCGCTTTCTTGCCAGCAGCGCGACGACGCTCAGTGATTGGCTGATGAAGATGATTGGTGATGTTGTGCTCCCACCCCAGGGGAGTTTGGGCCATGTTTTCTAAGATTAGACTGCTCCAGCACACAGCTAGCAGCAGCACACTCAGTCCAGTACAGCCCAGTACATGCACAACATCTTTAACGCTATGTGAATCCATTAATTATGTGTTCTTATATAACATGTAAATATTGCAACAGTTAGATGTGGACTGAGGACATTTAAGGACATGAAACATGAGGTGTTTTTATATTTACTGTTCATGCATGTCCAAGTATTAATGTAAAGCATGCACGGTAAGTAGAGCTGAAATGATTAGTTGATTAATTGATGTTTTAATCTAATCGGGGTTAGTTTTTTAAACTACTGTAGACATTTTTTGTTTCTAAAAATGAATAACAATAATTAAAAAGTCAACTTTGGCTCTTTTAAATGTTTGTGATTATTAATAATTATGATGATTATGTGTATTATGTGTATGAATGTGCAACATTTTGTGCAACTAACAAAACATTTGTGACATTTTTCGGGTAAAACTTGAGTTTGTTGTGTCCGACACTGGATCAAATAACAAAATTTTCTCCTATAAAATAACACTAACAGAATGAACTGTTTAAAGTTAACCCAGTCTGTGCTATATTAACATTTAATATGTGGCATAAACAATCAGGGCTGCAAGAAATAAACACTAAATCCTCAGCACAAAAATAGTTGACAGGGATGTAGATATCTGCATAAATGTTGTAAAGGATGTTGTTTTTTGTTGTTGTTGTTTTTGTTGTGTAAGGATGCTGAAGGAGCACACTGACAAAAAACTGACCCTACCTACAGAAGTCAAAAGAGGTATTATTACAGTAGACATCCAGGTGTGTGGGGGTGTAAGAAACTATGTAAACCAGCTTCAACTGAACAAAGGGAACGGTGGAAGAAAAAAGCAGACGAGATGTCGACACAAGATAAAAATTTCTCCCAGGAGGGAGAAATTGCAGATAGAGAGATCGGATGAGACGCTGTGGTAGGAGGAAGAGCAGAAGTCGCGGTCAGCAGTAACAGAGCTCTTTCATATACTTTTAGGTCTGTCCACTTCAGAGCAGCCAGGTCAGTGACCTTTGACCTCACGACTGATAACCTCGACCCGCTCCTTGATGCGACTAAACGTTGTCTGGAGAGTTTGTATCAACACAGGCCCACCGGAGAGGAAAGTGTCTACCTTCACTGTGAGCGACAGACATTATGAAAGGTATGCAGTCCTGATCCAGACACTGATACACCCACCAGCATGGAGTTTAGTCTATGGGTGTGTGTGTAGAAGCAGACAGATGCAACTGGTCATGAGAAACCTGATGAGGAGATAGAGTACCACACAACCGAACTGTAACTGATCACCAGCCTGCCCGTGTTTTTTTTTTACCGCATTGGTGGCAGAGCCTCATCACACAGATATTAAACACATTAATGAGCGTGTCCACCACCAACAGGCTGTCCTCTCTCTCTCTCATGGTTTCTCTGGCAAGCAGTGGCAATGTAAATATTGAGTGAGCTCAGGCATCCATATGGCAGCCAGTGATAAAGGACGGAGCGCGTGGGAGACACACATTCTGCCACTGACTTCCATTTCCTGTCTCTCACCCACCAGGTCTAACTAATTTCACAGATGACCACAGGCCTCTCGCTGAGGACAAATACTGTACAACCTGTGAGAGTGTGGAGGGTGTCACATACAGGAATAGATAGGCTTTTTTTTTTTTAATTACTATTTGGTGTCGCAGAGTGAAGCTGATGTGAAATACAACAGCCTGATAATGACACTGATGCCACCTGCAGAGAACGGACAACATGGAAGCTAATTGTAATAATACGCCTTCGTGGGGGGATTTTGTTAGCCAGCTATGGACTAATCCTTCACAGTAACTCTTCTTTTAAAATGTTTTAACGGGTGAATGAATTGTTTGTGTCTCAAACTGCCTCTGTATTTTGAACTGAATTTAAATTTAAACTGTAGAAGCCTCTGTGACGACGTTGCGTTAGATTGCACGATATTATAAAGTGTTCTTGTTATTTTTGTCCCTTTCCTGAATAAATAGTCTAGTCTGGAGTAGCTTTGGTCAGCTGTGAAAAGCTCAAGTTTTAGTGAAAATCTTTATGAAATATGACTTTAGAGGTATAACAACAGCTGCACAAGATTGTTATAGACTTGAGTCATATAATAAGTAAATAATACATAATCAATATAATCAATGAGGTCACTATGAATAACGCTGTGTCGAAGATGTGATGTGGCCTTATAGGAGTATCATAAGGCTATTGCGGTGACATAAAGGCCAGTGTAACACATTTTGTAGTGACGTGTTGGACTGGACTACTCTGTATGGTCTTCTTGTTATTGTGTCCACCCCCCTGCGCACTAAATCTAACCTGAACTGAAGTATGAGCTCTGAAAATCTGAACTCTAAGTGGAGAATTTGATCTTTCTAATAGAATATTTATATAACAAAACAAAATATGTGTTATTTCTTTGATTAGGTCACAGACAGTGCCAGAGACGCATCATAACCTCACAGGGGTATTCAGAATATTAGCAGAGCCGTATCATGTAAAAATCTGGCTTATTAGGGCTTCATATTAACTGACTGCAGCCTATAAAAAGACACATGAGAGAAAGTCAATAGCAGGCCTGAAACAGGCCTACTGCAGGCCCAAAAAGCCTATTTAAAGCCAACAGTGGATCGTTGTGCAGGCTGCGTAATGGACTTCATGAATGGGAATCGGTAGCAGCCTCCTGCTGAATGGCTGACAGCTCCAGGTCCAGAAAGCAACGAGATGAATGGGGAGCCTGCGAGCGGAGTCTCGAGTCGGTACCCTGATTCTGGATTATCTCGAGCGAGCCTGCACATCACATCACATCTCATCAGGCCCCTGAGCCGTCCTGTGACTGACCAGACTTTACTCCCTCAAGGCTATTAAATGGATTATCGGAAAAGCCCCTTTTTACACCGCGACCCCTCTTTCCAAGTCCCGCACGCCTCATCCACGGTCCCTGCGCTCAACAACCTCAACCGACGCGCTCACCAGCAGACTGCACTTGTTCTCTAGCGTCAAAAAGACGATTGTTAACGCAGGAGGCTGAATGTGGGGATCAATCGAGGAGGAGGAGGAGGAGGAGGGGGGTTAACACCAAAACACAGCCTCCTCCTCTTCTCCTTCTCCTCCTCCTCCTCTTCAACACCTGGAGGTTTGTTGTTGTTCCCCTGATGCTCGCCTCTTTCTCCTGACAGCAGCAGCACATGAAAAAAAAGCCTCTGCAAGATGTCTAATCACAGGCGTCAGGACGCTCCAGACGCGCTAAATAAGAAATAAAACGCAGCAGCGGCTCTCACCTCAATGCAGGACTGGTTTCATGACGCTGGTTGGTTGTCTCTGAGACGATCCTGGTTTTGCAGTGGAGATGTATTATTATGATTATTATTATTGTTATTATTATTATTCAGGATCAAACATGGTTATTCCCTCTCCATCTGATCTTCTGTCCGGTTTATACGGGCTCAAAGCCGGCCAGCGCTCCCTCCATCTCTCCGCTCGACGCACTGTGCTGCTGGCTGCTGCTGCTGCTGCTGCTGTACCTTTGGCTCAGCTCTACACTGACAACAAGTCAGAAACACTCTCTATATAACGCTACATCCGGAAAACATTTTCAGAATAAAGTCCCAAGGTGCTGAACAAATGAGAAGCCTAGAAATGTTTATTGGTTTGAGGCGTCCAGAGTTTCACAAAGGGATGAGTCACGTTTAAGTTTCGTTTGTTGATTTTGAATTAAAGAATCTCTGATATTAACAATTTTCCTGTGATTAGTACCAAAGTACAACTTTTCCAGGAACCTTCTCTATAGTTTCATATCAATACATCAAATTACTAGAAACTGGGACCTCTAAAATAAAACATTAGGCAACCTTTTGGTTTTATCAGAGATTGCCATAATTGTGCAATTAGATTAAGCTTGCCCACCAAAATTTACCAAACAACCAGAGTCTGATGTCATGTAGCAGGTTGCTAAATTATAATCAAGCTTTATTATTATGACTTTATACTTTGTATCAAGACATGCGGACAATTCAGAGCCATGTAGTTCACTGTGTGAAGACAACCTGATCAATCTGGCTGTGCCCCGTATACCTGCATGATGCTGTATGTAAAAGTTAGAGTTAAATCTGGGGCAGGTGGACTTGGGTATAGGTCCTCGATGACGTCTTACCTCTCATCCAAAAGGCTTCTAAAAAAGAAGAACTGAAGCCTCTTTAGTAAAAGTCTTGACGTCATTTCAGTTTACATGTGTGAATATCATTAGTCCCTAAAATGAAAATGAAATATTCCTCTTAAATCTTCGTCCAGGTCACATTTCTTTGAGAAAAATAAATGTCATTAAATTGAATCTGGGACAACCAGATTTGATAATGGACTAAACTTCACGTGGATTTGGTGAACTGAAAGATCTGAGTTTTAAGTTTTGGTTCCTGAAAAGTTGACCTTTTAAAAAGAACAAGCTACATTTAGCGAAATGAAGTAACCACGAAAAGTCCTTTCATACACTATTTCCTAACACTTTCAACATGACTCTGAAGGCTCTTATTTTGAAGGCACAGACAAATACTGCTATATCCTGTGTGTTATTGGCTGAATTGACCGCAGCTTCCTTCACTGGGGGGGCGTGCGTGTGTGTGTGTGTGTGTGTGTGTGTGTGTGTGTGTGTGTGTGTGTGTGTGTGTGTGTGTGTGTGTGTGTGTGTGTGTGTGTTTCACTGATCTATTTAACAGCCACCGATGACTGTCCTTAAAGGAACCACGCCCTTTTATTGTTATAACTCGCCACTGACACAATACTGGGTGGTTGTGTGTGTGTAACAGAGAGAGAGAGAGAGTTGTATTATAAATTAATGAATAAATGTATGAAAGAAAACATTTCACCCCCTCCACTCACACTCATATTTGACACAACCAAACACACGGATCCTTTGAAAACACACACAGCTTTGGAGCTACACAATCTCTCACACATTCACACACACACACACGCACAAATAGGACCACATACATTGAAGTGTGGGCAGCTGGTCCAAACACACACACACACACACACACACACACACACACACACACACACACACACACACACACACACACACACACAGTAACAGTCTTGACTGGATGAATGAACTGGTCAGCCTCCGTCTCTAATATTGTCTCTAATTTGAGTGTTGGACCTCTCACTGACATACAAACACACGTATATCTCCTCTGTGTTGTTGTTGATCATTAATATATATCAATGACTTAAAACCTTTAACCTATAAACAGACCAGAGGAATTATGAGAAAATCAAAATATTACCCAATTCATTCAGGATGTCACATAATTTTTTTTCATAAATTCATACTGGTGTGGACAACTTCTCCTTTTTCCAGAGAAAATCTGACGTGGTCGCTGCACCTGACTGAACTGACATGACTTTGGTTTCCTTTTGTCTGGCCTGCAGAAGCAGATGACTTATTGCCTTCTTCCATCAGTCATGTCGGTCATATTTCAAATAAAAAACACCATAACGTGATGGAGTTTGATTCTGAAGCTGTGTGTGTTTATTGTGAGCGGGTATATTTTCAAGAACTGTTTCCATCTTTGATCATTTTTTGAACAAATATTAGATAAACGCTTTGACAGAGAAGTTTTTATTATTGTTATACTATCATTTTATGGTGTTATGGTAATGATAAAAGTTAATTATTGTGGTTGGTACCACTGTTTTATGTTTCTTGTATGCTAATATTTGCACTGCCCTTTTATTTGTGTTGTTATTGTGACTATTATAAGACTGACGGCATCACATGCGTGTTGTTTGGCCAAATGAGACTGGTCATGTTTATAACTCAGTGTGTGGCTCTAGTGTAGCACACCTTCACTACTAATCCTCTTTGAGAGGATTGACTCTTTGGCTTCATGGCGGGGCTGAGGGCTAAAATAATAACCTGGTCAGGGTGCAGACAGGTGGTAGTAGGAGAGGACCAGCTTCTCTTTAAGGTCAGCATCTAATCTGAGTGTTTTTTTCTGTGACCTCTGCTTGTTGTGTTTCAGTGTTGTTGGTTCCTGGTTAGTTGGAGCTGGAGGCTTTCAAGGACTTGGAGTGTTTTTAGTCAGATCTGGCAGACTGTGTGATCTTGTTTTGCAGACTCTTTTCTCAGCTGCTAAGAAGCTCTAACATATCCATGTAATGATTAGCAGTAGATGAATGATTAAACCAAAGCATGTGATTGAAATTCTGCCAGTTGTTTCATGCCCTCTATACTGAAGTGTCTTCAAGGAAGCAGCTCAGGGATTCACACATTTAAAAACATTTCCGATCTGATTGATGGTCCCAAGAAGCCTGAAGCCTGATTTCTGCTGGTTTGTTGGTCTCACATATAAACATAAGCAGTGTATATACTTACACAGATGTGTATACATGCATTACATCACCACCTACTATATGTACAATTAGTACATTCATTCCAGTACTATTTGCACTGATGATAACAGTTTAGTTTTTGTATTTGGACTTCTGTTTAAAGACTTGTTTTAAGATCTAAAAATTAAAATACATAATCTGATTTGAGTAATTAATGTCTTGTGTGTTTTTTTCAATTAAAAAGTTCAATTAAAGATGTTTTTAATATTAATATACAATTTTAAATAATTAAAATGTCTTAAAATCACATCTATTCCCTCTCCTTTAATGTAAAATTCAGAATTCATGAGTACATTAATATTTGTCTTTTCAAGTTACTGAGTTGAGCGCATGAGAGATAATACGGACAGTAAAATGCTTTTATTTTCAGAGATGACAACAATTCAAACCCAGATGTGAGCGTGGAGCTGTCTAATGAAACAAAAAGAGACCTGGGCTGCTCGTGGTCTCTCTCTTTATTTCTTTCTCTCTCTGCGTCTCTCTCCAGAGACCCTCGCTTCGTATTGATCCACACACACTTCCTGCCGGAAGGATGAATCGACAGGAGCCTCGAGGGGGCAAGGGAGGGGGGTGCGTCAGCCTCCTGGTCATCCACAGACCCGTCACTGTCTCTCCCACATCACCTCTCTGTTTTAGTGCCTTTACTTCAGCATCTGAGTCCCTCAGTTGAACCATCAACTCATCTTATCATGCAGACGCGCTGTATAGTTCAATGGCAGAGCAGGAACCCATAACAACCTGACAACACTGCCCACAAACAACATGGCCTCCGCGGGGGGCATCATCGATTGGAAGTTCAAATTCCACATTTAGACCTAAGAAAGGTGAGACAGAGGAAGGAAGAATAGCATTTTACCCTAAATACAACCCCCCACACACGCAAGTGTTCATCATAGACGTGCAAATGTGGTGAGATGGTGGAGTGATGGGCAGTCACACAGAGCGGCACCCTGGGAGTACTCAGGGTTTGTTACCTTGCTCAGGGCCACCTCCATACTTTGGTCTAAGCTGGACGTAAAGCCTCCGGCCACCCTCCGGTTCCCGAGTCAAATCCCTGCGGACTGAGACAAAAGAGGGAAAAAAACGAGGCACTTTTGAGCTGATTTCCTGTGAAAGCATCTAAAGTGGTTGAGATGGAGATTGGCCTCCTGAGGCTGTTTGAGGATCAATGTATCAGCAGGCTTTAATAAGAAACTGCCCCCGACTGTTTCCTGACCAGGAAAACACACTGCTGAAGCACACAGAGAACTCTGCTCGCTTCTGAAGACGCCCATTGTGTTCAACATAGGATAGACTCCATTTGTGCTAATTCATTTAAATGCTGTAACCTGAAACACCATGGAAAACTATTGTTTATCAGAAAAGGAACAGAGACACAAAAAAGGAAGAATCTAAATGGGAGACTATGTGAAATAGGGACCAAAACAGGATGTACACTTGTCATGATTCATAGGTGACGCCAGTGTTACAAATAAACCTTTTTGACACATTTGAAATCTTTAATATCTCAGTTTTGAAGGCAGGCGGGGGGGTGGATGGAGTAAAAATATTGTTATGACTGTTGTGTCATTTACGTTCTGCTATTATTTATGCAAAGTTGATTAGCTGAATAGTGGACAAAGCTAAAGTTGTGTTTCTAGTTGTTGAAAAGGTGCATGGCGATAATGTGCGAAGAAGTCAGCAGAGTTGTGGATGGATACAAGCTGTTTTAGTGAAGTAGAGCATCAAGCCATTAATGGAGATTTATGAATAATTTTATAAGATCTTTTTTAAGGCTGTAGGTTGTTTAAATAATTCATCAATTAAATTTCCCTTCCTCGTTGCATGCAAAGTTGAATTAAGTTTATGGACACGGGTCAAAATAAGATACTTAAAACTCGTGATAAAACAGCCACTACAAATGTAATTCATAAAGTCCAGTTGAGGAAACATATTAATGTGTTTAAAGGCCTATCCGATGCCAAAAGGCTGCACAATTGTTTGTAGCCTGAAAAGTTATCATCAGCAACTATTTCTTATCTATTGTTAAGACGATCAAGAGCTAAACGGTAGAAATTTTCCATTCATTGCACAAAATAAACCACCAGGAACGTGCATTTAAAGATGTGATTGGTTAGATGATGTTGTACTGCAGCAACAAACATTCACACACAGATGACTCTGCACTGTTTTGGTAAATCTCACGACATCTCCGGCTGCTTTTATTTGGAGAAATCTGTTTTTAATCGGTCTCTTATCCAAGATTTGTTAAAGTGACCTTTAATATAATAGTTATAGTCCTGTTTCAAACACTTAACTTAAGATAATTGTTTGTAGGTGTCATCTTTAAGCTCTAGCTAAGTGCACGCAACAACCCATAGTTTAATTTATGTTCTGAGAGACCAACCAGTGACAGGTTTGCTGTAATTTGTCGATGTTGATTTGATTAAACACAATTTAAATCTTAAAATTATATTTGGACACAGATCGGCTCTTAAAGATGCAGATCAGATTTGCATAAAATATGCAATTCATTAAATTATGTGCAAACTTGCATACAGTGCACATGAGATTTTTGGACCTTTGCCTGGTTTTTATTTTAGCCTTGCGTTAGAAGTCCATCCAACTATGTGTAGTCCACCAGTACACAAACTGGAGCCTCTCTGATCAGCACACACAAAAGTCATGTCCTTCCTGTATGGATGTGTCGAGGTGCTAACTGGGTTCAGCCCCAGTTTGAGCTCATCACACGGTGCCAGAAGTGGTAACGCGCCAGCTGACTCACGCCAACTTTCACTTGCAAACCATTTCACCGAGGTGACAAGAAATTAGCAGCTCTGGTCCTCAGATGACCTGCTGGTGAAACATTCATGTGTGTGTGTTTGTTGTGTGCGAGTGTGTACCTGAGGTTGCCTCTCTCCCGCAGAGCTGGCAAGGGATGATGCATGATGTGTGTGATGATGTCATCTGAGCCACTCTGGAGCTCAGCCCAAGATAGCACAGCGAACCACACTATCAATGACAGTGTAAACAACACGGGGAAACAACAACAGGAAGGAAAAGCACGTCAGTCAGTCGTTTGCTGGAGAGACA
The DNA here is from genome assembly GCA_004119915.2 of Collichthys lucidus. Classification (NCBI taxonomy): domain Eukaryota; kingdom Metazoa; phylum Chordata; class Actinopteri; family Sciaenidae; genus Collichthys; species Collichthys lucidus. Next base: position 13,107,947 of record CM014090.1, read on the forward strand.
GTGGTGGAAAGTAAGTACATTTACTCGAGTACTGTAAGTACAGCTTTTGGGTATTTGTACTTTACTTGAGTATTTTTATTTTATACTTTATACTTCTGCTCCTCTGTGTTTCAATATGAAGATTGTTCTTTTTACTTTATCACTTAAGCCCCTGGGTCTCCTAATAAGGGGGGAAATAGTCTACTAAATAGTCTGTATTAAAACTTTCATTTATGCTGCATGCTCTAAATGTATTCTGAGCTAGTGACATACATACTGATACTTACTGAGCAAATGTTATAAGTGTTCCCTTTATTATGACACAAAGTATTCAAATAGAACTTGTAGTTGGAGAGATATACTCTTATTTTCGAGCAGGGGCCTGAAAAAGAGGCTGGGACTTATTTCACAGCTGTACTTACTGTTTACTTACCAGATTTTACAAAGAAACTGAATTGATCTTATAAAATATGATGCACCGGAAGAACAGGAACAGTGTGCAGGATTTAGTGGCATCTAGCGGTGCAGCTACTGATTGCAACCCTATCGGCTCACCCTCTCTTTCCCGGAAGGAGAAACTATGACAAAGACATGGAAATGTCATCTTACATAATAAAATTACTTATGTTAAAGTCCATGTTATATGTATATGTTGGAAAATAGTTGCTGAAAACATGTGAAAAGACTTTCAACTATATAATACTGGACTTACTTTGGGCGGTCCTAAAGGGTGGCTCGATGACACACTGAGGCCACCCTGAGGACACGCCCCCACAGTCCTGGAGAATCCTGCTCATTTTTACAGGTTATTTCATAAACGTGTTGATATTTTTAATCATCATTCAAATTTGGCTGGTTGGATAATAACACCTGTAACAAATTTTGGCTGACAAAATCAGAACGCATATTCATTCTTACTTTACGTGAACTTTAAGGCTCACTTAGTCAAACAAACAAACTGTTGTAAAGCTCCAACATCAGAAATCAGAAAATGTATTTATTTGTGAGTGCTGCATGAAAAGTCAACTCAATCCAAAATATATACAATATCTGGAAATCCATTGCATTAAACACTGCTAACACTCTCCCTCCCTCTAAGCTAAGAAAAGTCATGAAGTATAGAAAACATCTGTTTGTTAAGCTGTTAAAAAGGGTCTGGGGTCTCCAGGAGCCAAAATAGAGCATCACGGCCAATTCCTTAAGAGCTGGGGCTATGATTTACATGTATATCATTTGAACATGTTAATCATGTTTTTTTATTCTTTGCAATGACTGTACAATCACATCTTTTGCCTGTGAATTAACATTATCCAAATCCACCCGTTACTTCCTATCACCTTCCCCAGATGAGGTGCAAGGAAGGAAGGCAGGGTGGGGAGGAAACGTTAGAGGTGTGTGTGAATATGTGTGTGTGTGTGTGTGTGGTGGGGAGGGGGTCATAAGAGACCAGCTCCATACTCAGCATCCGGACTTACTTGGTCACGTGGTCAAGTGATTCAGCCAGACAATGTCAGAGCAAATCAGAGCGCTGGGGAGCATTTTGCATGGAGCCACCTGACAGAGGAGGCCTGTTTCCATAGCAACACCCATGGGGGGGTGAGGGTGGGGGTGGGGGGGGGGGGGGTGAAGAGACACACACACACACACACACACACACTCCCACACACTCTTTGTATCCATGCAACAGTCCTCAGCAGTTTATGGTCTGAGCTACTTAGAGACACAAAGGAGAAAAATCCTCAATGGTGTGTTAGTTCAATAAAAGCACTGAATGAGATTTTCACAGCCGCGGAGAAATGAATGAAGAGGGATGCCTCTGAATGGGAGGAAAATATCTTACCTGCCAAGCTTAAGCATGATTCACAGGGAGTGTTTACTAAATTCCCCAAACTAAACTTTGTTCCATTTTTTAAAAAAGTATTTAAAGAAAATTTTGTCAATTCACTCAAATGTTGAGTTAAGTTTCCTGAACCAGCAGTGCCAGCACCACAGGAGGTCCAGACGGGTTTGCCTCCCATTACCCCGACTATCTAATTTACGTTGGATGCCGTGGTTTAAAGCCATGTACGCACACTGACGCTGTTTATATTCATTTAGTTTCTGCATAACTGTTTAAGATATTTAGTTATAAAATTTACAGAAACCACTTTAAACAAATCAGTAAATCAAGTAAATGTGGAATAAAAATATCCCCAGCATGTAAATAAAATGCCCAAAGTCTCAGAAATATTGAAGAAGATAACTTCAGTGTCCTTAGTAGGAGCTAATTGTTGTATTAGAACAAATTATTTCTATTTAACAAAAAATCTAGTTAGTCTAGTTTTCTATCATTGCACAGCTTAAATCCAAATTCATCTTTATAGGTTTAATTTTAATGTATGTAATATGTCTGTCTATCTAAAACAGACTTTGAGGATTTCACCCTGGCCTTCTTCCATCCAGAGTTTTCACCGGGGTTTCATAGTTGGTGCTCGAGGAAGACAACAGGAATAATGTTTACACAAATGTCCCGGTAAGAATGTTAAAAGGACATGTTATTAAAAAAACAGATCATGCCATGTAAGAGGAAGCTGCAAGCAGACACACACAGAGACATGAGGGACTACACTCTCGAGTGTCAGCTAAATAATTCATATTCAAAATAAAGCATAACTTTACTGCCCTCTGCTGAACCCATGACGGAAATGAAAAACCGACGAAAGAAAGCCGAGACAGTCCAGCACTCTCTTCTTTTTACGCTCCTGCAGAGAGAACAGTTTCACTCGCTGCGGGATGACATTTGCTCCTTGGGACAGTCTCAAAATAAACATGGCAGTGCACAAATTAAAGTGCTGACCCATCAGTGTTCTGTCATTAAAGGATCAGTCCATGTGAAATGACCCATTCACTGCAGTAAAACATAACCTCAGGCCATTAGGCTTACTTAAGACTTTTGTTATGACACAGATGGAGGTTGTTAATATTTATGGAGCGGCTGCAGAAGAAGAGATGAAGGATATAGAGGAAAGAGATGGAGATCGGGAGGAGGTGTGTATTCAGGTCTGGAGGTTAAAGGTGAATGATGGGCAGAATGAGGCTGTAATTGTGCTGAAATAGGACAGAGTCTGCTCTGATTAATAAGCAAAAAGGGGCTTAAGATAGAGGGGGAAATGGGGGATGTGTGTGTGTGTGTGTGTGTGTGTGTGTGTGTGTGTGTGTGTGTGTGTGTGTGTGTGTGTGTGTGTGTGTGTGCGCGTGTGCTTTACCAAGACTTTTTTCCCTTTTAACACTCTAAATATCTAAAATTATTCACTAGTTACAGGTTTTTTTTTGCAGATTTGCAAATTTTTCACCACCTGCTCCTCAGTAATTACCGTCTGCACTGTTCTATAACAATTTTATTTTCATTGTTACAATTTTATTTTTTTAAAATCACTATGTCACCAAATTTAAGCCAATCAGGCGTGAACAAACCTAAAAACTAATTTTGCCTTTCTGAAGTCAGATAATAGAATACATTTTATGGAACACGTTAGACTTGGATGAAGTTGGTACAAATCTTCACCTCATGTTCATTTAAACATGACTTATTATGAGTAATGCAACGTCTGTTAACATTTAAGTTTAAAAAGTATCACTCTACTCTTTCACCAGATCATTCACAAAGTGATATTTTGTGTCACATCGTCAGGTACATGACAGCAGCAGTTATGTCCTGAGAAGTTAACGTTTAACACATTCAAATGCTTCGTTATGTCAACCAAAAAAAGCTCCATCTTCCAGCCATACGGTATCTGACAATCATAGCATGTCATAAATCATTTATAATAATAATATTTAGATGTGGCAATTCCCTTTGTTGTGTTTTTTGCAGCGCTGACATAGGAATTAAACCTCTGTTTTTCTTTATATATAACAGGACATGGAAGTCAATGATTTCTGAGGAATTGTGTGTCTGTTCTGTGTGTCACTTTTTCAATCTTCCCAAGATTTCATCCCTGTGTTAACATGACTGAAGCTGAAGTGAAGTTAGTTGTAGTTAGTCTGTAATGAAGCATATTACTTAATGTACTGAGTTGAGCCAGAGCAACAAAAGACTGCTATCAGTAACATAGAAGCACTGCAACTGGAATACACTCTGAGCAGTAAGTTCACTTCATCTGGAAGTGAAAAATAGAAGCAAAGGTTTGATTTGAATTAGACTCTGCCTTATTGATAGATCTAAATACTGGAACTATCCTCCTCCTCGGTTCTTTGTTTATTTGGCCAGATGATGGTGGATCGTCTGTCTATGCCATTACTGCCTTTTTAAAGGCCGTTAGCCCAGTTTTTAAGTTCGTGCTGAAGCCAGTGTTAAATTAATTCTATGACTGCGATGAATCTGTTGATACCAAACGTGTCAAAGCTGTCTTGATAATGATTGCCTGTAATATTACCTTTGCCATCAGAGAGCTGTTGGAAGTTCTAAAGCTAACACCAAATTAAAAGTTTGTCTAACAACACTGAAAATATTCTGAATATGGTGCACACTGACAGATATTAATTATTGTATACAAAATATATTTTTCTACTGACTCTGCCCCCAGCAGTGCATAGCTCTACTTCTCTACTGTAGCTAGAAGTAGATCATACAACCCCACTTCAAAATACCACAGCTATACATCTAAGGGTTTCATATGTAAGATTCTGGGGGGAAAAAAACTCTTCCATGATGACTGTAAAGGACAAAAAATTAATATAGCATAAACAATTCATTGCAGAAAAAATGTAATATTTGAATGAATATTGTATTTTTATATTCAGTTAGGATATTATCTAAATTCAAATCCTGAAATCATTTTAGGAGATGTATTTCTGTAATGTCATCCTAAATCTAAAGACACAGACTTAAAAATGACCCAGGTTCCAACCAACAACTGTACAAAAGCTACAAAAACGTCAAAATACAAAATATAATAAAAATATAACAATATCTGAACAAGTTTTTTTTTTTAGTTGTTTTTTTTAATTTATTTTTTTTTTTTATTTATTTTTTAGGGGAAACCAGAGCACCTGGAGAAAAACCCACAGTACTTGATGTTATCTTACACCTCCTCCCTCCTCCTCTTCCACCACTTTGGTTTCCTCAACCCCAGAAAGTGACGGACTCTCTTCCACACAGAGGGTGGTTTTGCTGTCTTCTGTGGAAGATTTTCTTCAACCGCTTCCTGGCATTCGAGAGCCGGTGCAGGACTGAGGGTCTTCTGCTGTTCGCCCGGCGTTTCCTCTGGAACCTCAGCCTCTTTTGTTGATTCAAAGGGCTCTGCGTTAGACATAGATTCCTGCGGCTTGTTGCGCTCATCCTCACAGTCGCCATCATGACTGGTGATCTTTTGGGAAGCCTTTCTCTCAGCCTTCAGCTCATTGGAGAGCTTCAGGTTGAGTGAGATCTGAACACTGAGCTGAGTTTTCAGCTTGTCCAGCTCTCTCCCAAAATTTTTCTCCTTCTCAAGCGCATTTTGTTGCAAGACAGTGATCTCTTCCGCCATCTTTTGACAGAGGGCTTCCTGCTCAGTCCTCAAGTTGTGGATCTCATGCTGAAAGTTGTCACCTTGTTCTATCACCATCTCGTTCAGCTGTTTTTGTAGAGCCTCGTTCTTCTCCCTCTCCTGCTTGAGTGCAGTGGTGGCTTCATCAAAGTCAATTTGCAGTTGTTTCTTCTGCAAGACAGCCGTTCCAGTTCTTCTTGGAGATGCTTGTTTATGTTCTTCTCTTTACCTGGAGCTCATCGGTGAATGTCTGCTCATTGATGATGTGATCCACTTGCAGCTCTACGTAGTCCACTTGTGGTAAACCCTGTCCAGTAGTAGATGGTCTCGTTCTAAATCTAGATGATTCAATGGTGAATAAGTCATGCACTGAAGTGCCTCATGTGGATATGTGCTGGTGTCCATGCTTGTTTTCAGGTGAGACATTGCCAGAAACGGGTTATTTAAAGAGTCTGTAGCCCAGGCTTCATAAGCAGATCGGCAAAACCTTCTTTATTCAGGATGTGTGAATGTGTGAACGTGATAGCAGGCATTTATAGGCTTAACTGTGTTCCCGGCAGCAGATAGGTATTGCGTCGTGACGTTGTAGCCAATCACGTGAAGGGGCGCGAAAAAAAAACATTCTGGGAGAGAGAACGAGAGAGAGGAGACATGTTTCTATGCGACGGCCCTGTCACTGTCCAGTGTGTGAGCGAGCTCTGAGTGAAAAGCCCTAACTTATCCGAAACCCGAGAAAAAGGTCGGAAAACACATCGGCTGAGTCTACCGAGTTTTTGGCCCATGTTTTCCTGCTCGGCGGTGAGTTTGCGTCCGTTTTGAGAGGATGAGTGTCGAGTGAAAGCGGGTTAGCCGCAGAGCTAATTTAGCTGCTAACTTCTAATGTACTGCCACATGATAGTAGCCGCTAGCTATGTAGCCGTTAGCGACTAGCCGCTAGGATAGCTTTTAGGGTGAGTGTGATGTATAGCTGGAGCTAATAGTGAGCCACTGATTTGGTTAAGCCAGACAAAATGCTATTCTGTGTGTGTGTGTGTGTGTGTGTGTGTGTGTGTGTGTGTGTGTGTGTGTGTGTGTGTGTGTGAGAGAGAGAGAGTGAGGAAAAATAAAAGAGGGAATTTTGCCATATTTGATCATTTATCCAAATGATTGATGGGAAAAGAATTAATTTATTTTTAGGTACTTTTCTATTTGATATAGGTTAAATAGATCTGTGAAAGAAAAGAGTAAATATATTTTTTGAGAAACTACTTCAATTTAAAAAAAAGGTTATTTATTTTTTTATTTATTTTTTATTAGAGATTCATGACCTGTAGAGGTTTTATTTTATTTTACTGAACAGATTGAATGTGACCTGTTTCTTAGGTCAGGTTTTTTTGTGGAGTTGATTTACTGCCGATTGATGTGAGAGACATCAACGCCAGTCGACAAGGAACCAGCGGTGACCGAGAGGCGTCGGGCATTTCGCTGGAGAGAAGGATCCACAGAATCAGATGTCCAGCCGGACCTGAAGCCGACAAAACGCACCTTCGTGCTGGACCAGAGCTGAGCCCCGGAACTTCACTTTGGTTAACAGCGGTGTGGTAGGACATCGAACGAACACTCAAATTAAAGAACACTGAGATTCAAGGGCCCCAACGAAACAAAATTGAGCTCGAAGAAAAGGGGGGAAAAGACTGACATAAAGACACAACAGACTGACTATACACACAGAGATTTTATTTTGTTTTATTTCCTTGTTCTAAGTCACGTGCACTTTGTTATTTTTATATTAAGTGCACAAATTCATTCTAATGTTGTTCATATGTGTGAGAATACAATTTTTCTGAGAACTACAATTTGTGTGAGTGTGGTTAATGTTGATGTACTCCCCTGGGCTCCGTGAGCGATTTCCTAGTCTTCTGCGATTGGTCCTATCCTAGAACTGAAACCGAAACCTAACTCTGTATATCCTTTCAGACAGGGGTTACAGTAGTAGAAGTGCCGAGTAGCCAGGAGCCCAGTAGGTGACATCGATATTATTCTGTTTCAACATGGATGTTTTCCAAAAGTATAGTGTTAAAATACCCAATACAGTCATTGTTGATAAATCAGTCGGATCAGCTCAAGATGAAGAGGTTATTGACTTCCTTAAGAAGTATGGTGCCATTCAAAGCATTGCCCTGATTGATGATGCATCTTCTGAGTTTTACAAAAACCTGATCGTTGAGTTCTCCAGTGGCTCAGCTGTAGAAAGTTTAGAGCCACTCTTTCCATACAGACTCACAGTGAGAGATGATCCCAACGTTGTGTACAAGTCCCTCGGAGTAAGTCTCGTTTCCGGATTCGGATCAAGAATTGACATGAGGAGGCTTAGGAATGCACTTCTATCGCAATACTCAATGTCGCTTTTTTTGGCTGGGTATGTCTTTACTGCATCCTGCAAATCCTCAACGAAGTCGAAAAACGTGAACATTATTTCGGTTTTGATGCCTGTCACCTGTGTGTACTCTTCTGGTGACCTCAGCCTAAAGCCTGGATTGTAGGGGTCCTCGTTGAAGCTGAAATATACCCAGCTGTATAATCCATCACTCAACAAGTCGTCTTCAGGCTGACCCAGCAGATGCACCATAGATCTGATCAAATTATATAAACATCCTCTAGGGAAAAGCTCACTACCAAAATAAAGGAATGCCATGATGCATCCAACTCCCCACATGTCAACCGCTTCCGTCAGGGGGAGGCCTAAGGTCACCTCTGGAGCCCGAAATGAAGAAGGCTGCATGACTGTTCCGATGTCCACTTCGCTCACCCGTCTGGCCAGACCAAAGTCAATCAGTTTGATTTGGAATGGCTGATCATTTTGGTTCACCAGCATTATATTGTCTGGCTTTAAATCCGCATGGATGATCCCAATACTCTTTAAAGCATCAAATGCTATCATGAGCTGATGAGCTACAGGACGAATTTCATTAAGATTTAAAGGAATCCACCTTCTCTCCTCCATGAGGTCCCAAAGGCTCCTGTCCAACATTTCAAAGACCAGACAGGAGAGGTTATTGAACATGAAATCCTCCATGAAATTGACAATGTTGTGCTTGTCTGGATCAAGAGTCCTGATCGCTTTTAGCATGTTTATCTCCTTTCCAATAACTTCTGAGACATTTCCATCGTCTTTGTGGATTTTCACTGCCACGTGACTGCCTGTTGTTAAATTGATACATTTGGCGACTTTTCCAAACGATCCCTCACCACTGAAGTCCATAACCTGATAGCATGTGGTGCTGCTGTACAGTACATAATGCTTCTGAATGTTAAAGTTACATTAATACATAAAACATTTTCACTTCTTAGGAGAATATGATGGCTTCTTGAGTCCAGCTCGGGCTTTCCTTTCCACTTCACTGCAGTACATTTCAGAGAGCCCGTAGCCCGTATTGACAAATGCATGTCAGTTTAATTCACTTCACACACACACACACACTCACTCACTCACTCACTCACTCACTCACTCACTCACTCACTCACTCACTCACTCACTCACTCACTCACTCACGATAGAGCTTCCACATAAGACCGTCTCGCCTGTACTTACTTGAGCTCTTGCAGCTTCCTCTCTTTAATCTCATTAAGGCGCATACTTCTCTGCCGGGCTTGCTCGATCAACTTATCGCCCTCCTTGCAGGTCTCTCTGCGCTTCGCTATGGCTAAGAGCTCACGTTCTTTCACCTGCTGTCGCATTTCCTCCGCATGGCGCCGGGCATTCTGACACCGCTTCTCCTTCAACTCCTTCTCTTTGAGAATGGCCTCCTGTTGCACCCTGGGGTGGACAAGGTAGACAGGAAACTGACTAAAAACACCTACTGCTGCAGGATGTAACTGGTATTCTACGTTTCCTCTGATTCCTAAGATGGTTTGATGATGTGCAAATAAACTTACTTCAGCACCCTCTCAAACTCTGCCTTCTCCCGGCTGGCCTCCATAGACAGGACGTGCTCTTTATATTGAACCTGCTCCAAGCGAGCCATTTTCAGCTTTGCCTCCTCCTGGGCTTTCTTTTTAGCCAGCTCTAACTCTTTTCTCCTCCACTCCCTGTTTGTGCTTTCTTGGCGCCTCCGAGCACGGAGCTCATCCTTTCCAACACACAGACACACTCAAATTCCCATGAATCTGTATGAAAGCTGAGTTTGGATAGCAGGTAGCAGCTTTAAGGCGTTGGTCAGATACTGGTTTTATTCCTGACCTGCTCTGATTTGCAATCTTTAGCTTTTTCTTACTGAGCTCCCAGCTTGGCAATCTCCAAGTCCTTCTCCTTCCTGATTCGTCTCTGCTCTGCTTCATATTCTGCCTCCCTCTCCTGTGGAGGTCATAAAAGATATCAAGCACACCCTTGGAAAACTAAAAACTCAGAATAACTCAACTGTATGTAACAAATGATTGTCTGTCTATGGAGATAATTTGCTTTTCATCTGACCATTTTTCTCCGGTTGTATTCCATATCTTTCATGTCAGCCAGCTTCTCCTCCTCCATCCTCTGATCCTCTGCATTGATGAGCATGACCTCCTCATGCAGGCAGGTGAAATAAAGGCGAGCATTTCGCTCTCCTAACCTGATTCTCTGTTTGCGCAGCTCAGAAATCTCTGCCTCATTCTCCAAGGCCTTGCGGCGCACCGCCTCCATCATGGCATCCAGGCGCTTCTCCACTTTTAAATACTCAGCCTGGGACAGTTTCTTTTTCTGCATCTGGACGTCCCATGTGGCTCGACACTTGGCATTCAGAATCAGCTAAAGGGAACACAGACACAGACAAACTCAGTGGCACTGAGTGACAGCTTCACATTGCATCATCCACATTTGCCTACTACTTGGTTGAACGTTCTGATCTCCTCGTCTTCCTCCAGCTGTAACTGGTTGGCCCTGTTATAAAAATTAGGGTTACACAGCTAGTTGGATGTTTTAACTTATACAATGTTTGTTCCTATTTATTATATGTCCTTAGGGCACTTCCTTTTATTGCCGTTTTCCTGAGACTGGCAGGGTAAGGTAAAGTTTAGGTTAATCTATAAATAGAGGGATTTGAGAACAGAATGAGGCCTAGGGACAGGACAGAGAGGTGACATCAAGATTGGGGACATACTGGCTACTCATTAGGTGATATGTTGAAGAAAGCATTTAAAATGCATAATATGCATATTGACTGTTAACAATTCACAGGGGTTGAGACAGCCCATCTTTAGGAAAATGTATAAGAACCAACTGTTAACGCTCCTCTGGGAGCCTTTTTCTCTGTAACCCCTTTAGTGTGTTGCACGGTGAAACGCTCCTTCTTGTACAAGAATAATAAATTCAACTTAAACTTTGATGCTTTGAATCTGATCCTCCTTATTTAATGGTTTTCTTTAAAAATTCCCGTAACAGGCCCTCTCCACCAAGCGATTCTGGGTCTCCCGGGCCTCTACCGCCTCCTCAGACAGACGATTCTGCTTACGGGACATGTCTATCTCCATCATTCGACGCTTCATTTCCTCTGCTTTTTTCTGGATGAGGGATATAAATATATGTTTTATTTTTAGAAGGCATATTTATTGTAAATCTACAAGTTATAGGACCATTTTGGTTGGAGTGTTTCTCACATGTTCTTCCTCTTTCTTCTTCTCACGAGTCGCCTTCTGGGCCTCTCTCTCTTCCTTGGTAAGATTCTGGGAGTTTGATGTGATGCGTTCGAGCTCAGATGAAGGTATAATGATGGAATCTCCTGAAGGAGCCTCTTTGGGGATCCTGGCATAATGACGGGTAAATCAAGTTTACCATCACTTGCTCATATCCACAGATCCACAAATCTATATCAGTGAGTGTTATCCTACCTGAGGGTGCGAATGAGGTCTTTGGTGACGATTTGAATTGTCTCTCCATCTTGGTTCTTCTGGAGGTAAAGTTAACAACATCTCACAAACACACTCACAACTTGTCCACACTTTCAATATACGCTGTTGCCCATGACGTTGGAGTAATTTTGTTTTCAGACACATTCCTCCTTTTATTCCTGTTTATACACATCAGGTTAAAAGTGGTTTAATTTTCACTGTGAATCAAGAATAAATCACGTCGTCAATCAAATCATTTCATGAGAAAAGGAAAAAAGTATTTAACTCCAACTTTATGGGCAACAGTGTATTATTCTCTATATGCGATGAAAGTTCATAGCCATACATTTCTTTAACATTTAGAGGATTCAAACAGCTTTCATTATGGCGACTATCTCCATTACAGTTTATAGTTGATGATTTGCTGCTGCTGTGCATCTGTGTCTCTCTATCTCTGTCACAGGTTCCACTGCTACTGTAATCATTTTATCATTCATTGTAATTCATTGTCATTTTATCATTTATTGTAATTGTAGAATATGTGTGTGTTGATTTGTTCTGTACACGTGACATCTATTGCACATCTGATCCCTCCTCTGTGGCTCTTCCTGAGGTTTCTTCCACCTTTTTTTCCTGTTAAAGGTTTTTTGTGGGAAAGTTTTTCCTCACCCAGTCTAAGGCTCTAAGGACAGGGGGTGTCACTCCCTGTACAGATTGTAAAGCCCTCTGAGGCAAATGTACTTTGTGACTTTGGGCTATGTAAATAAAATCTGATTTGATTTGTCTACTTCAGGTCATTTCATTTAAAATAGATTATTTGACTGGACTATATAATTAATATATAAATATAATTTGAACAGGTGAGTTCCCTCAGTACTGTTGTCATGGACGGGGAATTTAGCTATTGAGTTTCTAGTACCAGGCTGTACACATGTGGAGACTGACTCACTTCTGCTCGAGGAATTACACGAAGGTTGCCACAGAAACGGCATAGAGAATCCGGTTGCTTTTCAAAATAAAACACCCCGTGCCAACTGCAGGCCAAGGGAAACAATTTAACTAAATTTATTTCTCATGGTAAAAACCAAGGGAAATGGCCACATCTGAGTTATATATGTAATATCATTCACTCACTTGTGTTGGGCTCCCAAACAGAGTTTCATCAACATCAGAGGTGGCAGCGATGGTGCAGTACCTAAAGCTGCTGCTCCTTGAGGTCTTGGATCCCCGTCCCTACATGGATATAACATCATAGCAGTGTGGTGTAGTCAATATCCAAACCAAAAGAACTTTTAAAGAATAAATACATCTAATCTCTTTACGTTATCATGACCTGAAAACTTACCATGGTCCTGATGGTTATTGGTGTCCGGTGCATATGAATGAATGTCGCTGGTTTGTTGTCAACACGTTTAAAAGACTGAAAACAACAGGTGATGTAGATCAATGTAGACAGGTTACTCAGAAATTTGACAATTTCGCGACGTCCGTTGCCATGGGAACAAAACCGACATGTATTATTATACAGAGAAATGATTATTATTTATTTATTTATAAACAGAAAACAATAAAGAGAATACACGGGCTAACTGTGATGTTGAGCATAATGATATGCGTTGTAATGTAACTACACATTCATTTTCATCATGGTATTTTAATGAGTGCATGAGTTACTAAATTACACGTTAAGTTGAAGGCGGCACAGTGGTGCAGAGTTTGGCACTGTGGCCTCACAGCATGAAGGTTCCTGCTTTGAATAAAGAAGGAGGCCAAATATTTAATACGATATTAAACTTATTAATAAATCGAGAATTGGTAAGTCTGCTGCGCATATTTTTAAAATCTTTTAAAATCTATATATGGATGGATGAATGGAAGTTCAGTTGAAATTTGTTGCTTAACATTTCTATTATTTGGTTACCCATTTTATTTTTTATTCAAGGTAGGAAGAAGTTCAGCATCTCAGCAGTGAAAACTTCGACAACAACCGCCAGCCACAAAATCATTTGGCTTGATCCTCTGTAGCTGCTGCATGCGATGACAAATCAGCTGTAACAGGATGAATTCATGAGACTGGAAACTTATTTCCATTAATACACCATGTGCAAACCCAACACATATCTATCCATATATATGAAGATATTCACCATCACATACACACATCTCAGAGTATAAATCTAAAATAAAAATGATACGAGAAGTTGCTGCATAGTCTTTATTTGAAATATATCAGTCAGAAAGGAAGAAAGCAGGTAAACATGCACAGTAATTCGCCTTGAAGAATATTAGGATCATAGACTCAGTAACCTTTAGTGTATCACTGCTGCAAGCCCTCATCTATCAGGTGAGAAGGACATGATCGTCATTAAAAACTATACTTACCACTGAATCAATCAAGTTAAACTCAAATACGAAAAAACCTCAGAGTAGTAACAAGTAAACTTAGAACTGCTGGATAGTTTGTTCCACCACCAAAACATCTTAAAATAACCACCACCTCTTCGTCTTTAATAACCCGCCTCTCACAGTACACTCTCCAATCAAACATAAATTATAATGCTAACGTATTATTACTTGATTTAAATTGATTTAATTCTCTAGTTCCAGCTAAGCCCAGACAAAAACAACTTAACACAACCCGAGTATCGTGGTCCCTTTGGTGTGGGAAGATAACTTCATATACCATCAATGATTGGCTTTCACTATTATGTTATTATAAGACAAAACCTTAAGTTATAGTTTCCCTAGAGTTGAATATTAATCACGACTTATAAGAGCTCAAGAATCTGGAAATTAAGTTATTTTAGAACGTGATTTACAGTTCACAGCCCTAAACTGTCCCCTAGTGGAGATTTTAGCTACTGCAGAAAGAAGAAGAAGAAGAAGAAAAGCGAAGCTCTGCCGTCATGTGGATCATGATTAGGTTAACTTTTATGCAGGACATGCATGCTGCCGAACGTCGAACCAGCCTCATCCGACTGGGGCGAGGTGGCGTTACTGTGGGGCAGCTTAAAGGTTTTGGTCGTTCTCATGGAAACGGTGGAGGTGGTCAGAGTACCTGTGAAAAAACAGAGAAAAGAAAATTAAAAACCTGCAAAATATACTCCGTTCATCCGACTGCAGGCTGAACAAACTCACTTTTTAGCGCAGAACGCGGTGCAGTCTCTGCCGATACTCTCGCTCCAAGCAGTCTTGTACAACACCTGAAATAAAAATCAGTTAAAAAACAAAACAAAACAGCAATGAAGCTGACGAAGAGCCAGAAACTGCTCTGGAGTTGACATGAGACCCACCAAGAAGACCAAGCAATGCAGGAACAGGGTGTAGAAGAAAGCAATGGTCCTGGCCATCTTGTTAGAAAGAATCACACGACCCTGAGAGACGAAAAATAACAAACACACGAGGATTATTCAAGAAGTTGCACAAAAACATGTTACCGTGTGTGTTTGTTTGAAGCTCACCAGGCTCAGAGTTGCTTTATCCCAGGGGCTGAGGCTCAGGTATCGGCGCTGACGCTCCTGAAAACAGAGAGTAGTCAGGCTCCACAAAATAATACACCGGCTTTTTAAGGGAATACTCACAGATTTTCACATTTCATGCTTTTGCAGACTTTTTACCTTTAATTTAGATCCTACATTTCCCAGATTGACTTCCAACAAAGCTACCCCAAAAATAAGACAGGACTTATTGACCATATGCCATGGCAGACAAAATGCAACCTTATTCTCAACATTTATAATAAATTATTAATGTTTAATCTCACTGAAAATGGGAAAACTAAAAAACAAGAACTTGTCCTTGCATTCTGCAGGACTTCGATCAGAGTAAGAAATTATGACAGCAAAATGGAGCAAGATATGACACATGACTTTCACTTGTGTGTATTGAAGGTGTGTGTCCTGTACCTTCCTGCTGAAAGATGCAAACGGATCCAGTCTCTCCTCGTACTGGGAGGAGTAGCGCATCACGGTGTCGTCACTACCTCCAGCCTGCAGCGCAGAGGAAACAGACACCTCTAAATATTTCAAGGTTGCCAAATCACGACAAGAACGTCACCCAAACAAAAGTCATGCAGTCATGCGCCACGCGCACACACACACACACACACACACACACACACACACACACACACACACACACAGACGCACTCTGCCAGGGTAGCTCTGCAGGAATTTGATTTTCTCATAGAGTTTGATGTTGTCTGCTCTCAGGCTGTCCAGTTCGTTCTGCAGGGCCTGCATGGTCTGCTGCATGGAGCGATTTTCCTGCCAGGGTGGTAACAGAGGAAACAGACACAACATATGAGAAAATTCAGCTTTCCCAGAAAAAGAAACAAGAATAGAGAACGTGTGAGAAAGATCGTGACTCACAGCTTCCAGCTCCTGATTGCGGGAGCGAAACCTCTCCCTTTGGCTGGAGATGATGGAGAGCAGAGAGTCCATCTGGCCCTGAGGAAGCTCGGGATGTGGGCTCACGCCTGAACCTGAAGATAACACGGATAAAACAACACGTAAATGCCAGAATTCACTTCCTCTTTTAACATGCATGCACATATTTGATGCCATTTTCTGTTTTAATTACCTCTAGTGGACATTTCAAGACTGGACCCCCGTCTTGACTGTCACATGTAAAGACAGAAAATCCCCCTAATCAGGCTAGTTTGCAGAGTTTAAAACAGACAGCCCCCCACAGAGCCTGAGCTCAGCAGGTTCACCTCATTTCAATCAGAGAAGCTGTGCTGTCGGCAAGACAGACTTCAGTATGTTGACTGTTTTGCCTGCGAGGTCTGACGCCTACATTCATGTGCTATCAACTCTTTTAGAACAAAGACTTTTCAATGTGGGAAATTCACGCAGCTCAGAGATCGTTTCAAAGACGAGACTGAAATGACACAGATGTTTAACCTGGAGATCTTGAAGACGGAACAAAAAGTTTTTCATCTGTCTCGTCATGTTTTGTCTTTTTTGACACGTAGAACAGGAACACGACGCCACTGAGCATTTAAATGTCCCTGGGACTTTTAACCAGCACATGAATAATTATTAACTGTTTAAGAACCTGGGGACTCATTTTTCAAGTAGCTTCTGATCACGAGGGACGCGTTTCTACATCAACATCTTCTGTCAAAGTTAAAGTTTTGTGTTCTTCTCACTGCTTTAATGTTAAGGAAAGCTGATGTCACATACTTCGGTGCACCAATCAGAGTTTTTAGCAATGTTTGAATCAATATGCGATGGCGACCACCACAGTCCTAATAAAGCAGATAAGCTGAGTCTTTCAGTAATAAATTTGTGATGAATAAAAACTTTTAGTCATCAGTCTTTACTGTTGAGTAGTCGGGCGTTGGAAGAGTTTTTAAAATTGTAAACCCATAATTCAGTCGTTGTTTGACATAATTCAGTGCCAATTCCACTTTATAAATTATTTTTACACTGATTACACACAGTAATGTCTGTTCAGACAGAAAGTACAGCATATATAGTCAATAAAAATACGGGATCATGCGTTTTATGAATCTATACGAAGATAAGAGGAAAAAGGGAGAAAGACTAGAGGGAAATAATGTGAAGAACCAGAGTTCACCAGAGGCCGAGCTGGACACAAACACAGAGCTCCCACTGACACAATCAGCCTGTAAATCTGTCACTAAGCCGTCTTGCAGCAGACCCTTTATTTTGTGTTCTTCTCTGAAGGCACATTTAAATTTAAGGCTTAAATTGAATTAAAAGTACCACTCCATCTAAAATTCCACTTAATTCAGAACTTGTGTCCGAAGAGAACAACTGTATAATAGACACTGTGTTCAGCTCTGCTTTTTTAATCCAGAGACATACCAGCGAACATCGCAGTGGCCTCTTTGATCGGCTCCGGGATGTTCCCCATGTCCCCGACCTCTGACCCGTCTGCGTCGGGGCGCGGCAGGGAGGACATGGCCTGGATGGTGCTCAGGTCGTGCTCCAGCTTGAGGATGAGCTCCTTCTGCTCGGCGCTGGTCCGCACGGCAGAGGAAAACTCCACCTGCAGCTCCGCGTAACGGCCTGTCGAAAAACAGAGAGCAGAGACAATTATTTATCTTTCAGGTTTTTTGTTTGTCTTTGTATTTCTGTTTTAAATTTCCAAAGTAACTCACCTGTGGAAGCTGAAAATGGCAGAAGCAGTCCAACATTTAAGATTCCCCTTAAAGTCTAATCCTGCCTGCTTTCTAACTGATCTCTTTCTCTGAGAATACTTCACATTTAAATGTTCAACAAAAAACACATTTCAAACATGATGTCTGGGCAAAGAAAAAAAAAACTACAACAGCACACTTTTAGTATTTGTATAAAAGAGATTTACTTCAATTATCACACCTAGGGTGCATGTGAATAATAATGATGATGAATCAAATGTCAATCATAACAAATACATTGTGAACGTTTCATACAGTGATATTGCTTTTCAATGTTGTAGAAGGGACTGTTTTACAGTGCTGAGAACAAACAACATGATACGTTTAGTAAATAGAAAGATAAAGAAACAATGATACGTGAGGAAAAACGAAAGGGAGGGGGGGAGACCCCAAAAGGAGAAAACAAAAAGCATCTCAGGAGTGACAGAAGTGCTGGGGAAACAACTTTCAAAAAACATCTTAACCATCCCTTTACAGTCATGCAGCCTTTTGTACTACAACACACATGTACGCACACACACTCACAAGAGAATAAAAAAAACAAACGAAAGAAAAAAAAAGCAGTGGGAGAAGTTATGAGAATTATTACTTCCACATTGTTGGTGACAAGGTTGGACAAATCATCTAGAAACACTCTGAACTCGCTAAAGCCTCAACAAGCATCTTAAAGCTTTCCAAAAGGGGGAGCTGAACATCTCCCCAGGTCATTTGGTTGTCAGACTACACTGTGGTTTAAGCTATGGGTGAACTGAAGCGACGACACAAAGTGGCAACATTCAGAAAAGAAAAAAAAAATGTCAGCAATCTTTTTTCCTTCTTTTTCTTTCTTTTTTTTCAAACAGAGGTGGAAAACTACTTCACTATTTTGGCTTTTTGCTTCCTCTTTTTTTTCCTTTTTCTTTTTTTTTTAAAGTCTGCAATGCAAGCATTCGCTGAAATGTTTTTTATTGTTCCAGAGTTGCTCTCTGGGCGTTAAAACCTGTACAGTTATAAGCATGAAAAACAAATCGAAGTGATAAGAGGAAATGGTTTAAGACTTAAAATTAGCTCGAGCCAACGTGAGTGAAAATAAAATAAAAAATAAACAAAGCACGCAAATAAAGTCGAGGGGTTGGGGGGTTAAAGGATGAGTGTATTGTGCTGTATTGTGTGTATGTATTACTGAGTGTGCTATGAATACAGCACCACTGATTCGGAAAAGTGTTTCCTTACAAAACCCACTTCATAAGATATATTCTAAAAGTATTACAAAAAACATCTGAGGTTTTTTCTTTCTTTTTTTTTCTCTTTTTTTTCTTTTTTTTCCTGAATATGGTGACCAGTGCTGCTGTTCGGGCTTCCATTACAACCAATATGTCAAATGAATAACCACTACTTCAACAGATCATACAGTAAAGCTTTACAACTTCAGAAAACATGATATGATATACAGCATCTGTTACACCTTTACAATGTTATTCAACAGTGTATAGAATCATCTGATTTAAATTTGTAGAAAAATATCTGTGGATCATGGAAAAGTCCTGAATCGTCCCTTCTCTCCTCCTGCCTTCAAACAAAAGCATACTGTGACAATAGTGAATCAATAGCTACTTGATCGACGACCGTATTTACACGTCTCTTTTCCAAATAACCATTAGAATTGGCACACGTCATTATCAATACCTGTAGTGCCATTATTAATGTCACAGCAAACCTGACACAACAGAAAAATACAAAATGCCCTATGAATAAATTCAGTGTTATTACAGTGTACGCTGTTTCTGCATGCTTCCTCCTTCATTCAATGCTCTGGCCTTTCGCTGCTAGTTTAGGTTATGTACAACGTAAGAAATGCATTGTGGGAAAACAACTGTCTGAAATAAGACCCGGACCGAAAAACAGGTCAGTCGTAGAGAATACACGAGTTTTCTCCTCTTTTTTTTTCTTCCTTTTTTTTAACTCTTTCACTGCATCCCAGCATTTACATACAACCCTCTCCAGAGAGCTGAGATAAACTTTACCAAGTACCAAATATGAAGTGGATGAGAGATCATTTCGCGGGATATATTGTTACGAACAAATCAGGTGAAGTCGTCTACAACTAATGACATCACTAGTTTGGTGCCCTGCTTGGCAGTTAAAGGCACAAATCCGATGATCTCACGTGGTTTAGGTGAGTTGATGGATCTGGCTATAAAATGGCGAATGGGTTAAGTGCTTATACTTTTACAGTAGCTATTCATCACCATAAAACGTACTGTGGGTGTTTCAGTCCGAGCAGTCCAACAGAAGGCAATAATACCCCTTTAGTATTCTGCAGAGGACAGATGTTTCACATCAGTCGTCCGCAGGAAGAGCCAATGGTTTTGTAGGAGTTTACAATTATTAGATACATTAGAAAATCCAATTTTAGCTAATGCGTCTTAATGCAGTGCAATGAGGTTATCAGTAACGTTTGACAGGCTGCCAATATATCTGGATGTGCGTTCGAGGATAAACGGGGGGAGGCTTAAGGATGGACTGAGGAGATTTTGGATAAAAACAGGTGTTTACTCATAATATCTACAACTGTACAGGACAATGGGCCCTTCTCTGTCACACAGCTATCTGTAGTTTGAAATAAGGGGCTGTATAAGAATACAGTCGATCACGTAGAAAACATGGGTACAGCTATCTTATGTTTCAATTTTAGTGTTAGGATGCGGATGCAGAGTCTGTGCTTGGTTCACAACCACTTGTTTTTTTTTTTTTTCTCTTTTAAAAAAAAGGCAGACATTTCCCAGGATCCCGGGATCGTACTCTTGTTGTAGTGTTTACAGACCCTGTCCAAGGTAAGATCCTACTAAGTGCTTTGATACGTGGACTGCAATATAAATTCTGCATAATCATAGGCTGGCTATCTGTTCAATCTGCGTAGCACACCTGCTAGCTGGTACACTTCTCTAATCTCAATTTGGCAGATATGACCTCCTTCAAGTTAACATGCGTGTTCTCAAGTTTAGGTAATTTCATTTGACCTATTTGACAAAAGTGTATACAATTGGACCTGTTAATTATGTTAAATGTGATTAACGAGTGGGTGGACTCTAATCTAAAGAAAGCTGCATGCCCTGCCGAGCGTTAGTGTCGGGCTTGCCCAAGAAACAGCGGAGGGGAAAAAAAAAAATTATCGGAGAACAGAAAACAGGAAAAAGAGATATGCTATCATATATTCACTGATCTTGATATGTCCTTTGATTCTCTAGCTAGCAATTTTAAGAGCATAACTGTTGTGGTAAAAGCTTTATGCTTACGGGAGCATGAACTGTAGCGAACACATTTTTCAAAGCTATTGAAATGACACTAAACTTTAGGATTCATGAATATACAAACAAATGAGAACTAGTACATCTTTGTAAATATTAACCAATACTGCCGGCAGTCTATACGTCTAATAAAAATGTTACTTGCCCTCAGGAACAGTATAATCCCTTAAAAAATAGACAACTCAAATGATAAGACATTAAATGAAAAATACAGCACCTATAAATAAGCAGAATAAAAACCAAACTATAAATGCAAAATAGCAATAAAACCAAGCTACAGTAAATCATAGTATTACACTACTTTGTGAGAGGATTAATGTAATGGTAACGCATCAAACAGCTTAAAGAAGGGTGTCAGTTGTGCACTAGTAGTGTGTGCAAGTAGATACGAAATATGACCCAACTCATTGGAAACACTGAACACTCCTCAATCGCACACACTTGTGGCACACGCATGTATCGACAGGCGTGTGTGTACATGCACCCGCGCACACACACACGCACACACACACACAAAGGGGAGGCAGTAGGCTGACAGGCACTGAGGGTTTGTGTGGGACAGGGAGGAGGTGATATGCCTTATAATTTGTAGTGTATACAGTAGAATTCAATGCAAAAGACTTACATCCCTGGATACAGGATAGACTGGAGGAGAGTGGTAACTACTCATTACCAGGGTTGGGGTGAATTCACTTTGACGGCAATCTACAGGAAGTACAGAGTAATCAAGTACTGCACATTGCAATTTATTTGCTAGAACCCATTTCTTCAGTCATAAATTTCATCATTGATAATCTTAAAATTAATTTCTGAGTGAATTGACCTCGACCCTGACTTGCATGCAGGCAAATACAAATGCATACGACACACACGCACACACAGACAAACAAACAAACATACACGCACACACTCTTCCTGATTTGGCCTATAAAAAAATGTGTTTGTGAACAGAGAAAATTTGTCGGTGGTGCAGACACACACACACAAACATACACACACACACCCACCAACACCCAGCAGGTCCAGTGCCGGGGTGCAGAGATGTGCTGTGCACAACCTAAAACAACAAGAGACACGTAAAGTATCACCATGTCAGACAGCTACAGTACTACGTGAATTCATTGTATCGTATTTCAACAATGCAACATTATTCCACTCTAATTTGCTTCTTCTTCTTTTTTTTTTTTCAAAAACAGTAACTTGTTATTCTCTTATTTTCTGTTCTTATTTTGTACTAATTAAAAATGCTTCCTAAAATTCCCTATTTTGTACTCTTTAGAGTCAATAGACTGTGCAATCTCTTATTGGCAACCAAATTGCAATATCAAAAAAAGAGATCATCCTTCATCCTTAAAAGAAGGCTTTAAGGAGACAGAAAGGGGGTTCCTTCCTTCCTTCCTCTTCAGATGAGTGCGTGTGTTTGTGAGGAATTAAGAAATCCTTCTGGCCATCACATGGCTGTCAGCAGGATAGGATATGGGACACAACAGGTCAAAGTTCATCTTTCTTACATCAGTAACCATGGCAGCTCAGCCGGCAGGCCTTCCACTACCCTCTTAAGAGTGTAGGAGTGAGATAAAAAAGAAAACATGCTGCCATTGAGAAGAGAACGAACAAACAAACACACACCGTTTTTGGGTGTGCATACATACGCACAGGTGCACACTGACACAACCCCTAACATACAAACACACACACACACGCACACACACACGCAGTGAGTGAAAAAGGCAAAGGGTTTGTAACAGTCACTCTACAGTGTGAAAAATGAGGCGTCTCACTGAGTGAGGGGAGGTTTGTGGACACTTGGGAGGTGAGAAGAAGAGCGGAAAAAATCTCCTTTAAGAAAGTGAGAGTTCTTGTAAGAGAGTTCCTGTCTCTATCTATCATCTATCAGTGTCTATCACTGTGACAGCTGCTGTGTCAGGCCTTGCCTGTGTTTACTGAGTCCAGGTTTTGACCCCAGCTGTGGGTCAGACCCCAGCTCAGGACTAACCAGTCTGGTGCACCAGTGGCTGGTGATAGGGGGAGGTACAGCAGGGCCGGAGGCCAGCAGGACGGCTAAGTGCTTTTCTCAGTACAAAAACAAAACTCAGTTTAAAAAAAAAAAAAAAAAAAAGGAGAGACACGCAAGTTCTCTTATTTTGTTCTTCTAAGTTTTCAGTAAATCTTCTTTTTAAGGGTTTTGCCAACCACTCTTTGTTTCTTTCCTCTTTTGGGAAAGCTTCTATGTAATAAAAATGGCTGCTGAGCTTGACTTTGGCTGTGTCCACTCTCCAACTGGAACAGAGCAGGAGGGGTCCAAGGTTAGAGGTCGTGAGGTTATGAGACAAGAGGGATGAAGGTTGGTCAGGGGGAGCTAGAACTCCCACTCTGAGGGATCCTCTTTGCTTGCAGCCTTCTCCAGCCTGTGGATGATGTTATTGAGATTGGCTGCTTTCTTCTTGCGCAGATTGTTGTCCCTGGGGTTTCTGGCAGGGCCAGAGGCTGGGATGTTAGTACTAGAGGCAGAGCTACTGGAGGACGCCTCTGTGAGGCTGAAGAGCCCCAGTCCACCCTGTCCACTGGAGCCTGGCCCGGCTAAGCCTGAGGTGGTGCAGTCTAGCTCGGCAGGGGAGTTATTAGAGCCCCCTGCCTCGGACTCAGCCTCCATGTCGTGGTCTTTGCATGATCCTCCGTGATCCTCCAGGCCAATGCCCAGTCCTTGGCGTGTCTCCACTGTGCCCTCAGATTCTGTCCCATCACAGCTGTCCCCCTCTCCTGATTTGGACCCGCGAAGGGAAGGGGAGCCCCCCTCACTGCCAGGCCCCATCCCTCCAGCTGCCTGGATCTCCTCTATGAAGAGCTCTCGCCGGATACGTGACCTAGTAGAGACACAGGAATTAAAATAATTTGAACTTCACTGATGTCCAGATAATGAAGGAGTGTGCTGACGCGGTCAGGGCAGTAACTAAGCCTCTCCATATTGCAACAATATCTGAGACAATTGCCATTTATTTAACAATTTAATATAAAAATATCTACAGATCTACAAAGCAAGTTCAAAGGAGCAAACATAATTAGAAGCTTTTTAAGTAGGAACAAAATTATATTTACTGAAATGCTGTTAATGCTCTTTGAAGAGCAGCTTGTGCTGACCTGTAATTATGGAACCAGTTGATGACAGTACTGGTCTTTAGGTTGAGCTGGGAGGCCAGCTCCTCAATGGTTTTCGGTGAGGGATAGGGTTTCTGCTGGTAGGCCCTTTTCAGGGCTTCCTTCTCTTCGGGGCCCAAAACCACCCTGGGCTTCTTCAATTGCTGCTGTCCGGGGCTCTGGGAGCCCTGCATGTAATCTTGTCCGACTAAACCCGCGTCCACAGAATGGCCATCACTCAGGGAGCTCAACCGCCTCTTCATGTACGCTGAACGGTGACAGAAAAACAAGAGGAGGAAGTAGTTAGTTAGTACCCCAGAAAGAAAAATGGGGAATAGCAAAATTAAAAACTGAAGACTTGTTCCAGCTCATCGTTTTTCTTTTCTGTGATCATAAATTAAACATGAAAGAAATATTTAAAGGCGTTACCTTGGACTTATATATATATATATATAATATAATATATTGATCAAATCATCATGATTAAATTATTTGATAATTATGATTTGTTGAAGCCATTGACTAATCCGTCTTGTAAGCAGACTGTCAGGAGAAAATCTTTTTCAAGATTTGGGTCAGACGTCTTGTTCGTCAGAAGTCGGTCACAGTTGATGTCTCGTGTTTGACGGACGCACGCCGCCAGGAAATGTTACCTACTGTGTGCACCAGACAGTGCTCTAAAAAAAAAAATCCTCTTCAACATCCACTAGGTGGTGCTATTGTCTTTCTCAGGACTTCTAACAATGAAAGCATCTCTTCCATTTTATAGCAAAACAAGCAGCACCATTCACTCGGGGCACCGGCGGCTGAAAATGAACAGCTCATGGCAGCTTTGCATGAGGTTGACATTTTCTCAACCCCAATACACGCTGCCAGATATATTAGTGTTGCTGGAAAATAAAAACCCTCGGAGCAAGGTTAGACCGCTCTGAAAGTTGTGTGTTGCCTCGCAGGCTTGTACTACACAAAGGGTGAGAGGTCAAACATGGTTACCCTGGACTGGGTCCATGTCTTTCCTCTGGGCACCGCTGTTGGGCAGGACTTTTCCCCATTGCTATTTGGATGCATTACTTTGGGGTCAATAATCTAAAACGAAGTTGAATGGAGGGTAACCACACCCGTTCGAGCCCCTAACACACTTGCGTGAGGTCAGTTCTGTTTTCCTGCCCTTGTGTGTAGTTTGTGTCATCAGGAGGGGAAACTGATCCAGGATGGTCATGCCTACTGGCAGGTTCAAATCTGTGTGTCCCATCTGTACAGAGAGAGCTCGAAGTGGGCAGTCAGGGGAGGGATCACTGCGAGGCAGCGAGGAGGGCGAGGCCTCTGAGCTTCACTGCTCCTTAAACGCATCATGAACACAGACGGGAATAAAGACTGACGGAGTGACAGAGCAGGCTATGGCCTAACGTATGATAAAAATACAAGCTTATAGACACTGGTGAT
Source organism: Collichthys lucidus (assembly GCA_004119915.2). Lineage (NCBI taxonomy): Eukaryota > Metazoa > Chordata > Actinopteri > Sciaenidae > Collichthys > Collichthys lucidus. The sequence continues at coordinate 13,133,308 of CM014090.1, forward strand.
TATTATGATGACGATGATAATGATGAAGAGGAGTGCTGATGACTGTGAGTAAGCAGGCCTGCGGCAGTCCCCCAGCTGTCACATCTAATACAGTATGTGATGTCTGCGGTCCTGATTGGGACTGACATCACACCAAGATGACTGTGATCTGCACAACATGCTCTGCTGTCCGGCACAAAGGATTTTGTGAGTGCAGATGTGCATTTGTAATTCAAAGGCTTTTTTTGTGAATGTATTTATAAAGTAAACGCATGCTTAAGTAGGCGACATAAAGGTTTCTGTCTCAGTCTTTTGTTCATTATCTCTGCAGGCACGCTGCTCTGTAAGGCGCTCACTTCTCGTCGTCAAGCTTTGACTACACACCTTTCTTCTCCAGTCGTTTCATGTCCATGAGTTTCTCCACGCTGTGTGGGTCCTGGAGCCAGAGCTGCATGCGGACGAAAGGCTCTCTGCCCTTCAGGCTGAGCTTGTGCCAGGGTTTGGGCCTGGCCAGCAGGTCTGAGACAGAACCCTGAGTCAGACCCAGGATAGTCTCCCCAAACAGACGTTGGCCTGGTTAGACGAGTGAGAGAGAGAGAGAAAGAGAGAAAGAAAGAAATGGTCATTTCAGAGAACTGAGTCAAAAGATGAATAATTCATCACTGGGGGAGGGGGGCAAAAAAAACCAAGTGGACAACATCGTCCGTGTTTCTTACCAAGGTTATTATCAGTCAGCACCTCCTTAACCTTCTTGGTGATAGCGTAAGTATCAAGCTCAGGAGACATTGCAACCATTTCCTGGATACTGAGACCCGAATGACCAGGTACAGGCAGCGGGGTGCCGAGCTGAGACTCCCCACCTGAGGGATCCTCGGACAGAGGTTTGAGACTGGAGGACTGAGAGGCGAGCGGATCCCCTGCTAGACCGTTGACAGACTCCTCGGCTGAGCTGAGGGGCGACTCTGGAGCCGGGCTGCAGCTGGCGGATGTCTTAGGAGTACCCTCTGCTTGAGCGGAAAGATCATACAGGTTAGAAGACGTGTTAGCGTGCAGGGAAACAGCGTTTCATCTCCTCTCCCTGCTGGGTTTGGGAGGGACTTCAGTCATACTACATCAATTAATTTAACTCCTGTTAAACAAACAGCAAAGGTGCTTAAGTTTTCAGTTTGAAGCTTTTTTGGCTTCCTCCTCCTATTCCTTCATCTCCCTGTCTCAGTCTGTGTAGTACTGCTGTGCAGCTCAGCAGGCTGGAAGAGAGCAGTCATGAGGAGCTGTCAGTGTACATTAGCTGCTGTTTACACCCCCAGAGAGAAAGAGAGACACGCACACACACACACATACACAGCGCTGCCATCTGGCGCTGCAACACTAACTTGTCTATGACATGACAAACCAGCAGCTTGCTGGCTGACACTGCCACAGCACTGATGGTGGGGGGCGGGGGGGGGGGGGAGGAAGAGGGGGGATTGGTGGTGGGAGGAGAAGGAGGAGCGTGGGTGGGGTGAGTGACAGACTGACAGTAACAACTAGCCACTAGCTCTAATCAGGCTTTCAGAGTAATGCTCGAGCCCAAGGAGCCTGGTTGTATGAATCCATATACTCTATATACTGGTGTGTGTGTGTGTGTGTGTGTGTGTGTGTGTGTGTGTGTGTGTGTGTGTGTGTGTGTGTGTGTGTGTGTGTGTGTGTGTGTGTGAGATTTGTTTACCTTGGTTCTGAGCTGGCTGGATGTGTGCGTTTTGCCCCTGGTCTCCGTTGAGCCACGGCTGCATGCGGAGGTATGGCTCTCTGCTCCTCTGGTTCAACTTGTTCCATGGTTTGTGCCGAGACAGACTGTCACTCAATATTCCCTGAAACACACAGCCGGAGAATGGTTCAGACATTGTGGAGTAAAAACAGCATAATAAAAACAACAAGGGCAGAGAAAACACACACACACACACACACACACACACACACACACAGACAAGCTCCCCCTCTCCTCCCCTCACCTCTTTGGAGTCCTCCTGGTTGTGGTTGTCCTCTCCTGTCTGGCCAGTCATGGCCCTGCGGTGGTCTGTATGCATATTGCTCCACCACTGCTCTCTCCAGTAACCCACTCCTCCAGAACTTCCCGAGCGGGCCGACCCTTCGGAGCTCCGGCCCAACCTGAGAGCTCCGTCAATGGACATGTCGATCCCTGAAGAAGCCCTGCTCTCTCTCTTCACACTGGAGCTGAAGTCCAGGATGGGAGACGGTGATGAGGGGGAGGACAAGAGGGAGCTGGAAGGCTTCTTGAGGGAGAGGGCCAGCGGGTTGTAAGGGGGGAGGGGAGCGGTGAGCGGGGAGCTCAGGAGGTCCCTCTGAGATGCAGTGGATGATGAAGAGGAAGAGGAGGCTTTGAGCATGGGCTCCAGCGCCGCCTGCTGGGCCTCCATCTCTCTGCGAGCTTGCTCCAGGATGGAACGGATTGCCTCGTCTGAACCACTTCCCCCTCCAGCTCCTATACCGCCTCCGCCCCCTCCTTTCAGTCCTGTATACGAGGGTTGAGCATGGGACAAGTCTGTTGGGGGAATAGAAAAACGGGTCGTCACATGAGACGCAGACTAACGCTCACAGCCACAATGTATCATCTTCAACACTCTGAGTCCTCTGGAGATGGAAAAAAAAAAACACGACTCACCAGCTTTCTGCACCTGCAGCTCTCTTTTGGCCTGCTCCAGAATTGACTTGATAGCCTCATCTGAACCCGCCTCTGGGGTGCGTACACGGGCAGTGATGTTACCTGGAAGGAGAGAAAGAAGGAATGGGAGATGGGAAAAATAAATAAATAAAAAAGTCAGATTAAAAAGCAGAGATAGCCAACAATAACGGAGCCTATAAAGGACGGAGTAATTACACCATAGCACGGCACAAAGAACAACATTCCCACAATTGAGCTACAAGGCAACTACACTGGAGGGATTGTCATAATTTCTCTGGTCCCTCTGGAGCTCACACATGCACACGTGCTACAGGGTTCGTACAGTAAACGCTCCCCACAGAATAACAACTACCAATAAAATCCCTAAATACACATGCTAGCTTTTCCTTTGACGCAAGTCACTGGAACTGTGCGGTTACCTTCAAGGCACATATATCTGCGTGCCTGCCCGCAAATTAATAATAAAAAAAAAAACGCCAACTCACACGCACGCACGAACGCACGCACGCACACGCACACAACATAGATACAGTTCACCCCAACACAAACATGCCACACAGACAGAACGTGCTACAATCTCTGCGTGTGAAGGGGACAGACCTGTGTGTGAAGCTGTATTGGAGAGGGCTCTCCGCTTCGGAACATCCTGAAACACTCGGCTAAGCTGGGGCTGGCCTGAGCCCTCTGTTAAAAACAATATACCACACACTATGTTACAGCACTTGTGTGTTTCTGTCTTTTTTTTTTTTCTTTTACAGCTAGTCTATATGGTGCCCTGTGATCAAACACATGGAATGTGTGGACACTTCCATCCAAAGCACATTATAGTACCATAAATGCATTGATCTTCACCATCTGTGGCCTCTTCTACCTCCAGGAATATTAAACTCATTCAGAGCAGTGAGGGATGAAATATTTAATAATGCGGATAAAAGCAGGAGTGGCCTTATTTTTATTTTTAACCAGGGTGGTAGACTTATGTTTTTTTGTACCACTGAGACCACCTTCAATCAGAAATGTCCTGATGCGTTAACAAAAGCAGGCACAGGCTAATCGAATCTACCCGTAGTTAACAGTACCCCTGCCTTCCTCCTAGTTCCCACCGATCAATACTATTGACGTGTGAAAGGTTTCTGTATTGACTGCGATAGCTAGGAGAGGCTCTTGGGATCAGTGCGTGACTAGGAACTCACTCAAAACACACAGGTGTGGCACAGGATGGGAGTTAGGAAAGAGAAAGAAAAATAAAAAGCTAGTCCATATTGACAAGCTAATCAATGGCTCTCTGCAGGGCTGTACACACTCACACACATGCAAGACACATACATACACACACACACTCTCACGCACGCGCTGAGACGTTCAAGATACACAGACTCACCTCTCTGTCGTCCCTGGATGCTGCGCAGAGCGAGGATGTTCTGCTCATCGGCGAGGAACTGCCTCATCTTGTGGAAGGGCTCCTTTCCTCGGATGGTTAGCTTGTTCCACGGCTTCGGTCTGGCCAGGATCTCACTGACCGAACCCTGGGACAGTCCCAACACATAGTGGCCAAACACACGCTGACCAATGTTGTGCTTGATCAGCTGCTCTTTCACCTGCCGGGCGATCTCTGCAGTGTCCATGTCCTCCCCGTCCAAAATACTTCCCGTGGTGGCGTCAGAGTGGCTGGGTGACGGGGACGGGGCACTGCCAGCGGTGCTGCTCCCGTTAACAGGAGCCATGTCTGGGCTGGCTGGAGGTGGCTGGGGACTACTGGCTGCCAGTGGGATGGCAGCAGAGCCAGAGCCAGGGGTGGAGGTAGGGATGGAGCTGAGGGTTGGGGTGAAAGGGGTGAACAGTAGAGCCCCGCTGGGGATTCCAGATGATTCCTGCAAGGCTTTGGAGTAGAAGGTCTGGAGCAGCTGCCGCTGAATCAGAGAGTTCAAAGCCATCTTACCACCCACCAGAGGGAACACGGGGGAGTAGAAGTCCTGTCCAATGCCCGTAGGAGTGAAAGGGTGCGTTTCGCCGCTGCTGGTGGTGGTGGCAGTGTTGAGGGGGTCCGTATGAGAGCGAGACATGGGGAGCTGGGAGGAGGAAGGGAGAGAGGGAGGGGGAGGAGGGGGCGAGGAAGAGAGGTCGCTGGGCATGGTCTCCTCCTTCGGTGTGGACTCTTCTGTCCCTTTTCGCCCGGCTGACCCTACAAGAAAGGTCAAACACACCATGCATTATGGGGGAGTCAACAAAAAAGGGGTTCCAAAAAGAGAGAGGAAAAAAATAAATAAATTAACAAAAGTTATCTTAATCAAGTCTTTTCCAAATTAGTGAACTTTGTTTTCCTTTTTTGCCAACCCCCCCAGACAAAGTGCCCATGCATTTGTGATTTCAACCTTTCTTGTAAGCCACAGCCTGGAAGAAAAAAAAAGGACAAACAAAACAATTGACACTGTGCCACTTAGGCAGATTAGCTTGGCCCAGGGCTCAGTCGCACTCTCTCTTTCTTTCTCTCTCTCTCTCGCACGCAGTGAAAGTGGAAGTAACTGGACAGGATAAAATGATGTCCTTAGATAGCCAATACACCATGTGAATCCTCTTCCATGCTGCTGCGGTGCGCTCCTAAACACTCATAAATTCCATTGCAGATGCAGTATTATAGTCTTTAGTTCAGAAAATAAAAATACATCCAGGGGAAAAAAAATTGGAGCAATGAAACTTTTGAAAAACATTTTTTATGGCTGAACAGAAAACAAATGCATGTCACCAAAAACAAAAAACAGATGCCTTAAGTCACTCCTCTGCTGAAGTTAAGACTTGTACATTCTCCAAAACAATTATAAACTATATTTCCTCAGTTTTGCAACTACTGGAATCCATCTTGATGATAAACGCTGGGAGAAATATTATTCTAATGCATAACCCATTGAGACTTAACATGATTGAGTAAGACAGTAAGCTCCCCTTACTGTGAATGTTAATCAATTCAAAGCTATTCAACTATTCAAGCCTAAAGCCATGACATTTCAAACCCATAAACAGTGTTGCAGAGGGCAGGAGTCCTTATGTAGGGGCGATACTATGGTGTCCTCATTTTTGTGTACTGCAACTTTGTTTGTGTTTGGAGACACCAGATAGTATGGGACGACAATTCTGTGCCATTTCTTTTGCATATTTAGGACCCGATATTGCAAATCATTAAAAAAAAAAACACATTAATAAATGTTCAAGTATTCTCAGAGAAAAAGAATCTGTGTGCATACATACAATATGTATGTATGCACAGCCCTGATGTGAATCTCATCACAGCCTTACCTGCAGCTCAGCCCTCATCTAAGCTCCCATCAACACTGGACTTCACTTCTGTGGGACGGCCTCTCTTTTATTTATGCTGGTCTGACCGAAACATGGTTCGGCCAGTGTCGATGAATCCAGCGCTCACTATAAACTTACATTGGGACGGACTTACCGCTGAGCTCAGTGTTGGCGATGCGCAGAGCGGCGCTCTCGGACTGGAGACTACGGTTCCTCTCCAGCAACAGCACCTCCAGAGGTTTGGATGAGTCCTGATGGAGGGGAGGAACGGAACGGAAATTAACTTTTCAAAATAACTCAGACCTCCCCCTTTCACGAGTAAGTTCATTTTTACTGATCTAGTTATACAATTTTGTTTTGTCAATGACCTAATTACTATTACTGCAACTTTACGCGTAAAGTCCAGTGTGACAGGTCACGTATGTCTGTGCATTGTAACTTTTACCTGCATAGAGTCAGATGTTCCAAACTCCATTGACTTGAGGATACTGAAGAGAGAAGACAATTCATTATGGACCCCACAAAATGTGCACACACACACACACACACACCCTGTAGCATGCCAGCTTTTCTATTTCAGTCTTTTCAAGGACACAGAAAGGATAGAGGGGCACGAGACACGATATAAAGCTGCAGACATCCATGCTCAACCTTCATAAGGGCACTTAATTGAGTTAGATATCTTAAATGAAGACTTGCATCTTGTTTAACATCATTAAAGACATCAAACGCATTCAATAAATAGACCTGCGCTGAACACACACACACACTCCTTTGTGCGTGCTCCTCACCTCAACTCCTTCTTCACCTCCTCATAGTCAGCCTGCTTCTGCAGCTTCTCCTCCAGTTCCTGTAGATCACAAAGAGACGAAAATACATAAAATAATAAAAAGCACTCCTTGGAGCTTTGCGTGTCAAACTTATTTCGGTGATTTCACCCTTGATAAGAGAAGAGAGGGAGTAAATGTGTGAATATAGTTACAGTTAGGTGTGATCAGCAGGAAAAAAAAATATACAGAAATAGGCTGATTAGAAAAACCTAAAATGTCTGAAAATACACTGCGGCTGTGTGTCCTGTGGGTACCTTGAGAATGGCAGTCTTGCTGCTGAGCTGCTGCTCCAGCTGTGTTATCTGGGAGCTGGTGGTCTCTCGGAGTTTGGTCAGGCTGGCCTGCAGTCTCTGGACGTCCTCCACCAGCTGGGCGGTCTCCCTTTCTTTGGCCCTGAGCTCCGCCTCCAGACTTGAGTGGGATACCACTTCCGCCGGCTGTTCCTAAAGGCCAGAGAGGGTGGCAGTTTAATCTGATGTGCGAAATAAAAGCTATACAGCTAATTATAAAACCACTGATGAAAAGTCCTGATTTCAGAAACATTTAATGACTACAGCAATCAGTCCGCCAGACAAGCTGATCTGTGCACTGATTATCATTTCAAAGGCCAACCGCGCTTCACTAATAATCAGAAGCTACTTTAGTGTCACTAAGTTAACCAAGTCTCACCTCTACAGTCTGCTGTGCGGTCCAATAAATCAGTTAATCAATACACCAATCACCTATTGACTCCGAAAGCCTGACCTTTAAGATCAGTGATCCATAAATTGGAGCTTTAAATCAGCTGACCGCCTGTAGCACAGAAAGGCCAAGCTGATCTTTAGCCTACCGATACCTCTCTGTCAGCCATCCAGCAAGTCAGTGAAGCAGTGAAATGTGTTACCGTGTCAGGGTCGGCCTTGGCCGGGCTGCTGAGCTGCTGGGATTGGTTACTCAAGGACAGCCGTTCTCGGAGCGACTCCGCCTCTCTCTGAGCTGCTTCTGCTCGCTGGAAGGAGAAGAGGAAAAGTTGAAGGAAAATCAACGAGAGGAGATTTTAACATTGTCAAACATGATTAATCTAATGCTGATGATCAATTTCAGTGCTACTGTGTCCTGTGCTTTTTTTTGGTGTTCCCGCAACTCATCTCAATTTTCCACTAAGCCCACAGTTGAAAACCTACTTAATACGTGTAGATGGAGAGAGCAGACCGACAGCAGAATAGAAAGACCAGGAAAGCAGTCGTTCAAACGTAGTGGCATTCAAAGCAATCAAACTGAATAAAGTTTTCCAGTACACCATCTTCTTCTACCAGCCAACTGTGCGACTGTAAGGAAAGGAAGGCCGTGCCCTTCCAGCATAAACAAACACACACTAAAGGGTGGAGGTGGGACGGGCGCGACGTACGTGTGGACTGACAGCCAACGGTGGATTTCTACTTAATTGAAAATATTAAATTAGTCCCCTGAATTGAGATGATACCCGATGCCTTGTATTCGTGGCCAAGCTGCCATGCTCCAGTTGGGAATCATCTGCAACGTTGGCCAACTTGCCATCATTAGGAGTTACAGGGAGCCGATTCCACAGTGTTCCTAATTGCAACCATATTGAGAGCCGTTATTGACTGGGTGGGAGTTGGACTGCTGGTTGCAAAAGAAAAATCCTGTTTTCCATTTTCTCCTTATAAAAGCATATAAAAAGTCTGTGACTGAGCTGCGGGCCATGCTGTCATCCTCTGTAAACCTCAAATCAGAAGTGTGAATAGTGTGTGTGTGTGTGGCATTATAGTCGGAGCGCTAACCTTCGGGCTAATATTAACATTACATGCCTATGCTACCCCTTTAGCCACAAATCATACTCTTGGGCTAATAATGAAAGTTAACAACAATGACATTAACAGATACCACAGGAATATTTACAACACAGGGGCAGAGGCCACGCTGGGGGGGCTTATTTCAGCCGGTTTAGTAGGTGTGTAATAAACATGTAAAACAAACAGCAGCCCTCACAGTAACACCAAAAGTCGTTATTTGTAAATAGACACCACATTTTTATTCTTCTTTGATTATGAACAAAGAAGAATATTTGTATTTTAAAAGGATAATGCTGACCATGTTTTATATTCTTGTCAAATATATCCCATAAAATAAAATAAAAAGACCAAAATAAACTGTCCAACTGTTCAGGCCCCCAATCCTGTTTGTTCCTACTGAAGCATGCAAATGTTTCGTTTTTGGGAAGAGTTAAATAATTTCCTAAAACCAGCTGCACACTGTCAACTCAAGCATGAGTAAGTAGCGTATAGACTGCTAATCCCACCATGTAAGAAGGAGCGCTACCACAGGTCCATCATCCCAACAGCTGTCGGACTCTTTAACACCAGCAGGACTTTCTTTGATACATACATTTTTTACTCATGAGTCATTTCAACCTCACGTATAGGAGTTGCTGTGACTAATACATCCCCGAAGTGTGGGATCATTAAAGTCTTCTCTATCTTATATGTTTGGGACTATTTTCAGACGTGGATTAAAAAATTTGGTTGCATGTGGGAATCAAAATAAACTCCTCTTCCTTCATTCAATTAAACTTTGAGGATCACTCATGTGCCACAAAGAGCAGACGACATTTGTTGACAGGAAGATGAAGACAGAATATCACTGATTAGATCGTTTAAATCAAATTTACTTGCACAAGTAAATGCGCTCTTTTTCACTTTCTCTGGATTTTTTTAATCAATAAAACTTGGCGGAGTCTGGTGTGGTGGACAAATTGGACAACATGTGTAACTCTGCCTGCATGAATAGTTTGGATGTTGAGTGGGTTACCTGATTGGCTCTTTCCAGGTCCGTCATCACCATCTCAATCTCATCGGCCCTGAGGAAGACATTTACTGTTACAATGGAGCATGTGGGGGTGCTTATGAGGGACACCGCGCACAAATAAATGTGTGTGTGTGTGTGCGCGATTGCTCAGAGAGAACACATTTAGAGAACAACGGTGCCGTGTCCATTAAGCTACTGTCTAAATTTCACCTTAATCCATTGATTGTGAACTCCATAACCCAAACAGCTTGTATGTGTGCATGCATACATGTATTTAAGTGTGTGTATGTGTGTGTGTGTGTGCCTATGTGTGTGGGTGTGCACATGTAAGCCCCTAAACCCAGGCCACACTAAAACAGAGGGATTACATTAATAGAGCTCTAAGTCCTAATACAGCAGACTAATCTGCTATGAAGCTGTGTGATTGTGTCTGACTAATGGTCTAGATGGGAGCCATGGTTCACCTCTCACTTGCTAGAGGTCAGACAGCAGGAATACATCCCCATAATACCACATATCATTGGATTTTGGAGAAAAAAGTTAAACAAGCGTGTTGTCATTAGTGTCATGACGACCCTGTAACTTTTCTGCAAGCAGTGACCGAGATGTGGAAGAAACTTTGGGGACGAGTACAGACAACACAGACACGCAGGGAATGTTAATTAATTGGTAGGCTTGCATTAAATTTCAGGTCATACACCACGCCTAAATAATTGCCTAAATGATTCTCTGTTAATTAGTAGGATGTGTGTGTTTGTGTGTGTGCACGCCCCAAGATACAGTTTGAATTTATTTCGCTGCATGTGCAAGTCACAGTAAACAAATGCAATAAAATCCTGAGAGAACGACTTTATTGGTGTTTGACGAAGTGTGTATTCGTGCGTGTTTATTTAAGACATTACTTGCCGATAAGAAGACGGCACCGAACGCCAAGATGTGAGTACATACTGTACAGTATGTGCACTGCCGTATCCATTAAGACCTTTTGATTTCTCTGCAATCTTTTGATAGTGAACCCAATAACCCACGCAGCTTTTGTATTTGTGTGTCACAGTATGAGAAACAGTGTTATGTCCCATAGGCTTGAGTACTACTGATTTGAATGTGTTTAACAAAACAGACACAGTTGATATTAGGTCAACATTGTGCCACAGGCAATGCAGCAAAAAGAATCAGATGTGGGTGGGAGAGCTTTTCACTCTCCGCTTTTATTCTTTCCCTAACAGTTAAAAGGATCTAGTATGCATTTAAGCAACATAATAGTACACTACCTCACCAGCTTTTATCCTGTCTTAAGCTATAGTGTGCGGGACCCACACGCGCACTCACTCCAGCCCGCGTACACACAAGTGTAAGGTCAGAGAGCCAACAAGCCAGAAAAGCTTGTAATGGAGAGCGTTTATGGGTAGTAATGCAACCCAAATACACCAGCGCTCCTGCTCCAAATGTGATCATTTAATCAAAGTACAGATGCACAAAGTCTTCTTAAATAACCTTTGGATTTGGCTGTATTTGGGAATTATAAAGGCAGAGCTAAAGGCTGAGGGCCAAAGCAGATCACAGGGAAGGGATTTTCGGCATATCCTGATACAGTCAGTCAGTCGCTGGGCAGGGGAGGAACTGTCCGCGGCCAGCCAATGCACCCAGTGGAATTAATTCATCAAACACTGAACAGTAAAGGGTGAAGTGGGGGTCCTTGGTAATGACAAATCGTGATTTTAGCCAGCAAAACTTCTCCATAAAGCTCTATATAGCAGCCACAGGGAGGAGCTATAGAGTAGATACACAGCAGCACTTGAAATCACATACACAAAACAACACACACACTCTTTTGTACCATGAAAGCCAATGGGTGCACCCAGTGACATCAGTGAGTACTGTAGGACTTCTGAAACAAGCCCAGGGCCTCTAAGTCCCTACTGTACTTCCTCCATCTCAGACAAGCCTTTTCATCTCTTATCATCTTCTCTGTCTTGCTCCTCACTCAACCGGCTCCTTTTTCCTTTTTCCACCCTCTGCTTGCCTCTATCCTTTTCCCCCTCAACCCGTTTCCCTTCCCATTGCCCTCCACTTTCTCTCCTTTCATCTTTTTTCTCTCCTCTTCCACCTCCCCTCTCTCATCTCTCGCCCTCTCTTCCTTGGCCTCTGTCCTCTGTGCCAGCAGGATATTCCCCTGATTTAGATTTTCATTTCTCTCCTCTATCGCACTCTTATCCCCTCTTCCTCGCTGTAGCCTCCAGCCCGACTTGCTTCTTGCCCTCCAGCTTTCATCACTCCATTCCTTTTCTTTCCTTGGCTTTCTCCACATTGCGTTTTCACAGCGTGTTACCTTGGGGATTTCAAGGAGGCTTAAAAAGAAGCTAGCCGCAATAGTGTGTCTGTGTGTTTGTGCGCATGTTGTGCGCCATTTTGTGTTTGTCTGTGCTTTAGATGGACACAGGAAAAGCCGATTGACTATGGCTTAATTATCAGCAATTAAATGCTTTTCCCAAAATGGTATCAGGCCTTTATACGCAGGCAGACACACACACACACACACACACACACACACACACACACACACACACACACACACACACACACACACACACACACACACACACACACACACACACACACACACACACACACACACACACACACACACACACACACACACACACACACAGAGAGGAGCATGCACACGCACACAGCATCCTGTGGGGCTGGGGATCAATATATCATTAATCTTTAACAGGGACTAAACGGGTAAAACGCAGCGAGCCAGACCCTCACAGCGCCAACACAGAGAGGGGGCTACGCTACATCTGCAGGCCCTCCTCCCGCTGAAGCTCACACACTCTGGGCACTGCAACATTGACCAAATTCTCAGAGAGAGAGAGAGAGAGAGAGAGAGAGAGAGAGAGAGAGAGAGAGAGAGAGAGAGAGAGAGAGAGAGAGAGAGAGAGAGAGAGAGAGAGAGAGAGAGAGAGAGTGTGTGTGTGTGTGTGTACGTCAGAGTGTGCGCACGTGTGTGTGTGTGTGTGTTAGCGAGTTGCATTTTAAAAGGCAGATTACCCGAATGCAGCAAAAGGATGGGGGGATTTGTCACGCAATGTCCTCCTTAGTGGAAAGTTTAGAGCATGCGTGTGTGTGTATGTGTGCGTAAGTGTGTGTCTGTGCGCGCATGCTAATGTGCGCTTGTGTCTGTGTGGAAAAAGTGCATGATATGTATGGCGTTTGTGTTTCGCGGTGCCAAAATATACGCAGTCAAAGGGTTAAAAGTTGTGTTCAGCCAAACACTGGCGATCTGCTCAGCCAAGCAGTAAACGGGGGAAGGACTCCAAGGACTGGGAGGGTGCAGGGTTAGAGAGGGTTTGTGTGTGCTTTAAAGCGTTGCATTAAAATTTCAGATCACAGCACGCCACATAGTCAAGGACCCTGACTGCCTCAGGCTCACGAGTGAGTGTGTGTATTTGTATGTGCATGTGTGTGTGGATGTGGGCCGGCGTGTGTTTATTAGCTTCTGTAAGCAAATGGGGCCTACTATATGCGTCTTTTCAAAATGTGTTTTCTTCTGACATAAAAGGAACAGACAAGGACAAGAAAAGGGAAGAAAGTGTGCAGAAAAGGAGCAGTGCAATGTAGTAATGGGGTAAGAAATAATAAAAAAATATATATAAAAATAAAAAGGGGGGTGGGGGCCCTCTGATAGACTATGAAACCTATTGATTAGTGCCATTACACTGCATGTTAATATCTTCCTGTGGTCTTTCCTTGTACGGTCAAATGTAGGGGATAAAAGACAAAGTGAGGGAGTGAAGGAGGAGGACCGGGGGAGGAGAAAAGTATTGTGAGGGAGAGAGAGGAGGGATCGATCTGTTTTTAACAGCCAATCAATTTAACAACTCTGTTAATGGAGAGACAGTGAGTTTGGGGCATGTTAAATGGGGTGGGGGGAAAAAAAACCCTTAAAAGCCAAGTTGATACTCTGCCGTACTTTGTGTAAGGGGACTTTGACTACTTTTAAATTTAAAGAACGAGTTAAATGTTTCACGGAAAGGGCGATCTGTTTTGCAGCGCACCAATTCCCAATAAAACGCCATGAAAGACGGTTTCCCTCCTCAGAACTGTAAACTTCTCTGAATGCGGTTCGGATGCTCGAGTGGTTCTGGTTCCCGCTACTAATCCCAAGGGAACAATGGGTGTGAATGTCATAAAGTGCCACTTCACAGTGTGGAGTGCTGACATGGAAAAGCTTCTGTTCTCATCCTCGCCACCACTATGAGATCAATACTGATAGATGCCAACAGCTCCAGTAATTAAAGCCACCTTATCTTACAGGTCTCGTTAGTCAGAGATCTCAAAGTGACCCTTGTCTGTCTCGCCCCTCTGTCGTGACCCTGATGGATCACAAGGCACTTTAAAAGCGCCTAAAAAAAAAAATCTTTATTTCGACGCTTGCTGTGGCAGCAGAGTGCATCACAATCTCCGTCAGTATTTACAGTGCATGGGTAATGCTGGGATTTGGAGGCTGCTGAGCGTTGTGGGAGACGATCCAGCTGTTGAGGAGAAAACAGTGGAGGGGGGAGTTTCCAGCCAAAGAGATGCACTAAACAGGATGATTATGTCAGGAACAGACTATGGAGGAGCCAGAGGGGAGAAGTCACCCGCAAACACACACACACACACACAGATCAGCCAGAGACAGAGACGTACTTTGCTGTGGATTCCTCGTCATACTTGGTCTTCAAATCAAAGAGCTCGGCCTGAGTTGTTTCAAGTGCTGTAAGAGATGGGAAAATGGTCATCTGTGAGTTTTCTGGTGACAAACTAAATGAAGAATATGTACCTGAGTATGAACAATACTGACATTTAATAAAAAAAGTCTTAAGATTTTAAAGTTTTTTAAAAAGTTTTCAGAGGTCGGCACCAACTCGTATCCAGTGATAAGGTTGCCATTTCTCTGAGCTCAGTTAAAAAAGTACCCAGGTGGATAAAGATCGAGTAGGCTGGTACCTGTCTGTAGGGACTGGGCCTTGTGTTCGGCCTCTTCCAACCTTGAAGACATGGAGTCCTGGCTCTCCTGGAGTTTCCTACAGAGGAAAAGAAAAAGGGAAAAAAAACAGGGAGCATAAAGTCACAGATAGATATACTGAGTCAGTAAATCTTGGGTTCACACTTTGTGGCAACTATTCTCTATTTTCCCACCATTTCTGAAGTGTTTTCCCCACTAAAATCCTCCCAACACAACCCACTCCTCATTAAGCAGCCCTATTAGGCAGGAATGTCTGGCCACTGGGGCACACTGCACCCAGGGGGAGGGAGAGAGGGGGGAGAGAGAGAGAGAAGGCAAGAGTTGAGTAAGAGAGGGGGAGGAGAGGGGCGACGCAAACCACAAGGATAAAATAGATTCATTCTTAGCATATAAAAAGTTAGGCTCTGCTGAGAAATTGCCACTGCGTGTAAAAACATCAATAATCTAGCACAAAGACAGTCTTTATGGCACTCTTTGATGCCCCCCTTCTCCGCCAATCTGTCTCTCCTGTCATCTCTATTTTTCTGCCCTCTACTTCATCCTTTCATCTCTCTCCCTCTCCCTCCTTCCCTCACTCCTTGCAGGATAAAATGCATCAGAGGTGCCATCCATTTACTGCCCCTCTCAGACACAGGAAGTCAGCTCTCGGCAGACAGGAAGGGGCCTATAAAATACTGACGTAAAGGAAATACAGTTGGACAATTGATCTTCGGCTGTGCGCCTGAAAGAGGCAGTGAGTTTCAACGCTGCTTTGCAGCAGGCACGATGATTGACAAGAGGGGGGAAAAATCTGAGCTCTGTCATGTGCGTTTAGTAAACACACAACCACACGACATCGACTTAAATCGGGCCACAGACTTTTATCAAAGTGATCACTGGGGAAGATTTCGTCTCAAGTGTCTTTAATGACTGTAATGGAGTGTGAAAGCATCAGTAGCGATCGCTGGCAGCGCGACATGCTTTGGAGTTTAAGCAGAATATGATGCAACTGTGACAAAGTATTTTTTTAAACTGTGATAAATACTTTTAATCACTTATATGCAGGTAAAAGTAAAATTTAAAAAATACGGTTAAATGATCGACCACCACAGAGGAAGTCATGTAAACAAAGTGATAGAGGGGAAAAGGTTCTTTTAAAAGTCCATGTGCAGCCTACAGATAATATGCAGATCTTATTAACACTAAAAACTTTAATGTGCTGCTTCAGTTTATTGGTTTTAATTTAACTTTATTTCCCAGTTAAAACTTTCTACATAGGTTTGATGTCACAGCTTTTAACTCCTGCTTGCCCTCAGTAAAAATGTGCCCCGAGGCTGCACCAGCTAATCATATGAGTGCTCATCATTTCGACTCTGTGCACATGTTTATTTATGCCTTTAATTCAAAACATGAGCACACAGTTATCCCAAGATTACTACATTTAAGATTGACAGCTCAGTCCGCCACCTGCGCTTTAATGTGGATTCATTTAAGGTGCCCATCGTCGTATCAGTCTGCATGTACTGAGCGGTGTAGGAAGAAAGGTGCCCGAGTTTGTTTGTTAAGTGAATCAATTGAAAGACTGAATTAGTTTGATCATCTTTATGTTGAATGGGCTTCTTATTATATCAGAGTGGCTCTTTTTAGACTTTGCAAGAGTTAATAACATTTCAGAAGTTAGAACGGTTTCTTTCATCTTCCTAAAATATCTGGTAGCAATTTTAGAGCTTATTTATTACTGGCCGCAGGCTTTGTGTGTATCACAAAATCACACACGCTGCAAAACGCCCTGAAAATGGCTTTGAAAAGGAAGTAACCCATTAAATCAAAATATATTACTTGTGTCAAAATAAAGTGACACCCAGGCACAAATTGTGCCATTACAGTTATTTGGTGGGTTTCAATCAGTTACTGTAGTACATTTCCAGACACAGTAGAAGGCTGTGGCAGCAATTATTCAAAATAAAAATGGCTGAAATATATCGTGGCAGAGACAGAAAATAAGAGTCTGCGGTGTTGATTCCCATCAAGACAAGAATGGCAAGCACCCACATGACAAAAATGCTGGCATTGTCTTTTATGTAGGTTATTTTCCATTCCTGCATTCATCTGCAAAAATCATCTGGCAAGCAATGTCGGGGAAGGATAAGCAACAATTTGTTGATTAAACTGATAACTGCGAGCGAACAATCCAAGGACTATTAGCTAAGAAGAAATGAGTGAGTCGTGAATAGCTCTGCTAAATAAAGTCAGAAAATCTAAAAATCGCTCAAAGATTAGGATCGTAGCAGCTCTGCCTGAGGCCACGATGACCCACAGGTTTAAAACGGCAAAATAATGCAGAGGGTGTTATTTAAAAACACAGCTGCAAACTCACACACACAAACACACACACAAACAGTTATACCTCTCCTTCTCTGCATAGTCGTTGTGTAGCTGGAGCTGCTTTTCTTGGGCCAGGTTCTCAGCTTGATTCTTCAAAGACTGCTCGTACTCGCGGATCTTCTCCTTCAAGGCCTTGATGGTCACCTCTAACAAAACCAGAGAACATAAGGGATGAGTTAACGTACATATATAGACAATTTGCAAATTATGCTGAAAACAAACTTTTTAGATATGAGAAAAACGGCAGCGATGACGATAACACTTCCGACGGGAGGGGCAGGTTGACCTTTATTTCAGGAACAACATCCTGCATTCTTCCTCTGTCAGCACAGGCGAAGGCTGTGGCCCCTATGGCTCCTGCCTAATCTTTACATCCATGATTGGTGTAGAATATTCAACGTTCACCACTATAGATAGGGTGTATTCATTAGGGCTGCATTAGTGCTGAAACCCCATAACCTGCTGACGGCTGAGCTCTGTATGGGGGCAGCCTGAAATAAATCCAACACATAACTGGGGTAATAAATAGGCCTCAGTGTGTGTGTGTGTGTTTCTCAAAGAAAGATATAAGTGAGTGAGACAATGATAAAGAGCATTGCTGCTTGCTTTGACTGAGGGCTCTTAGCACTTTGTGTGTGTGCCCGTGTGTGTGTGTGTGTGTGTGTGTGTGATTTAAACTCCAGTCTCACTGCTCTGACACATAATCAATAGAGGAGAGTCCCCTCAGAGCCCTCTTACCCCTTAACTGCTTAACTGAACTTTAAACATTTAGGTTGCGGGGATCAATGGCCCCCGCACTCTTTGTATTCGTGTGTGTGTGCGTGCGTGTGCGAGTGTGCGGGCGGGTCCGTGTGTGTGTTTAACAGGAGTGGGAGTTCCACAGTGTGTTTTGGGGTTTAAATATCCCCCATCTATTGAGGCGGGAAGGAGGGATAAAGGATGAGGGAACAGGAAAATCAATGGCAGAATGGAACCCTGCCGCTATCGAGCTGTTCCAATTAACTCTCGCCGAGGAAAGGGGGATTCCAAAACATTCCCTGCTCGCTCGCTCACTCCTCCTTTTCGACTGAAATTACACCACTTTTATTACTGCTTCTCACTCATCTTCCTGCCTTTGTCAGTTTTTCCATCTTTCTTTACCCTGAGGTAGCCCGTCGTTTTTTATTCATGAAACTGTGCCTCGTGTTTTTTTTTCCCCCCCTCTCACATCGTCCGCCCCTGAAAAATGTAAAACCTTGTACATTTTTTTTTTTTGCGTTTTCTGAAACATTTATGAGACATTAAAATATGTGAAATGTGGCCTCTTGCTTTGAAAGGGGCTTCTAAATATGCTTCTTTGACCTTACATTCACAATTGAAAGCAAGAATGGTTGTGCTCAAGCATCACCCTGGATAAAATATCAACTCCAATATTTGCTTTAATAACCTGGTTTTGAATAGTAATGTTTCTGTTTGATACAAAAATATGAAAACCCGAAAAAACCCAAATTGAAAATATGCAACATGTATAATCGTGCTTTAATCACATATCCTGTTTTCATGACATGACAAAAATCTTTCTCTCTCTGGCTGCATGGATTCAGTGTTTACGCTTTCGTACCAGGCCCCTCTGTATTTTATTCCTTTTATTTATTTTCACAGGGACAATGCACACTGATAAACATCATGTATATATATATCAGTGATAGCCAAAAGGCTCATTTTAACGGTTGTGCCTTGGCAAGATGTTAAATTAGCCATTCACATAAAAATATGCGTAGGAGTTCTCTCATTCTCACGGCCGCTGCCTGCTTCACCATCTCTGCACACTCGGTAGTAAGAAGACGCATTACGTGGGAGAATATGACATTAAACACTGCCGAACTAGACAAAAAATATTCATAGGTGTGTGAATTTACGATATGTGATCATCTGTGATTAATTGTGTGACCTAAATCTGTGCCCCTCTTAAAAGTCAGGAAAATCCCACTGTGCGCTCCTCTGCATGTATCCCGTCTCTAACCTTGGTTTTTGACCTCCGCAAACTCTTTGTTGTAGTCCTCCAGTGTCTCTCGAAGTTTGGTGTTCTCTGTCTCAATGTCGTGCATCCTCTGGAGCTTCAGCTGCAGCTGCTGAGCCAGCTCCAACACAGGTACAGGATCTGTCAGAGACAACACACACCGCGTTAACACACTGCAACGCAGATTACACAAACAAGGGCGGCGAGGTGGCGTGGTGAGCTAGGAATAACTACATTCAAAGCCCTGTGAGAGCGAAGCATTTGCCCTGGTGAAGTGTCCTTGAGCAAGGCAATGAATCTCTAACAGCTCCAGGAGAACTGTCCTAGAGCTGACCCTGACCTTTGATCTCCCTGTGGAGAATTACCGGACTAAAATATATCACAAATTAATAACTATATTATGGTGAGTTATAGGTACAGTCACTGATGCGTCAGACAGCTGCACACCAGAGCTCAGAGATTCATAAACGATCAAAGAAATCTGTGTATAACATCCATAACTAAGTTCAGCCGTAAAATATCCGACCCTGGTCTTTATCATTTACTGAATATTGGCCAAGTATTCTTGATATCGGCCGAGAAATAAAATTCCAGTATTGGTCAGGCTCTTCTGTAAATACTTAGAGAACAGAGCAGAGCAGAGACCGGGCTTGCCAAAACAGTTTACAGCACTGAAAAGGTCAGGGTTAGTTTTCACATTCCGTATCAACAAAACTTTATCCATAAAGGTTATTGAATGATAAACTATCAGCCATTGTATCAACACAGACTATTGGCTGGTTTTAAGATAAACTTTTGTTGTGTGCGTCAACTGCTGATACAGCAAAAGAACTGGATAAATGACATAGACAGCACGATAAATGAGGCGAATTAACAACAGATTAATGGGTTGCGATCAGTTAAAGCGTTCACTACGAGGCCGCTTCAAAGCAGGAAAATAGAAAGATGGGAGAAGACGGATGGACAAAGTGGAGCTTTGAAAAAGCAATGCAAAAAAAAGGTACACAAAAGATTACAAGAAACAGAGACAGAAGGAAGAAAGACAACTTTCTGGAGGCATTTTTACCAACATCCCTCTGAACACACAGCAGGGTTAACTGTCAGTGTGATGAAGAGAGCCCTGTCAGTCAGGCCAATCACATCTGATTGGTGCTCATGGGTGGCAGACTGGTGACAGGCAGCCAAGAGACGCAGGCGACGCTCATCAGCATGCCAGCTAAAAGAGCAGTTTGTGTGTACGTGTGTGTGTGTGTGTTTTATGTGTGTGTGTGTGTTGTACAGATAAGAGGAACTGACAGCTTACAGCTGGGGGTAAGGGCTGTGTGTGCGTGTGTGTGTGTTTGTGTTTGTGTGTGTCTCGTGTCTGACGCAGTTAGATATCTTAACTATGCTAATGAGAGATCAGCGGAGAACGATTGGGGAATTTCATGCTGATTTTGTGCCGTCAAGGTGACACACCATGCAGGGCTAAGCTCTGACACACACACACACACACACACACACACACACACGCGCAGACACACACACACGCACTTGCATAGAGTCTCATACAAGTGCAAACAAACGCTAAGGAACATTAACTGTATGCCCTGAATTTAGACTCCAATGCGCCTCTGCGCCCTTGAAAATCAACTTTCTCTCCCCACCTTATCAAAGCTTTGTCCTTCACACAGCCCCCCCCACCCACCTCCTCCAAATCAACTGTACAGCCTGTTAAAAGCAGTTTGACTTGTGGGCCACTGGTGCTGAGCGCTCTTGCCAGACACCTTTAATCTAAAGCAGAGCACACTGGGCTGACTAACCAGGCCTTCAGCTGATAGAAGACAGAACAAAACACACTGTTTCCTCTTTCAAGACTGCTGCATTAGTCAGGCTGGTCTGTGTCTGTGTGCGTGTGTGCATCAGGCATTACATCATTGTCTCGCTGCAAGTTAAGAATAGCCCCGTCAGAGCTGGCGCTGACTTATTGGGAGCAGTACAATCCAAAGATATTACTGTAGGTCTATCCATGTGGGAATATGATGACCTCCTTACGCTATAGATGAACTCAACTCCTCTCTCATTCCTACATACTGGGCCCCTCCAGGGCTCCCATACAGCTGAAAATCTCCAACCAGTAGCTCTGTGACTGTGTGAGAGAGTGTGTGTGTGTGTGTGTGTGTGTGTTCTGTAACACCCTGTGCTGCGTGTCCCTCCTCGGCCTCAGTGTGCTGAATGTGACTGCTCATGTGTGCACTTTGCGGCAGCCAATCGTGGGCGCACTTGTCATCCGTATCAGGACGCACCTTCTGTTAAGACCCTCTAAAGGCTTCACCGGTGGGGATGAGATCTCGCGGGGACATATTAAGGCGTTGCACGCGCCTGGATGAACAGTGAAGCAGCACCAGAGGGATGGTGTTATGCTTTTTTCACCCCCCTCCCCTCCTCCCCTGCTGGTGCTGTCTGCGTGGATAAGGGGGTCTTCTCGTGTTCATGTTTCTCGGACTCGGGGAGACGTCTAGACAAACACACTCTCAGTCACACAGACGTTCGACGCGGTCTTACCTGGGACATCGATTATTTTCTTGTACACGTTCAAGAAGGCGTTCTCTGCTTCTTTACTTCTCTTACTCAACGCATCGATCTGCGGGGAGAGGAGGAAGAAGAAAGAAAAAAAAAGAGTTACTGTCAGTTACACCACCTCACATGTGAGTGTCACATGCAAACACTCAAAAGGCAGGCCCATTAATTTCACAGTGAGACTAGTCTACATATCTGTCTATCCTCACTATGCGTTGGTATGTTGCATGCGACCGTGGTTGTCTTGACAGTGGCAGCGTTGGTGTTTCCTTCCCGTGGAGTCAGTTCAGCTGTTCAGCCGATGACGGATGCGTTTCGTTTTGCCGCGTGCCCGTGCGTGTCCACGTCGGTCTGTTGTGCCTAAGTCCGTCCGTCAGTCAGTCTGTGTCTGTGTCTGTGTGTGTGTGTGTGTGTGTGTGTGTGTGTGTGTGTGTGTGTGTGTGTGTGTGTGTGCGCCAGTGTGCTATTGTGTGTGTGTTCGTTTCCCCTCCAGCACACTGACATCATTAAACAGCTGGCTCAGTCTTTCCAGCCACAGCAGGGGCAGATTATTCAGTCAGCTCTTAGCGGCAATACAGTGTGGATCCATTACTGATGCAGCCATTAACACAAGAGAGCACGGCATGCATTCCATCACTGATATTATTGAAATGGACAGCATTAGAACGGATCCATAAGAGATTAATTCCCAAATCATTCAGGGGAGGGGAGGGGGGTTGACTTTTACACTGTTGTCGATGCTGAAACACAAGGCGGCGGGGCTCGACTTTAAGTGTGTCACACTTCAATATGAGCAGCAGACAGAGAGTAGGCGAGACGCATCTGAAATCGAGTCTAAATCGAGGGAAACAGATGCCAAATAAAGACATTTAGAGGTTGCTACTGTACTGGGCAGAGCTACAGCTGACTACTCTGGCTCACGCACTCAGACTAAACAGCCTTGTGTTTCTATTCCAACTACTCCAGCAGCACACTCGCTGAGAGAAAGGGAATAAAGACAAAAGCCTATATAAGTCCAAATATAAAGTCTTCACATTCCCAGCCAAGCCAGTAGTGTAGTTGATGGGTGGTTTAGGGGTTCTTGCCACTGTAAACAGAGCAGGCTACATGTAATACTGCCTGGGCTCCTATGGGAACCTAATAAATCTCTTCACATGGCTTTGATTCATCTCTAGTTTTTTAGCCGCAAAACATCTGGCCCTGTGTAGGCTGGTGCCAGCACCCCTCCCTCTTTTCCCCCCCTTTATTTCTCTACGTCTTTCTCTCAGCCTCTCTCCCTCTTGTCACTTCCATGTTCTCTGACTCATAGTTTTTTTTTCTTTCGCTCAATCTTTTTCAGTGTCAGTCTTTCTCACATGTTTCTCCGTCACACACACTCATGTCTGACTGGCATGCACAGGACTCCTGTCTTGCCCTGTGACTGACACACACACACACACACACAAGCATCATGTACTTTACCCTCCTTCATGTGCTGTGTGACATTGAACGATCTGGATCCTCAAATGCAAGGCCACTAATGGGAGATTACAGATGCTGAGCACTAATACCTTTCACACACACACACACCAGGACCAAACCGGTTCATCAGGGTGTGCACATACGTGTATCTAAGAATATGCAATCAGAGGCTCTGAGGAGACAAAAACACTCACGATAAAGAAGGAAACGCTCGCAAACGAACGCAAAGGAATGATCTGCCGATGGCGGTGAGGCTGCGTGACTGTACAATGACTGGGCCAAGGTCAGTGGTACAGCAGCTTTATATAGCCCAACATGGGAGGCAGGAAATAGACATTTAATGTAGGACACACCCTACAGTTAGAGGCAGGTTAACTGCAGGACCAGAGCCATTAGAAGACCACCCAGGATTTGCAAATACAACCCTGCTGTTCCAAACTGCAGCTCTTTCAACCAATCCCAATGACATCTGCTATTACATGCTCCCCTGCCCCCATCCCACACACACACAGACCAAGCAAAACAAATGAAGTGACACAAATGATACCTCACCAGTATCAGTAGGTTACCGATGAGAAGTGCTTGCAATTGCAAAAGGTATCCCTGACACATCCACACACGCACACACAAACACATACGCACATACGTCAGCAACTTGTGCCACCATCACTCAGCACCGCCTCGCTCCCCTATCTAACCCATAGTGTGTGAAGGGCATCAGGCTGACCTGCGTATGTGCGTGCATGTTGCGTGCATGTTGTGTGTGTGTGTGTGTGTGTGTGTGTGTGTGTGTGTGTGTGTGTGTGTGTGTGTGTGTGTGTGTGTGTGTGTGTGTGTGTGTGTGTGTGTGTGTGTGTGTGGCCCCAGTGGAGTCTGATAAGGGGAGGCTATGGGAAGCAGAGACTGAAGCCTTGGATAATGGAAACGCTTATCTGATCGATGGACCAACAAGGAACACTGAGCATGCAACATACACACACACACGAAAAAAAAGAAGAAAAAATACACACACACACACACACACACACACACACACACACTCTATATAACCCGTTTACCAAACTGAGGCCTCGTGCACACAGCACTGTTATTGGTAATAATTATGACCCGAGGGGATCCACCTTTCAATGACAAAGATTAAACAGAGTATCGAGACCTCCGAGTTCCTGGGCTAAAACTTTTTATTGTTCTGTCTCGGTCCCACACTCACTTAGCAAAGATTCAGGCTCCTGGGTAAAAAAATGCTTAAGGATGAGTTACTGTGGGACTTCCAACAGGAAGACCCTCTGGTTTCTGGTGCTGTCTTGTCCTTGATCAAAGCACCGAAGGGGTAAGCAAACAAAGCCGGGCTAAAATTACACATTCTCCGAGCTCCTCGTGTTGTGGCATGCAAGCGAGCAGAATAGTCGACTGATTGATGGGCTGCTCTAAGACTGGCGCGGGTGTACAGTATTATCTCAATAATCATAAGATAATGTCTTTCTCAGTTCCGCGACCACCCACTATGCGCCTCAGCGTGTTCTGGTGTGCACGCCGTCGAGGTGTGTCAACATGGGGATGGTGGAAACAGCTGACAAAGCCCCAATTATATTGCTGCCGTTTCTATTCTCTAAATAGACTGTGGATCATCAGCAGAACATGGTGGAACCACTGTAAATTACAGCATTTTTACATAACCACTGGCTGTGGTCGCTGCTCTAACACAAGAATATGGAAACTAACCCAGTGTTAAACTGTAATAGTCTATGCCCAGTAGCAAAGCAGCCCTGTCACTATCCATTGAGATGATTTTGTTAATGTGCGTGTCTGTGTGTGCGCGCGCTAGGGAAGAGATACTGTTGGGCTGAATGTCCACCCACTCCAACCCCAAATAACGCCCCAGTCTAAACCAGCCGCTTCCACTCCTACCCTCTGACTTTCACATATGGGAGTGAACTGGAAATGCATGGCTGCCAAAAAGGAGGAGTCATGATGGAAATAGGCCAAAATGATGGAGGAGGAGATAGAGGGGAACGGTGGGAGTATGATATAGCGCACACACATTTACACACTCACACAAAAGTCACCTCTTATAGGTCAGGGTACATTAAAACCAAGGGAGCAGCATTAAATTGAAGGTAAATAAATGTGCCACAAAACAGAAATGGCACACGATTCACCAGATCAACAACAAAAAAAACAACAAATAACCCCGTCAAATCATGCAGACAAACAAAGTCTGAGGGAATGGCATTCGTTGAGTTGTGACTGGCTAGAGCCGGGGTTTTGTGGTGCCTCTTTTTTTTTTTTTTGCAGGATGCAATTTAAACACACCCTCAGGCTACAGGACTTCATGAATAGGACAGAAAATCAAGAGCAGAGCAGAGTGAAGAAAAGAGGGAGAGAGGAAAGAGGGGAAATGAGATAGTGGCGAGAGAAAGAAAAGGAGATGGCGGAAGAGGAGAGAGAAGCGAGGGAGAAGAGAGAGGGCGATTTAAGAGGAAAGACGAAAAAAAGATAGAGAGAGAAAGAGAGAGAGAGAAGGGCACTGAGAGAGAGGGAGCAAGACCAGTCAACCAATGTCAAATGGGCTTTATAAAATGCATTGTTGGAATGCTGTGCTTGAACATTTCTGTCTGTCACTATGTCAGTAAAAATTCCCAATAACACACTCACCTCTCCTTGGAAGCTCTTGAGCAAAGGGGCAACCTGTTTCCGTAAATCCTACAAAAAAACAAAACAAAAAAACGTTAATGAGTCTTAAAAAATAGAGATCAATTTTAATCCTGAAATAATACACAGGAACATGTGGCAGTGATGTTCAGGGGCAGTGAAAAGCTACAGAGCTTCACACTAACACACCATGTCGTGATCAAATAAGTCACTAATTGAAATCAAGTAGAGACTATTCTCGCTGTAGCCAATGAATCATGAGTGATGCGTGAGCGAGTGATGAACACGGGGGTAGAGGAGGAGGCCAGGTTTGTACCCTGAGGTGCTCTGGCGGACTGCGTTTCTCATCAGAACAGGTGCAGCACCACCTGGGCCACCCAGAGGCGCCACTAGTGCGTGTGAGACACAGAGCGAGTGAGCCGCAGAGTAGGCTTACAGTTAATGCAAATTGTCTCTGCGCACCAAGTTTTGACTATAAAGCTGGCGGTTTTTATCCCGCAAGTCCCATCGCATGACTTTCCAGCGCGAGTAAGCCTTTTTCAGATTAGATAGCCAGTCGAGTATGTATCAGGGGAACATGCAAATTCACCATGCTCTTAGCTGAGCCTACATCCTGACAAACTGAACTGGAGCGTACGGTGAAAAAGCACGGCAGAATAGGACATTCTGTACGGGAACATTTGATTTGCACAGTTTGTGGACACACACGCGCGTACTCACAGACCTGCCTAATGAAGATGTGAAGTAGGGCAACGACAGATGTGCGCTCGGGAGACTCTGCTCGCCTTTCAGAAAACCTCCGCCTCAAAGCCTAACCCATGTAAGCAAAGGAGCGCGCTTCCCAAACTGACCTGGGACCAGTGTCTGGAGGCTGGCCTAATCCCAGGTTGGTCCAGACAGGCCGCTTGTCTGGGACTGAGGACAGGTCGTGACCCCGCTGACCCTGGACCATTGTTACCTCATCAGGGGTCGTTGTGGCTGTTTGTCTGGGCCAATTCAATATTCCCCTGCTGGGGATAATGACCTCCACCCCGCCCCTGCCCCTGCCCCTGCTTCTACCCCCACACACCCCCACCCGGCTCTGGCTCTCTCCTTCTCACACTCACACCCACGCACATTCACGACAAGCATGCACAAAAGAGGAGAAGTGGCAGTTCTTTCATTTGCATTAGATTTTGATTATAACCTTATTTTCCATTTGGTAAAGTCAGTTTCCTTTCAGTTTTCAGCACTAGTTCCTGCTTGGATTAATAAAAAATTACATTTTTATATCTTATTTTGCTTCACTGTTTTAAGAGTCAAGCAAAAACATCTGCTTGTGCTTTTTCATGTCACTATTCTGCACTTTTATCACCATGGCTTCAAATTTATGTTTGTGACCAAAAAAGAAGCCTCTGTATAAAGTAATGCAGTCTAGCCTAGTAGTCCTCCAATAATTACTACCTTTGTTCAAATCATAATGTTCAACATTTGTTGAGACTGCATCTGCACGAGGAGGAGACGCCTCGACACTACCATCGCTTTGTAAACAACGGTTTGAAGTTGCTGTATTAATCCAATTTTTAGGTTTTTGGTTTATGGTCGTCTTGTTTGGGGGGGTGCAGCTTGACAAGCTAACACACACACACACACACACACACAGACACAGACACACACACACACACCATGCAGAGGCAGGCCCGCTGCTTTCTACCCGAGCTCTGAAGCCCTTTGGTCCACTCTCTGGTGCTCCGCCCCCCTGCCCCCTCCACATCCAAAGATTTATGACCATATAACATAACAATGCACACAGACACCATGGTCAATCTGTGTGTGTGTCTGCGCGCATGTGTGTGTGTGTGTGTGTGTAGTAAGGAGAGTGGAGGGGGCCAGGCAGCAGGAGATGGATGGCTGGTGTGTGAGCTGCCGGCAGACAGCAGACAGGCCAGCCCGAGGAATCCTCCAGGGAGTATGGAACTCCCATTCGCTGTCTGTCTGCCCTGCAGCTAAACACAAACGTGTGTACGTGCATGCGTGTGCACACACACACATGCGAGCGCCGAGCTACCACTGCCTCTGGCTAGCAATCTTTGGGACATTTTACAACCATTCCCACCCTCGCCTTTTCTAACAGTGTGGTAGAGGAGTCTTGACTAACTAAAAGGAAATTAAGAACTCGATGAATAATTCAGGCAACTTAGTGAGATGCAGTCTCCAAAAAAAAAAAAAAACTCAACAGTGAGTCAGTCCTAATGAATTATGAAAACTTTGTTTTCACGCTGCATTTCTTTGCGCTACTTTCAAAATGCTACAAAAGCCTGCATGTGTGTGTGCGCGCGTGTTATTATGCAGACCATGAGTGCAGTTCATGCCGAGTACAGCTCAGCAGACTAGACACAGTCAACGTGGGCCGGTCTCCTGGTTGTTGAATAATGGATCAGAGACGGACTCCCGCTCAGCCTAATGCAGTCTGATCTGATATGACTGTGATCTCCGCTGACTGGTGCAGACCACAGAGAGCTGACAGCCACGCTCTATAGGCTGGTCAACCGCACACACACACGGGACAGAAAACTCTGATTGCACACAAGACGATCGAGGCATTTTTAATCAAGCGCAGGCCATCACATGTTATAAACCAACCTATTTGGTAGGCAGCCTCCATGCTTACACACTTCGAAAACGTCGGGAGTTTTAGTGCTGATTCCTATTGAGCCTGTTACAACCCTGTAATGAATCCTGTCGCTCGTCTGGCCTGGCTCAGATTCCTCCTCCACATACCAGGGAGATGCCAGGGGCCACACAGACGCCAGAGGAGCCTTCCTAAATCACAGCCTTGTTACACTGATGAATGTGTGTGTCCTGTTCTGTGATCTAGGCTATCTGCCTCTGTGTGTTTGTGTGCGCACCTCTGCTTCTCTGCATGTTTTCTTTGTGTGTGTCTCTCTCTCTTTCTGCCTCTATGTGTGTGTGTGTGTGTCTCTTATGTGGTTATACTTAAAAACGAGATTAGAGATGAACGTGTAGGGTAAAGTGAAATTAGTGTCTTTTGTATGCAGGTACAGTTTCCTCTGGTGTATATTCCCCTACACCGGGTGGGCTACAAGCTCAAGTCAATAGTCACAATCCTCATCCTGTGGTAACTATAATAGGCCTACTGTCAACTCCGCCGAGAGTTGACAATTTTCTATCCACCGTCTACTCCATTCATACATAATTCATACTACCATCAATAATTCACCATGGTGACATTACCAATAATAACACAACAATACTTTGTTTTCGCTGTGTGGTTTAAAATGTGTTGCCTTGGTAACAGAGATGAAACAAATATTCCCAGGAGGAGTGATGAGAACACAGGAACAGGACAGAATTCCCTCCTGATCCCACTTAGTAGTGTTGTCACACTCTTTCTTTCTCTCCCTCTCTCTCTCCCTCTGTGTCTCTCTTTCTCTCTCTCCTCACATACACACTCGCAGACCACACTTTTCTGCACGCATAAAAAACTAGGTCAGATAATACAAACTCCTGAGGGGTTTTCTGTTTTGTCTCTTTAGGATTTCAGGGAAACTAATGGAGAGACTATTTTTGGGAGCCAAGCCCGCATCTCTCTGCTCCATCTACTCCTCCCCTAGCTTTCTCAGTAAATAATCACAGCTACATTTATGAAGAGGAGAAGAGACACAAAGAGGCGAACCGTGATTGTCAAAAGAATTGCGGCGTATATGCGGTCGGGGGCTGGGTGTCGGTGCGTGTCTGCGAATATATGTCCGGTATCCTCACCTCTGGTGTGTTCTTCTTGAACTCGCGGCTCAGGTCGATTAGTTTCTTCCTGGTCTGTTCGCTCTCGTCCTGTCTGTTGGCAAGCTGCGTGGCGGTGGCGTCTAGTTCTTTCTGCAACACAAAACACAAAACTTCTTTTTTAGGTCTGCTGCACATTTTATCACACTGTCATTATAATCAGCATCGTTATTATTAAGGATAAGGAAAAAGAGAGGCTGTTTGTTCTGACTAGACGGCAGACTCCTTGACCCATCTGGCATGCTGCGGACTACCCAACCAGCCTCAGCTGAACTTGGCCTGTAATATTGCAGAGAACAAGAACCACAACACCGATGTCCCGCCAAGGAAAACCCCGTCTACACCAGTAGTTTGATCTGCTACCAGCGCAAGCAATATCTGAGCCATTCAGCCTGTCAGTCAATCAGTCACCGCTGTGTTGGGCATGACAGCCTGTGTCGCAATAGACTACTACTACTACTACAACAACAACACCGCCACGCACGCAAGTTCACAACAATTATTGACTGTCTGCAGCAGGCCACCCCTCCCCTCGCCACGGAACGACGACAACAGCACAATTATCAACAACAGCGTTGTCAAGGCTGAGGCAGAGCCCGCCTCTATCCACATCCATTTTGCATTGTTATTAATAGCTATTTACGGGACTTGTTCCAGATGATGGGCCAAGTGCTGACATTAACAAGACATTCAGGCCTTGTAAAGATTGTATCTCTCTCTGCTGAGTGTTGCTGGATTCTTGCCTTCTGTCACGCTCGTTCCTTCTTTCTTTTTTTTCCCCCTCTTCCTCTTCTCTCCCTCCTCATTTTTTCCATACTCACTACGGATCATCCACTCACTCGTTCGACTAGCAGTACCCTCTCCTTCGTTTAAATCTCTTCTCCCTTTACTCCGCCTCCCTACACCCCCCCTCACTTCCACCACCACCACCCCCAACCCACCTCCTGTGAGGCCGCCCACCCCTGAGAGTGATTAAACGCTGCTGAAGGGCCGTTATGCTAACTAACACACTAATCATTTAATACACACATTACCACAGGGGCCCTTGTGGCTCAGTCTGCTGACAAGGTCCCAAAACACACTCACGCATACATGCCCACCGCCCCACATTGCCCACACACACCACCAATACACACAAGAAAATACAACCCTCTAAAGAAATAGCGTGATCAAGTACTAATTAGGATATTTCCTTCCCCCCCATCAGCGTTAACTTTAATTCCCTGACCAGCCGTGATCTCGTTTTATCCACAAACCGTAAAAAAATCTAACAAATGTTGCTCGACTGTCCTCGGCGATGGGTTTTACGCAGTAGCTCAGGACATTAGGAAAAAAAAAAGAAAAAAAAAGTAAAGAAGTGCTCCTTTGCTTACATGCCATCTTGAACTCACTGCCCATGGAGCAGTTGATGTAGCAGCCTGTCTGCCCATGGCCATGGAGCAGCTGCACTATCTGTTAGTGAATTCGAGCGTGCGCAGAAGCTTGTGCAACGCTTGATGGAAGGAGGAACCTAATAAATTTTAATCATGTTAAATTAATTGTCAAAAAAAAAAAAAGAATGCTCTAGTTCATGAATAGAGGTGTAATTATTATATTGGTAAAGATTAGCTACAGGAACAAGAATATAAGGCCCAGTTGGTTCAAGATATTAACAGATATTAGTCACTGGCGGATATTAATCACAATATGATGTATTAGGCCTTAAGGCTTACTTCCCAAAATCATTTAAATCAGTGGAACACTTCAGTTTAAAGCTTAGTCTCAAATCAGGAGGCACAAGCAGCAACCGGGACAATTTTAGGCACATCCCAAAAGCAGAGATAATGCCGTTAATCATCCAAGCTGTGCCGTTAAACACTAGGACACATTCATTTAGAAAATACAGAATTCCCCTCTGAGAGATCTGAATCACTATAAAAAGTAAAACACCACGGAGGACCAATGGAGTCGAGGTTTTCGATTGTGTGTGTGTGTGTGTGTGTGTGTGTGTGTGTGTGTGTGTGTGTGTGTGTGTGTGTGTGTGTGTGTGTGTGTTCGACGTGCCTCAGGACACAATTAAAGTGCATCAAACTCGAAGAATAGTTTAAGGGAAGTTAAATAAAACTTAATATATCGAGATGAAGTCAGCAGAAGCGGACGCTGTCAAGTCGCGGATAAAGTTGTCGCTCACTTTCAGTGCATAACATTACATGACACAGAGATAGAGACTGTATATAAAGACGGACCACAGGTCTCCACTTCTACTGCACAAAAATGAACCCAACATATCTTGGATGCGGCGGCTGCCATCTTGCACTGGAGCCTGTAGTGATCAGAGTCGGAGCTGCTGTATCTAGTATCTATGAACATGTCTGACTCAAATCACAAGCAGGGCTCAGCTGTCAATCATGATGTTAAACCTTAACTTGCGTTGAACATACATCAATGCCATAAAAAATACTTAAAGTAACAGAGACTATATTTATAGTATTTGACTCATACTTTTTTTTCTTAAGTTTGTCTGTGAAGAGGTGGGAGTTATGATCTATACTGCAGCCGGCCAGCAGGGGGTGATCGAGAGGCTTCGGCTCAGCTTTTGGTCGTCCATCTCACTGACAGTGTAAAGAACTGACTTTAATACTGACTGCGTATGCATGACGGCTCACTGCTGCCACGTTAGTAGACCTGCCTCTTCCGCCTCCAGGCCAATCCAACAAAAGTCAAAGATGTGGATCATCGGCTGACCTCAGGTGGGGTATATGCCAATCAAATGTTACAGTTGTCGGGAACTAGGAAATTAGCTATAAAACAGTTTTTTGTACCAGGCTGTAAACATGTTTATTTCTGCTGTGAAGTTGGACATTTGAACAGGGGGACTTATGGAAACTGACTCTTTCTGCAGCCAGCCTCAAGTGGACGTTTGAGGAACTGCAGTTTTTGGCACTTCTGCATCGGCTTCACTTAACAGCCTTTAAGTTTCCCGCTCTTTATATTCAGTCTATGACAACATCTAAAATCGCCCACTGTCTCTAAAACGCTATTTTTGTCTGTGCTGGCTTTGTTAGGCCTGTGAATGATAAATGATGGGTTGAAATAGATAACCTTGTAAACAATACCTTCTTTATTAACCTTAGATAAAAGAGTTACCCAAAAAGGAGTTCAAACACAACACAACCTCAGTCTACTCATATAAATTGATTAATGAGCTCAGTTTCTGAGTGAATTTAAAATAATCAGTCTTCAGCTAAAGGTTTTGCTTCAGGAGGTCATGTGCCAATCCCTGACGCCCTTGATTCTGTCCAATCCCTTTCAAAAAACCCCGCACATATCCCAATGTGTTAGCAAATCCCCCATTCCAAAAAAAAAAAAAATTCTCACTGCTAAGCTAAATAAACACATCACACATGGAAGAGGATTGATTCGATGCCAAGTGGGCAAGCAATTATGGGCATGGTCTCAGTTGGAAAAAAGAAAAAAAAGAAAGAAGGCAAAAAAAAAAAAAAGACCCTCAGACCCAGTCAGGTTTTGACTATGCAGCAAACTCTCTGCCCACATCAGCAGACATGGGCAGACTTTACACTCATCTTGCTGATAGAGCGTAACATCCGAAAGTGCACAATCCTCACTGCCTGGCCCCTTGTTCACACACACACACACACAAACACACGCACACACATTAACACACATGCCATTACGAGACCACGGATCTATTCCCATTTTAACATATAAGCATGATAGGTAAAGTTCAAATACTGAACAAAAACGTTGTGCCGTGTGGGTTTGTAGCAAACCGTGGTCAGATTACATGTTACGAAAAGGTGCAGACTCAAGCTGGAAACAAACAGGACGTCCTTTTTTTTCTCCTTACACTTTACTTCTTTTGTTTCAGCCAAACTATAAAAACACACTGCGGCATATGAGTGTTTGACGCAGGCTTTTTTCTTTTCCCCCTTTCTTCTTGAACACCTATTTTATTTAAATGGTTAAATGTGACTCATTGTGTCAAGCTTACCGTTTCCTCTGAAACTGGTTTCAGAATATTTACATAGGACCAACAGAAGCAACTTCCTCACAAGGTGTTATTCTCAGGTTTGTAATATTGCACGTGAGTACAGCCACACAGCCGCAGATTAAAATGATATCTACACTAAATGACTGTTCACATATCGATCTATATATAAATATATATATATTACAGATAACCTGTTTGAATTCTTTGCAGTGACGACCTGTCAGTGCCTAATCGGTCCAGCTACCCGATCCTTCGCAACATTGCAGTTTATATTACCGTCGTGACTAAAGATAGCTGCTAGCTAGATTAATAGATGGCTAAATAGGAAGATGAAGACCTCCTTTCATTTTTATAATGACTAGAACGGCGACATCTGTCACTATCCATCTAAAGTCATGACCACAAACAGCAACGCCGTGTGCAGCCAAAAGAACTGGTTAGCGCCTTCGCACGGGATCAGTGATACAAACGTGGCGTGAAAACGTTGGAAAAGCAGAGTGGGGCTCTAAAAATAAATACCAATAAATCCCTAATTAGGAATTTATTAAGGAGCATCCGATAACAGGGAGTCAATTCAGCTGTTTTGTTGGCCTCGGCGAGCTCTAAACTTTGGGAGGGGTGTGATGCGAGCCTAACTTTAGGCAAGGCTGCTCCGCCATCTGGCATACCACTGGGATTTCCTCCCCATCATGTTTGACATCAGTGATTGACATCGTGTTAGTTTGATCAACCTTCCAAATTACCATGTCTGACGAGGAGCCAAGACACGAATAAACACATGTTAATTAAAAAAATAAGAAGAAAGGAGTCTATATTTCACAATGCATGATATATGTAATGACTAGAAATATAATTAATTGCACTGGCACTAGCTCTTGTGTTGATGTGTCTGTACTCGGGCCTTCAGGCCGTCAGGCTCAGTCTTTGAGGTCAACGCTGTGTGGCTCTCCTTGGCCCGACTTTGAAACATTTTACTTTTCAAATCTCCCCCCAAAAAAAACACTTTAATTTACTGGTGAATTAACTCATTAACCATTCACTCCATTGCTATTTTTAAATCTAGACTATGGCTGGTTATGGCTGCACTGTCTAGTTTAGCAGACGAAGGAATATGGTGTGTGCAGGGGAGCATTAAGTGGGCTGTAATGTCTGTGTGATTGCTGTAACAGCCCTGCTTGGCTTGGCTGGACTGGCCCACAGCAGCAGTCCCTGTCCTGGTTCATTTGGTCGTCTGGTCAGCTGTAAAGACGATTGGAACAGATTGCCAACACTCCCTAGAGAGACTTCAACACCGACTTGGCCAAGAAGCCTCCCGCACGCTGCTCCACACACGCGTGTGCTCACACATGAATGCACAGACAGGGCCCCGGCTGCAGTAACTTGGGGAGACCGGCCTTTCCACATTCTTTTGAACTCCCGTTTCGAAAATAGGAAGTCTGTTAACATGTTCGCCCGGCTAAATTCTGGCATGCAGAGCCGTGTTCGCAGCTTGGAGGGGAGGCCGGGCCAAAAGAAAATGAGTATCTCTCCGTCCTACCACTGCGGTAATAATACTAATCACCGATAACAGTCACGGGTAAACAAATCGTATTACTACTGGCCATCAGACCCAAGGTGTATGTGTGTATGTGTGTGTGTGTGTGTGTGTGTTCATCTCTCCTAATGAAATTCCTTCCACTCGTCTGCAGGCAGAGAGAGGCCTTCTATCTGACTAATTCGCTCTAATTACTCTAATGAGCCACAGGTGATGATACAGTGAGACTGATTAATTAAATGGGAGGCACCAATCAGGCATGTCTGATTATGCCAATCATATCGACTACAGACTAAATGAGATAACAGGAGACAGACGCACTTTAATTGAGGTATCAAAACTTCATGGAATTCCTTATGCCCTCACGCTCTGACGATGCCGAGACAGATAGGCTGCTGGAATGACAACAAAGTTATTGTTATGTACACAGTATGGAGTCAATCTGCAGCTGCCGCCTGTGCTGCCACGGTGACCGGGAGGGAGCACCACCACCACCACCACCGCGGCGAAGGATTCGCTTCAGATCTCGCTCTCTGTGGAATAATTGGGACTGTAACTGCTAGAAACACACTTTGTTTACACCTAGTCTGCAGTCACACATGCCAAGTAGTCTGCCACTACTCCTTTAGTCCAAACACAATGTAGGTTAACTGCCCCACATTCGCTGCATGTTTTACACATTAATCTAATTGAGTACCACTCTTGAATTCAAGCCAGGCATAGACCTAAACACACACGCACGCACACAGGCACGCACACACGCTCGCTTCTTCTCCGCTAATGCTAACGGCGCATTAGTCACACTACAAAAAAAAAAAGGGTAATATTTTAAAATAATATCTTTCTGTGTGCGTTACAAAGGGAGAGCCTTTTCGGAGCCTCTGTTCTTGGCAACATGACACAGATGTTTTAAAGAGATGAAGTTTTCTGTCCTGCCACTGCAGTCACTAATCTTTCCTTTTATCTCTGACATGTCTGAGGCTGTTATGTGGTTATGATAGTAAACAGTAAAAGGCGTCTGGAAAGATGTCTTATCTGAAATCTACGAGGCCTACCTCTCTGAAAAATCCACCCCCCACACCTCCCCGTCCTTCTCCATCTCCCCTCACAGCGTTTTTTCACCTCCCTCCCTATGTGGCTGACTTGTTCTGTATGCCAAAAACCTACTGTGTGTGAGTGTGGGGGTGGTGTCGTGGGGTGACGGGCTCAGTCAGGAGCGACAGCCACACTTTGCTACAACGACATGGTACATGATCACAGATCACAGGCACGCCCCCTCAAAACACAGCACAACAGCAACAGCAGATAAGAAGACTGCGGATCCCGGCTGCCTGTCTGCCTTCCTACCTTTGACATAGCAGGGTGCAAACTTTGAATGTGCCAGCAAGACGCTCTTTCAAAACCACACAGGATTTTTAAGACGCAAGTCACATCCTTCTGAATCTCTCTCTTTTTTTTTTTTGCTTTTCCTCTCACCCCATTGGAGTCGAAGCCACAAAAGTTTTTTTAGCCACAAGCTAACACAATAGTTTCACTGTGACAACCGAGGCCTAAACATTTCTGTCTGTGTGTGTGTGTGTTTGTGCGTCAGTGTTTGTGTGCAGAGTGGTCGGAGGCGGAGGGGGGAGGAGGGCCAGGTCAGCCTACCACTCTATACAGTCTAACAAGACGCTTGTGGTCCCTGAGCGTTTTGCTCCTTTTTTTTTTTTGAACACAGATCCATATCTACCAACAGCACAGGAGCTGTCAGGACTCACCTCGCTGACGCTGACGCAAGCCGGGATCAAAAACAGCCTTTTTACACCGCAGCCTCGTTTGTATTGATCCATGTTTCTCTGCTGAGAGACTGGTTGTTGTTTTATCTCCCCAACACCCAAGCCTTAACTCTCCTGAAGCTTACTGAGAGCTAGTCATTATTTTACTCCGACCCATTGTCTGACAAGGGTTTTCAGAGGCCGGGACGGAGCCTAAATACAAATATAATGAGACTAAGATGGTGTCTGGCGTGGAGGAAGTGCAGCTCACTTGGTCCTCATTTTGCAGAGTTCGAATTTAGCTGGAGGCCTGTGTCACAAAGGGTGAGTGGTGTGGAGGGTGCAATGGGAGGAGAGGGGCCGTGGCGATATGCTCGGGTGTAATGCATTGGTGAAAGGGCAAGATTTTTCATCCCTGCGTTTACAGGGTGGAACGGCTAGGATATTGAGATCTGAGATAGGATCAGAGGGTAGTGAGCTGTTTCAGCTACGATAAAGGCCACGCATTACAAACAGAGCACAGATAGAGAGAGAGAGAGAGAGAGAGAGAGAACCAGAGAGAGGGAGAGAGTATCACACCTCTCATCCCTGAATTAATGCCTCCATTCTGCCAGGAAGCCATTCTGTGCCCGTGAGAGGAGATTGGGGAGGGGATGAGTGCACAGATACGGACTAAAAAATGGAAACTGCGATCATGGAGAGAGGCGATAGGGATTAATCAAGTCTGTGAGAGGAGTGTGGGGCTCTCCAGGCTCTGTAGCACTATACACAAGCCTGCTTCCCAAGGACTCGGCCAACAACTGACATTAGTTCGTATGACATCAATATGCACATACATGTAACCACTGGTGGCGGGGTCACAGGTGCAGCTTAGTGGCATTGTGATAATCATCGTAATGTTGATAATGATCCTACACTCGTATGCGAGCTGCTCTTTTTTTTGGCCTAGAAAGTGTACGACTCCAGACAATGGAGAAGTGTTCAAAGTCGCTCTAATTTAGTTAAGATCTGATCTGTTCTCAATTCGTTAGCCTATTTGATTTGTAGTAATTCGCTTAGACTTCCATTTAAAGGACTACAAGCAGTTTCATGCTATTGGCACAATTACAGGACAGTGAAAAAAATAAAAAAAAATAAAAAGGCTTGCATCGCTCTCATGTGCCTCGGGTACATTAAATCCCCGCTCTGCATGATGCCCTTTTCCACGTTTTAATTTGGCCTCGTCTATCTGTTGTATCCAGTAATTTTCTAGACGCCTGATGATGACACATCAGCAGGAGTCGTGCCACGGCCTATAAAAGCAACATGTTCACTTTGACGCATTAAAATCAAAAAGCATGTTATCAAAGCGCCACATTAGGTTAGATATATCTGGGCTCTTTAATGTGTCCAGCCCATGCTGTCACTATCTTCTAGCGTGGCCTGGCCTCCTGAGTGAGTTTGACACCCATGGTCTATACGATCAGCGTCAACGGGAGAGCGTCCCGGGGCTAAGTCTTACTCAGCCCTTTATGGGTTGGAGTTTACGCTCTGCTTGCACGACTTTGGAGAGGAGGAGGCAGAGGAACACGGCGAGAATAGAGAGAACGAGCATAGCTAATCCTTACAGTAATGACAGAATAATTAGCTTGCATTAGGCTACGTAATGGGTTGTAATTATATCATTTATTCAACGTTGAGAGAATATGATATAAAGCCTGCACAATGAAGGAAGAGGAACTGAGCTCAGTGGGAAGTAGGATGGAGCATGTGTAAGAGCTCAGGCTCTTTCTATTGATTGATCCAAACATCAAACGAACCACTGGAGTAATGGGAGGGAGTGAAGGACAGCTAAAAGCTATTTGGAGCCTTCGCTGCATAAAAGACTTGACCTGTTCCACACAGCCTACATATCAAAACCATCAAACAGCAATCAATAGACCAAAGCGGTCAACTCAACAAACCGTCACCCTACTAAAACATCAAACCCCCGGCCCAAGCGTCAGATGATAGGCTACACTCAGCTTATCCATTACCATCAGATAAAGAGGAGATAAAACACAGAGCCTAATCCTTTCATGTGTCGTGACAGCCACAGCAGCCTCCAAGGCATTCCTTCAGTCTGGCTCTCAAATAGTTTTATGGCGGAAGGCAGCCATTCAGTCAGCCAGCCAGCCAGTCAGGGCTGTTCTGGTCTGTTTGTCTTATTTC
This sequence comes from Collichthys lucidus, assembly GCA_004119915.2. Lineage (NCBI taxonomy): Eukaryota > Metazoa > Chordata > Actinopteri > Sciaenidae > Collichthys > Collichthys lucidus. The sequence continues at coordinate 13,172,197 of CM014090.1, forward strand.
ACAGTTTACACGCTGTTTTATAGGTAGTTATTATGGTCACCATGGTGATGCCATACGTTTTTATGGTCTTTTGGTCTGAGGGCAGAGAGTGTAATAAACGCAAAAACACACACACACGCGCACGCGCACACACACACACACACACACACACACACACACGCACACGTGAAAACAAAGACTCACAAAACACACTCCTGCTGTGGAAAGGTCTCCTGTCCCTCCCTCCCTCCCTCCCTCCCCCCTCCAACACTTTATCAGTCTCACCAAATGCCTATCTCTCCCTTACTCTCTGCTTCATGTGAAACATAGGCTAACGAAGAATTGTCCTCTCTCTCATTCCACATCTGGAGCTGATCAGAGGGCCTCCTGGAAGTTGAGGCCTCTGGGCCTATTAATAACCATACCGCTGAACTCAGGGTCAGACAGCAGTCAGCGGATGAGCCTGTGTCTACTAAACACATAGTCCCTTCCCCCTTTCTCAACAACTCTCACTTTAACAAAAAAAAAAAAAGTGACCGGTCTACGGCGCATAGCGACGTACATCCTGGGTTTTATGCTTTAAAAAATAAAATGGGGCACGCAGAGACGCCTGCAAACTATTTGCAAACAAGTAAACAAAAACTTCATTTTGACTATGCATGTAGTCATCCTTTAAATAGAAAACAAATATGAGCATAGCAAAACAGCCCGGGATAATTGTGAACCAATTTCCCCCCCTTCAGTTGTTTTTTTCCTTCTTTTCCACATCCAAACAAGTTCAAGTTCAAGGAGGCTAGACCTGTTAAAAAGGCAAGACAGATGGCAAAGTCATCATCTGTTAGCTCTAAAGGTTAGGCCAGTCAGACAGCCCAGGTCATGGCGAGGTCCGCGGGGTCAGACCACCTCTGAACCCTGACTCCAGTCTGACAGCTGCTCAGGGTCAAATGTCACGGAGAGGTTAGGGTACCGTCTGAGGACGTCCAATGAATTTCACAGATACTGGACTGTGGCCTTTGCGTGGAATTTCCAAGGTTTTTTTGGGGGACAAAGCTGTAGAGCGGTCCTACGTTTATCAATCATGCATTAGGCAAAGCCCGAGCAGTAAAAATAGCAGCGTACTAATCAGATTTTGGTTCGCTACACTTAAATAAGATGGCCGTTCTTCCCCTATAGCTGAAAACACACGTCATAGTTTCTAAACAGTTTCCTCCTCTTCAACAAAGTTCGCCAACCTACAACGTAAAACTAGACCAGTGAATATCATACCAGCTGCAGAGAACAATTTGTTAAGCATAAACCACCCCCATCCAGCACACGCACGCACCTGTGAATACAGGGTAGTTGAATCATCATAATCGGTGGTAGTTTTCTGCTGAGCCCAGCCAGCAGTCTGTGTTATTTTTAGAGGGCTGACACAGAAGCAGGCCGTCCATTTACTCCGTGAGCTGGCAGCCAGGACCATCACAGCTCTGGTTGCTTTTAAACTACCAAAATGGGAATGAGCTCAACATAAACACTGCGAAGGTGTGGACACTAACAGAAACGAAGTTAGCTCAGATTCAGGGCCCATTACAATTCCATTACTTTAACATTAGGGCTCCTTATAACACGAGACGGTGTATGAAAAAGGCCAAATCCACGCTCGCATTAAGCCATGAAACATCTCGTCGCCTCACAGCTGTGAAGGTTTGTTTGTCGCCTCGTTTCAAAGCTAAAATGGTGGATTTACACAAACAAACTGTGCAGCTTCACATGAAACCCTTATTTATGTATTTTTAAAAAAAATAATTTTACCTGCTGTAGCAAATCATAAACTCCTGGATGGACTGAACACGAGACAAAAGCAAGTGCGAGAGTAACAGAAGTGAGGCCTAAAGGTTGAAGACTCCTCACATCTGATGTGACTGATTGGCCGAGCCTGAAGGCCGGCTATGGATCTAGCAACTCAAGTCATGACTGACATTGAAAATTACACAGAGTGAGCTATTAGCAGATAGCAAGCCATATCATAATTCAATCCCTACACCATCAAAGTGCACCAATATCATAATTCAATACTAAGAACCATTAGCCAGCAGCGCACCAATATCATAATTCAATCTTGAGGCCATCAGCCCATGCCAATATCATAATTCAATACTCGAACCATTAGGACACACCAATAGGCCTATTAGAATTCAATACCTATGGTCAATGATCTAACAGGACACTGATACTGGAGTCATGGGTTGACATGGGATGAGGTCTGCACATGAGGATCCTCGGGCCTTATTTAGCCTAGACTCCTTGATAACAGTGAGATAAACAGCACTAAAATTAGGTAGGGCAAGCGGTTCACCAATAACACCAGGCGTTGAAGGCAACGGGGTCTTTACCGCAGCAACAACACATTTCGGGGCAGGCTTGTGCAGAGGGAGACGGTGTTATTGAACAAAATGGAGCACTGCATTAAGCTTCAGACTCAGCTGCGTGCCCGGCCAAACTTGTCAAAAATTGCTTCGAACACTGGCCCCCACTGTGCGACCGTCTGCAGTTGGTCTAAATTATCACATTGTGGTACCTTGTGGAAATGGGACTCCCATTTCGTTTTCTGGTCCATTGCCTCTGTTTATATTTCCATGTTAACATCTTGTTTAACTCTTCAAAACACTGCAAATCTTGTCCAGGTTTGGCTTGCTGGGTCATCAGAAATCTGCACCTTAACAGCCAATCAAACGGCTTCTGAAAGCTCAGATTTCCTCGCCTGCTTTCAGTCAATTTTTTTTTTTTTTTTAACTAAAAGTTGTCATTACTCAGTGTTCTTCTCACCACACATTTCTTAGGTTTCCTCACATAACTATAATCCTTGTGTACAGTGTAAAACGACTCTGGAGAATGGAAAATACTGGACAGAATGATCCATTACTGAAAAATAAAATAAATGACTGGAAGAAGAGATTAATCAGCAACTCTTCTGACAGTTGATTAAGTGTTTTTCTAGTAGAAAAGGCCAAACTGTTTTTGGTCCCAGCATGTCAGCTGGGAGGATTTCTGCTTTTCAGATAAACTGAATCCAAACCTGAAGATGTCATGGTGAACTTTAGAAGACTGTGACAGACATTTAAAAAAAGACTTGATTAAACCAGGCTGATCAATAATAAAAATCTTTAGTTGCAGCTCTACATTAATTGTTACCAACATCCCCATTTTATTACACATTGTGTTCGACGAATGTCAATAAAACGGGATCAATACAAAAAGGAATGGATAAAGTTTAATTATTTGTAGGTCACACACCTCAAAAACAGACACGTATTGACTAGTTAATAAAAGTTGGCATTTTAAATTAGATCCCCTTGATGAAAATGAGATGAGCTGGTAGACGAGAGTAAAGATAAGAAGAGAAGAGAGAGTGAGGGGATTGTTATGTTGCACATACGAGGCTGGATCCGAGCCCACTGCTGGTCTGCATTCTTACTTTACAAGTCGACTATGGACGAAAACATTCCCCCCTTTGGGAATGCAATATTTTGTGTTTACCGAAACCTGTAGGCTTAATATTACAAGATGAACAATAGACTATAGAAGATTACACCGGACTTGGAGGCGCTGTTCCAAGCGTACTCTTGATTTTTTTAAAATAACGTGGAAGCGGCTTGTATATTCTATTTAAAAAAAAAAAAAAAAAAAAAGCGAGCCTGGAGAGAAGTGTCCAGTCACTGAAGCCCAAGCTCTCTGTGCTGGAATACAGAGCAGCAGAATAATGGATGCTTCTGTCATGAGATACGGTGAAACTCTATGATGCTGTAGGTGAGAGAGAGACTCCAAGTGGGTCTGTAAATAATGCCTGCCACTTGAAAATAGGTCTCTGGAAACTGCCCCCTGTGCTCTTGTTGCTGGTTGTTGGGTGGAAGTTTTGTCTAGGGTAGTTACATTAAAGTGTTTTAGTATAATGTGGTGAGAACTGTGAAAGCACTACAGTCTATTTATAAATGGCTGGCACATTTACATGCACAGTAAAAGTTTTGCCATAACTAACAATGAATTATGATATTTTTCTAAAGACACAGGTTAGTGATCCCAGCTGGAAAAGCCACACGTGCACTACAAATTAATAACAGTATATTCACATACTGATTGAGCACGCCAAGACATAAAATGTACTTTTTTAAAAATATTGGTTAGGACACTTTTATGACTTCTTTATCAGGATTAACTTGTGTACCGAAGCTGTGAGTCTCAGTTCTAAAGTTTGGTGTAGGCAGAGCACAGTACGCTTTAACAGAAGCCAGATACAGACGATTCACACGGCCTGTAGGCCCCCTCTGATATATTGTGACGTCCACAATCAGCCTGTGGAGGAATACTGCGGCTTAAATTTGAACTGCTTATAATAAGTCTCTTGTGAAATCAGTGATGATTCATGTCAAAGTGTAAGAACACATAAAAGTCTCTGCAACAAAAAGTAACTCTGTGGTGCGGGGTTGGCCTAGTTTTAGTAGAAAAATCACTCCACATATTGGAACATGTTTGCAACTTAGAAACGAAATAAAAACGGCTTTCTTGGGGGGTAAGAAGAAGTATACTACGACGCATACAAAGTGTTATTTTTCTCAGCACAAAAGGGGACTAAATGATTTCATTATGTTGTTTTTTTGACTGAACTACAGGCGGTTCAAATTAAACGTAGCCACATTAAATGTTTTAGTGTTGCTTAATCTGAAATATACATAAACAGTGAAGAAAGAGAAAAAAAGTCTGATGTTTCTAACACAAGCTGAGACTTTCCACACCTTCTGGTTTTTATAAGAATTTATGTTTGTCACAGACTTGCGCTGCATTAAGAGAGCTGCTGACTCCATCTGTTTGGGTACCCCCTATTTTTAGACTTCTGCTAAGTGCTTTTTATCTTTTGTTCCAACATCAGACAACAATGGTCAAACTTTCCTTCGCCGTGCACGGTAAACTTGTTTTATTAAAACGATCTGTTAGACTTTGGTGGAGTTAAACGAATTGACTTTTTTTTGGATCATATCTAATGAACCGTGTCTGGTAGACACCCCTCAAAGTGGAGAGAGGATGAAGAGGCTGTGACGGGAGCTAAATCAGCGAAGTTGAGGAGTGTGGGCGTCCCGTGAGAATTACCCAGTAGATGTTATTTTCAAGTTTTTCGGAGAGGCGTCCATTCCTCTCGGGCCCTATTGAGTGTATCGCTCATAAGGATACACTATAACGTCTGAGAAAGTAGGATGCCAGAGCCCTGACCAAAGCAGACCGAGGGCAGACCAAAGACCTGACATGCACTCGTCCCTCTCTCTGACTCATGCTTAGTCGCTCACCACCCACCGACACACAGTGAAACCTCAGTCCCAATGCCAGGTTTTGTCACTGGGCAGAGAAGCGGTTGGCTACAGTAAAAGCATGACGTGATGCCCCTTCCTCTATGCTCCCCCAGCCTGTGCAGCAACAGAGGGGTAAAAATATCCCACCAGCGAGTTCAGACAACCAGCTCATAAATTAACACTAAAACTCCTACAGACAACAGCGGGTCGGTCGCTGAGAGATTTAAACCACTCAGGTTGCCACTGACCACAGCTCCGGGATCACCTTACAAAACCCTTTTCCTAAATTTACCCATTAGGAGGTGGTGAATAAGAACGAGCTGTAGATCAGTTTTCATCTAAGTCACTATTTAGCTGTACGCTAACATAGTGAACTATTTTTTTTTCCTTCTTCAAAATGGCTCTAGGGTGCATTGTTCCAGGAAATGTTATGAGGTGAGATGTAGGCTATTAGGGCCTAAATTGGGAATTGTGTATAACAAAAAAAAAAGGGGGTCTGTTCTTAATTTTCCTGAGTTTACACACGGAATATAAAGTATAGGTTTAAGGCTCAGCTATTCTCTCGTGTCTTATTAAAGGTTTGCCTTTAAAATGAAGCGCAATCTCTCATCGTTCTCGAGTAGAAACACAATGTTCCAGCAACTGCTTGACTGGGTCAAAAAAAAAAAAAAAAAAAAGGAAAAAAGAAAAAACAACAGGAGAGAAGAGTGATGATCCCCTCTAAAGAAACTCAACTCTGTAATGGACGGACAGGGATTACAGACGTTAAAACCTCCTCCATCTGTAATTCACTGTCACCCTGCCATCATCTCTGAATCACTGATCCATTTTGCAAGTGTGCGAGACCTTGCTAAAAGCATCACTGTTGCACCCATTTGTGTTTGTAGTGGTGGGGGAGCAGCAAAAAAAAAAAAAAAAAAAAAGGGAGGAGGAGGAGGGGAAAAAGAAAAAAGCATGCAGAAAAGACAAGTTAACAGCTCGCTGTGCTGTTTCAAAGCACTCTCTGTCCTGTAACAACCACCTAGCTGGTTTCTCACACAGGGAATGGGACACACTGATCAAATAGGATTTTAATGAACATCAGCAGTTGGTGAGCCTGAGGAGTAGACGCTGTGATGGCTTAAAGCGACTGACATCTAGGTTGGGTTGGATTTTCATCATCAAAAGAAAGAACTTTTTTTTTTTTAAAGAGAGAGAAAACATTCCTTTGCTGACGCCTCCTCTCTCTCTCTCTCTCACACACACGCTAAGTGTGTGTTTGTCTGTCCGATCACAAGGAAAGAAGAAGCAAATGAGAAAGCAATTGGCTGACAAGGCCATGTGTAGACCGTGATCATATCTTACTAACCCCACATTATCCTCAGGAACTGAAACAGAAAAAAAGAAAAGAAAGAAAGGTTCTTCTCTGAAGGCTTTCCTCTAGGAGCCTCTCAGTGGGAGGGAGAGTAAATAAGATGTCATCAATAATAGACAGTGAATGTTCAGAGCATTTCTGAACACACACACACACACACACACATATACGCAGACACACACACACACAAACACACACTGATTCCTATCCTGCAGACAGGCCTGCCAACCGCCAGGCTTTTTTTGCACACGCTCAGATTCACTGTCCTGACTAATCGCTTGTGATAGGGGCCTTTGCCATAATTACCCAGGGCCTTATCACAAACTTATGCGATGCATTTTTCATGTCCTGGCTGCTGGCAGTGCCTTCACTGTCCGTGCTGGCAGTCAATCTACGCACACACACACACACACACACAAAAAAATTATAATTCACAAACACACACCAGTTCTATGTAACGGAGGGCGAAATGGGTGAAAGCAGGGTGAAGGGCCAGGGAAGAGAGAGAGAGAGAGAGAGAGAGAGAGAGAGAGAAAGAAAGAAAGAAAGAGAGACGGGGAAGGAAAAAAAATCATAAAGGATGGGAGGGGAGGTGAGGGAGACTGTGTTCGGGAGGGAGGTGGGGGTGGCAGGAAGGGGGTGGGAGATAGATAGTGAGGAAAGAAAAGAGAAAGCAGTCTCAAATTTTTTTTTCTATTTTTTTTTTTACATAATGCATGAACAAGGGGGCACGAGTAGGAGGACCAAACGGGATCAAATAAATAGGAGAAGTGAAGCCTTGATGATGTGGCATAAGTGCGACACAAAGCCCGCTGGGAAGACTTGTTCACTGTCCTTTTGTCTACACAGTCATAGGGGCATCATGACCTAAATAAAAGTTTAAATCCCCCCCCCCCTCCTTCCTAAAAAAAAAAAAAAGCAGCCTGTGTGCAATTTTACAAAATAATGTATGAACAATCGGACTAGCCTACATAATGCAATCCTATGTTAATGACCACGGTGGCTTGGGATAGTAATATTCATAAATTGTGATTTGAAATTCAGCAATGCACGTTTAAATGCCACGGGAAAACACAACAGTGCCATTGTCTACATGTCTTGTGATAGGTCAAACACGGCTCTAATATACACAGGCTTATATTCTCACACACACACACACACACACACACACACACACACACACACACACACACTGTGAATAGGCCCAATATTTTCCTCATATCATTCACTGTGCCCGTGCACGCCACAGATTAGTAGCGTGCACAGGAGTGAGAGAGAGAAGAGGAGGAGGTGGAGGTGGTGGGGGTAAAAAGCTGGGACATTTCTGGAGTTCATCACAATCAACAAGGTCATGATCTTTTCACATTTTTTCCGCTGCTTTAAAACTCACCATTTTTATTTTTTTAAAATCTACACACCGCGTCAAAAACAACACAAACACACACACACACTGTCCCCTCCGTGTCCCGTCCACTTTCACAGACGTGGCAATGTCTCAGTGTACACACACACAAGCACACACACACACATAAAAAAAAACCCTCTCTGTGTATAATTGCCGTCAGGGGAAACCGACAAAAAAAAAAAAAAAAACATGACCACGGAGACGAAACTGCTTCAAAAACCGTTGGCCGTTAAACGGTAGCTAACGTTTACACTCGCCTCCATATAAACTTAGCAACCTGACAGTTAACGTGAAACAAAACAAAAAAACACACACTCTCCAAAATAAATAAAACACACAACACACAAGCAACAACAACAACAAAAAAAGCGGCTGTTGTGTGTCTGAGCTGCCCGTCTCAATGGTCGGTGTCACCACAGCGCCACCGTATAATGAGTCGCACTTATTTTTTTTTTCACCCCCCCCCCTAAAATCATCCAACCTTACAACGGCTAAAGCGTCGGGCTAACTACGGCTACTCGCTCCAGTAAAAGTTGAACAACACGCCAATAAAACATAGCCGAGCGAAAAAACCTTCCCTTGCCTGTTTCTGTTTTTCTTTAATAAAAAGAAAAAAGAAAAATATTCGGCCCGCATCCCCGCGGCGTCGCCCCGGCTTGCCCGGTTTGCAGTGTCCGATCGATGTTGAATTGAACAAAGAGGATCAATTTCTGATCAGCGAGAGAGAGAGAGAGCCACTTTCATCAATGTGAGGAAGAGGTCTTGAATTCTCTTCCGAAACACCTACGAGGGCGGCCGCCGAAAACACACACAAAACACAGCGGCAGAGAGAGACGACACACGCCGAGGCGAAGAGAGGAGAGACGGTTTGAACGGAGGTTGAACTGACCTGTAGTTGTTGTAAGTCAAAGCGCTTCCAATATTGAAACATCGATCCTGCATTGGCCGCCATCTTGAGACATATTGAGACAGGAATGAGATGCTGATAGAGAGCGCGGGGGTTGGAGTTCAGTGGAGAGGACCGGGCGGAGGGAACACCCGGACTGGATCGCTCCCAGCGCTCACCCGCGGGAACAGCTGGAGCACGGAACGGACTCAGCGCACGGGAGTGTTTCCTTAATAACGCCATTATAATTGCTTAAATAGCTTTTTATCAACATTCAGATATCACAGGTAAATAACCAAACTGGCATTCAATTACTCTTCGTTTTATTTTATTTTTTATTACGTTTTAAAAGAAAAAATATGAGCGACAAGTTTGAGTCCACGTTTTTGTGTGATCATTGTGTATTGTATGGAAGAGCAAAAGATCATACAAAAAAAAAAATAATGCCAGGAGGCTACTTGGAAGCCATATCTAAAAAGAAAAAAGAAGAGAGAAAAAAATCCCACCAAGGGAGCATTCAGGACCAATGTTTCCTCTGAGCTGTGCAAGAGGATAATTCATACATTTAATTATTTATTACGTCAATAATCATTGCTGCTTCCCCAAAAAACAGCATCAAAGTCAGATTTAGGAATAAAAAGTCGATTTGTACTAAGTGATTTCCCCCTCATTCACCCCCTTGGATTTTGTCATAGTTATTGAAGCTACTTATTTATCATATATATATAAGTCACCTTTTTCTTTTTAAAAAGCATGAAATGAATTTAAACCCCCCTAAAAACTTGCATTTAATTTATGAATACTACATCTTTTTCCATGTTTTCTGCCTAGTTTTCTGAGTGATGTCAGTTAAATGTTTTTGTTTTATTTCGTCTAGTCTTGTATGAATTATTCCTTTTTTTTTAAATAAGGTTAAATATGAATTTAAAACCAATTGAATTCATTAGGGCTGTTGAAAATAGAACACAGGCTAAATGTGTCTGTCTGGATTGTTCAAATAAAACGTTAAACTCTAATTAAATACAAAAATAAACCACAGTAATTTGAGTTTTTATTCTTTATCAAAAGGGTGGATCTAGTGTACAAACTCAGCATAAGCAACAAAGCAGGGCTGCTGAGTGAGGACCTGATGAATTTGGCCGTTCCACAGTGGGTAAAAGATGGAGTGGACTTACAGTTGGCACAAGGTATCTCCAAGTTCAAGATTTTCTCAGCGTACAATAATAAGACAAAGGAAGTAAGCCTGATATTCTAATTTAAGACATTAATTTGCTGCAAAGATATGAATCAGATTAGTTATTCAGATAAGATTGTTGCGCTGTTAATCCGGTCATTGCTGCAGCAGGGCAGCCCAGTGGTTAGACTGTCAATGTGCATACATATCTGTGGTTGAAGTGACCTTGAGCACCGAACTGAGCCCTGGCTGCTCCTGAGGCGTCACTCCTGCTGACCATGTCCCCTGACCCCCCTCAGCTTGTGGATATGCAAAGAATTTCTAATTACACTGTACATATGGAGTGCCCTAAATTCCTGTGTCAAACTGTGCACCTTAAAAACACATCACGCCTTAGTTTCAAGCCTCCAATCTGCTCTGCACATCAAACCCAGAGCTGGAGCTGCTCAGGTTTTATCAGGGTAACACATCTGTCGAACACGTAGTTTTCATTTTTAGCTTTTTGTGGGTTCCCAAATTTGACTTGTCGAGTGCGTTGCAAGGCCTGGAAAATCCACGCCTGCATTCACACTTAGGATGTTTATTTTCTTGAATGCTCAAAGCCTTCAACACAAATATTTAGCTATATTTTCTCTCCCTCTCTCTCTCAAATCATTTTCATTTCTTTACAGCCATTGCACTTTAATTGCATTCACTAAAAATAACACGAGAATTTGCCATAGATAATAATGCCTCCTTTGCTGCATTTGTGCGGATACAAAGGTGGGCATTTTTGTTCTTTGAATAAGCTTCAACTCTCAGGTCATTACTTGATTTGATTTGAAGCTGTTTGTGTCTGCCTCCTTCTACAGTATGAATGGTGCTCAGTGCTCAAGTGATATGTAGCCTCGAAAGCTTTGCCTTATTTTATACTTCATTTATTGACATAATACAGCGAATTAAAGACTGATTTCAGTTTGGCCTTGACACCCTGGTCACACGCTTTCAATGAAATGTTCTCAAGTAGTCTGTATATAACAAATATGCTGTTTTGAGAGCTTCAAGAAGCATTAGTCTCAAAAACTAATTTTATCTTCTTCATGATTGTCTTCATTTAAAATACAAGCAACTTGTCTGCAACATGAGGTACATAATGAATACTTTTTAGACAAAATACTGCATTTAAAACCGATAAATCCTGGATTTAATCCTCTGTCTGCCATGCTAATCGGTGTTTCCTTGGCTTGGCCTGCATGACTTGTGATGCTACCTATCATTAAGCGAAACCAGAAATACAGGTCTGAGATAATCCATACAGGTTCAGTAGTTTTGCATTGTGTGCATTATTCTCTGTTTGTTAAGTTTTCCCTTACTCTCACACAAAGAGAAGACACAACTTAAAGGTAGTATGGAAGTATATTGTCATACCACACAATCAACAATATCTTATCAATCAATAATAAATAAGTGGAAGTAAAACCAGGAAACTATTTGTACCAGGAAATATAACACTGTTGACTTTTGACACAATGATTAAATGTTGCAACGGTTGTAAGGTGATATAGTTACTTCAGTTATTAGCTTTGTTATGTATTGTGTCCCAGCCCACAAGACACCGAAAATACTGGTGAACATTTTTGCCAACAATGTTGTACTAAGTGTTCAACCCAAATGTCTACAAATAAAATATGCCCCTTGAATAATGTTCCCTTTCCTAAAAACTGCTTTTTTTAAATAATAATTTTACTTTACTAAAAAGTGTAGCCCTTAAATTATGCAAACTCTGCAAAATAAAACATGAAACAGACTTCATCTTAGATCTCGCCTAAAACACGTCACAAACTAAGCACGTTATTTTCATTAAACTTGTCTGTTTCTGTACATAATGGTAAATCATCTAAACATACGTGTGCATGCAGAGACCTTTTAAATCCTCCTTCACGCGAGACTTTATCAATGAATTCCTGCATTTTTCATAAATGGTCCCTTCACGTTTTGATGCAAAACCGTGTCCGGTAAAATAACAATTTTATTCAGTGAAACGAATCTTACAAAACAGTTGATTTTGTCCTAACTGGCTCTCTTTCTAAACTCTCTGAATTTCAGCACACAGTATCTCCATATGGATTTGACTGTAGCTTCACTAGGCTCTGAGTTACTTTGAAGCAGTAGGGGGTACACAGTGTAATTCAGAGAGTCTGAGTTATCAATCCACCTACAAATTATCATGTTCTTGCTAGAGAGGCTCATGCACGTCTGGCATGAGTGACTTGAGAGGGTTGTTGTCTCCTCCTTACTTGTCTTTTTATTACACTCTATGGTAAAATTAGAGAGGAGGAAAAAAACAACGTAAATTGTTCCTGACAAGGACAGCACAAGGAACATGTTGGGACCCACAGATTTAGGTCTTTAAAAAGCTTCATCACTTCATGTACCTTTGGTTAAAGTTTAAATATAGAGAAACAAACACACATTCTTTGTGTCGGTGCCATTATACAAGTCGATCTTAAACCCCGACAGAGCTACAGGGTATGAAATGAAACAGCCTTTCTGTCCTTTAGCTTTCCCACTTTTCTCTGTTTGTGTCCCTTTCCCTCCTGCTCATTGACTCTGCCTGCAAGGTGCTTTTAGCGGGCCTTGTGTGGCCGGGTTAGAGACGGATGTGTGGCCCTTGGGAGCCGCAGGCAGAGAGCAACACTGATCATGTCAGACAGGCTGGGGAGGCTGCATAAGATCATCATCACCCAGCAGTGGAGTGAATCGCCGCAGTGGCACTTTCACACAACCTCTGACCTATGTGGTAACCTCTGAGGTCATGATCAAGGTCAGGGGTCAGCCAGGGCCTCTGTGATCAGGCAGCTCGCAGGCCCCTCCTGCAGTTTCCTCCTCTTTTTCTCTCTATGTTCTTTCCCCTTCAGTTTTTTTTCCTTGCGCTTTCCCTCATCTTCTATCTGTTTGTCTATCGCTCACACTCTCCTTCACCGGCCGGGACCAATTGAGACATCCCCATCCCCTGGGAGAGCAAAAAGGAAAGCAAGAGAAAATCAATAGGGAAGATGAGTGAAGACCTGGGGTCCCATCAAAACCCGAATGCCTCTCTCTGTGCTGGTATGATTCACACACACACACCAAAACTCATACAGATAGACAGCGGTATTACTTCTCACAAACAGGAAGGCAGAAGTAAACACGGGCTTGGAAAATGTACAAAACTAGAGAAAACGATGTGTTAAAGCCTGCAAAACATGTTGTCTTTTTGTGTGCCTCACCTGTCACAACACAATGAGGTGCAGTCCATAAAGGACAAAATCCATACAAAAAAAAAACCTTGCGTCTGTTTCATGTATGTACACATCCGTGTGGCCACTTGCTAAAGTGATCTTTGAACAGAAAAAGATGCGACATCGATGCCTCCATGGAGATTTCAAGGTCTGCCACAGCAAATGAAAAGAGCTCGATGACAAAAAGAAAAGTTATTTTCTAGCAAAGGAGAGGAGGAAAAAGAACGAAGCAAACATAAATGCCAAGCTTTGTGTATCACCCTGGCTGTAATTTGAGTTGAACAAAATGTCACCATATCACCAATCAGCACAACTTTAATTATAGCACACTTCCAGCAACATTTACATGGGTTTTTGTGCGGCCTAAAAAAAGGATTAAAATAAACAAGACCAAACTAAAAGAAGACAAACAAAACTCATTCCTATGTGTCATTTCCTGACCTCAGCCACCTCTGCTATTTCTGAGGAAAGACATACATGTGTTTATAATGTTGAGCCTCGGCATGTATCCATAACTTATGAGTTTGCCGTGCTCTTCTTCCCAACTCAAGATAACCCCGGGCAGGACATGAAATGATTGGCTGAAAATAGAACTGTTCAGATGAAAGGGAGGATAAATAATGCAGAAAGAATACAAAACCTCTTATGGGGATAACTAGTCACACACAAATGCACGCACACAAACACACGAACATATCCAGAGATTTTTTCTTTTTCTTTTTTTTTCTCTCTCTACGGTGAAGAAAAGTGAATGGATGTAACAGGAAGGAGGAGGACCCAGTGGAGACACATGCTTCTTGCTTCATCTCCTCCCACTCCTCCTTGTCTGCCATTTTTTTCCGCTCACACTCAGACTTCATGACATACTCTGTGTCTGTGGGGAGGAATAATGTTGTCCCAGTCACGGCGTGTTTTTCCTGCCCACCAGAGATGAGACACAACACACAAGTGCAGGATTTCCAACCCTGCCGCCTCATCATTTTTTCATTGGTCCTGATCAGAACTGAAAACTGTTCAACCTGGACAGCTGATCCTTTTCTACGGAGGCAGAAATGTGTCACTGTCTGAGGACTCGTGTTTGTCTTTTTTCATTTTTATTTGTTTAGGTTTAGATCACCAAATTAAAACCATGAGTCATTTATTAAGATTTTCTGGTTGGAGGGTGTTGCAATCCTGGGTCATATTCTAATAAATAAAACATTCAACACAAACCTTTTCAAAGCCTCGCTGCCGCCTGACTAATTTACAGCTGAAATGTTTATTCATTGGCCAAATTAAACATGCATGGTTTGAGAAAAATCCCAATGTCACCACAGTTCACAGGCTGCACACAGGACGCCTCACAGGGCAGCTTTCTGCTTGTGTAGGGAGACACCTGCTGGAGGAGAACACGTGTAGCGTTCATAGGGCGATAAATAGAAGATTGAGTGTCATCTTACATGATTTATTAAGTTGATAAGCACAACAGCTTCTTTAAGTCAACCCATAACATGTGAGGGATTATTTTAATATGAATTATCAGCCACAGCTCTAAGTTACACCCCAGTATTGACACTTCTTCAAACTCCATGGACTTCTGATTTGACCCCTTGCCCTCCACCCTGAGTGAAAATGCTTTTATACAAAGTGATTTACAGTCTAAATGAAAAATATGTCTTGTTATTTATAAAATGACCTCTGCTCAGTCCGGGACACCGCGCCCTGTGCGCAAGGTGTTTACCTAAACTGGGTGCAACCAGGACTCACAAAAGCTCCTTTCACCGGTAACAGGATTCCAGAGCAACGCTGCCACGTCGAAATGTTTGAGCATAGAGGACTCGGTGCAAATGTTGTGCACTCTTGTTTGAAAGAAGAGGAAGAATGAGAGGAGGGCGTGATATTACCTATCACCATTGTGGATTATATATAGGACAGGTGACAGCAATGCGTGGAGAAGCTTGGTGGACTGTTGTAGGCTCCATTATCAAACCTGACCTGACTTTATTATCGGCACTGCTTATCTCATCTGACTTTGAAAGTAGGACATTAAGGTGTGCCAGCAGGACACAACGGACTAAAAAAAAAGTTTTAATGGGATACTCGTGCAGCGGCCAAAGGGAACAAACTGGTTTTATATGAAGTTTCTGTGAGGGTGAAGAGGGTCAATGGGAGCTGGAGAGAGGCGTACAAGTTTGTCCCACAGGGAGAAATGTTGTGTTCTCAGGAGGACCTGCTCCTCCGTGTGCGTGGCTACCGTCGGGTTCGTGTCCATCCTGGGTGTCAGCCTGCTCTGGCTGCCGGAGCCGCGCATCGTGGATCCGCTTGTCTCGAAGGTCAACAGCCCGGTGACGATCCTGATATGGACTCAGCCGTTCGGTCATTACAGCAGCCTCCCGGACTGCTCTGAGCTCTATCAGATCAACCAGTGCACGCTCACCGACGACGCACGCGCGTACCTGCACGCTGACGCCGTGATCGTGCACCACCGGGAGGTCGCCACCGGCAAAGCTGATCTGCCACCGGAACCGCGGCCACGTGCGCAAAAGTGGATATGGATGAACTTTGAGTCGCCCACGCACACGCACAGGCTGAAGTATTTTGAGGGTGTTTTCAACCTCACCATGACCTACCGGACTGACTCAGATATATTCGTGCCGTACGGGTATCTCTTCAGAAACAAGGGTGCCCAAAATCACTTTGTGCACCCGCTCCGCGTACCCACGCGCTCACGCCTCCACCGGCCCCGCCTCGTGGTCTGGGTCGTCAGTAATTGGTCTGAGTCCCATGCGCGCGTGGCCTTCTACTACAGTCTCAGCCGGTACATCCGAGTGGATGTGTTCGGGCGCGCGGGCCAGCCGGTGCCAAAGGACAGCAGCGTGGTGCGGCTGGTCGAAAGGTACCAGTTCTACCTGGCGCTCGAGAACTCGCAGCACACCGACTACATTACGGAGAAGTTGTGGAACGCAGTGCAGGCCGGTGCCATCCCGGTGGTCCTGGGTCCGTCCAGACAGAACTACGAGCGCTTCCTGCCTCCGGAAGCCTTCATCCACGTGGACGACTTCCCCACAGTGCGTGGGCTGGCACGGTACCTCATGATGCTGAGGCGCAACCCGGCTCGGCTGAGGCGGCACCTGAACTGGAGAGGGAGCTACAGCATGCACCAGGCCAGCTTCTGGTCCGAACACTACTGCACGGCATGCAATGCGGTGATGCGCAACAGAGGCAGGACTGATGTGGTCCAACACTTGTCAGACTGGTTTGAATCGTGATAAACATGCTGTATCACCTCCAGCTGACTGAACTGAGGCCAGAGCTGATAGATGATTTGTAAACAGACTCACTGCAGCTGATGATTATCAGCTGTCAAAGTTTACAACAGAAATCTATTATTGTCCGTTTATTTCAATGAAATGACTTCAATTATGAGGTAACTGAGAATGTGAGAACTGATTTTTTTTATGTACTGTTGACAGAGTAGTTTTTTCTATGGACTCAACATTTAATAGTGTTTTTTTAAAGCTGTATTACAGTTACACTTTGTATTGTCAAGCTGGATTTTAAGTGAGGCCTGACACTCCATGTCCTGGAAATAATTATTTTCTCTTTGGTGATGTTAATATGTTTTGTGGTTTCGGCTACAGCACTGTTTCTATGGTGCAAGTACCACTGGTGGTACATGACCTCCCTGTAGTGGTACTTGAAAGAATCCCTGAAATATATATTTTTAAATGAAATAAGTTATATAAAAAAAACACATTATACTATCAAAATACTACAACGTTTCTAATGAAAATAAACTATGGAGTCGGTTACAATATCATGTTAACGTAGTCTTGTTCTTGCCCATTGAACAAGCTCTGAAGTGACAAAAACATAATAAGCCAAGGTGAAATAACTGATTCATAAACTCGTGGCTCCAACTGGGGAAAATCAGGACTAGAAGTGTGGATCAGGAGTACAGCTTTCTAACAAATTAGCTCTGGTTCTCAAACAGGATTCATTCAACAGCCAACGATAAATAATATTCCAATTAGTAATGAACCTGCCTCATATGTAAACTGTCTGCAGCTGAAAAGGGTCGGCCTACACTACTGTGTTTTAACACATAATAGTGAGAGTCTAATATTTTCTGAGGTGGTACGCTTTGTAAAAAGTTTGATAAACACAGAGCTACAGTAAAAAAAAAAATCATCTTGCAGAGATGTGTTTAAGATGATTTGCTGCAATATTTTCAGGTCAATGTTTTATATCAAAATCCTCCATTTCAACTTTAACATCACGCAACATCAGTGCAACTTACTGACAAATAAGAAAGATGGCAAACCGTTAACGTTGGCACATCACCTCATGTCTGCAAGGTGACTTTTACAGTGCTGAAACAGAAACCGAGGACAGGTAATGAATGTACTTAGAGGGGATGTGTGAGCGTGACGCGTGCACCATCTCCAGAAAGTACAGCTCTGTTTCGCGTGTACCTGCAGGTTAGCACTAAATCATGTTAATGATAGCATCCCTAGATCTGATCTACTATTAGCTCAACGCCATACATGGCTGATAGTCGTGTCATCGCAGGCCACGTGTCCCTAAAATAGCACCGTGAGGCCTCGCTTTGTGTCTTCACATCACTGCCTGCTTGATTGCAACACTGTTCCCACTCAGGGGCCTAACTGAAAGACCTCAAAGGTGTTGTTAGACACCAAACCTCTCATACTGCTGGCAAGATTCGTTGTACTAACACACATATAGTTTTTTTTAATTAAACATGCACAGCCATGCTCATTTTGCTGAAGTGTCTCTTCTTTATATATTCAACAACAATAAGGCAGGAAGGAGGAGGCGAACATGTGTGTCTTTTTAGAGCTCGAGGAGTCAGGAATCAGAAGCTGTGATGTGGATTATTCTGTGTTAATGCCCTGACACAGAATTAACACTTTACGCTGTCAAATGAGACATTTCCTGCAGGCACAGGGGGAGCGAGTAATGTTGCCCCCCTATAATGAGCTGATGCCACAACAGCTGTTGAAACCACTGACGTCTATAAGAGATAATGTTTTTCGACGACCAGAGCAGCCAGAGCCCTCACCGCTGTCAAAATCTGAAACATGTACAATAGGGAATTATTAGCCACAGTGGCTAAAATCATATTCACTCTATATGCTTTCAAATATAGATCCACTGCATGTCTCAAAGCTTGTTTCCACATGTCCTTATTCAAAGTATCCTTCAAATGGCACGCCATACCTTTCCGCTGTGGGAAGCATGTACAGCATGCTGGAGAGTTGACCTACTAGTATATAAAGGAAAGGCACTCCTCTTATTGTTTCATAGGAGCTCATCGGATCACAAAGAAGATTGCAACAGGATCCACACAATGGTAACAGGCTGTGCAGGATACCTATTTGTTACACCCATTAACATGCAAACATTGTGCTCATCGCTTTGTCATTTCTGAACAGTTACAGATTGATACTAAAGATCATGCAATATTTGATCAGGATCCTCAAATTTCTTGATGAGGAGAAATTTCTTTGGTGTGTTTGCGTCAAAGGAACCACCACGGACCTCCTCTCTCATCAGTCTGTTCTCTTACAGTCGCCCAAAAAGGACAAGAAGAAGGAGACAGGAGGCTCAAACATCGTTGGCATGTTTGAGCAGAGCCAGATCCAAGAATTCAAAGAGGTCAGAGGACAGATGCTGTGGTAAAACTGTGTGTGTGGAGCTGTACTGCCTCCCCTGGTAACCTCTGTGACTGTCTTCTGCTGGCAGGCATTCACAATCATGGACCAGAACAGAGACGGTATAATTGATAAGAGCGACCTCAGGGACACCTATGCCGCTCTGGGTAAAGATTTATTAACCAAGAAGTGTAAATATCACATTCTCGCCCTACGATTGCTGCTTCATGACATAAATGTATGATGTGCTCAATGGCAGGTCGCCTTAACGTTGGTAACGATGAGCTCGACGAGATGATGAAGTAGGTGTTCAGGACCTCTCAACTTCACTTTGTTCCTCAACATGTTTGGAGAAAAACTCAAAGGTCAGTCAGCACCAACGTCGTAATGATTGCGCAGTGTGCATCTTTCAGGCTTTATTTACTAATATGGATAATATTATGGATGGTTCAAGCATTAATTTACTTTAATTTGAATTCAGTTTTTGAGAAAAACAAAGTCACACATATGCAAAAATGGAAAATAATAATAGATACATAGCTTCTTGAGTTTTTAATATTTATTTTCTTCTGTATTACACCACAGCTTGTCTCTGACTGGGAACCCTAAACTTAAATTAATAATAAACCTTTAGTTTTAGTTTGGTTTGTGTTATTGTTTTAAGTGATCTTCATCATTTATTCATGGTTCGTTTCAGTCAAAGCTTTAAGTTGTGTTTAGTGTCTCTCATAGGAAAACCCTGTCTTGGATTAAAGGCATCAAAACATAAAACTTTAGCATTTGCCAATAAAACAATACAAAGAAAAGCCAGAAATATAAAGTATGATGCGAAACTGAGAGAGTGCAGCGTGCATCATGTCTACACAGATGAACACTTGTTACTCGCAGCTTTACCTGTGTTTTGCCAGGAACTGACCCGGAGGAGACGATTCTCAATGCCTTCAAGGTCTTTGACCCAGAAGGAAGTGGAGTCCTCAGGGGGGAGGAGTGAGTGTGTGATTTGCTTCACAGTTCTGCACCAACGCGGCAAGAAATGACTTTTGTGCCTTGTGATCAGCCTCTCGCAGGAATTCATAACTCAGTTTGTAGAGTAAATCATTAGCAAAGTTCCGGCGGGAAGATAACGCATATCTTGTTTGGCGAAATACAAATCACACTTAATTCTGAGTCAAAGAGATGGAAACGGTAATTCTTCTTTCCTGTTCCTCTCCTGCAGGATAAAAAAATCACCTCATGTCACAGGCTGACAAGTTTACAGAGGATGAGGTGAGTTGTTGCTTGGCAACAAGGTGAAATATTGGATGTATCAATATGAGATATGTGATTCAAAGGTACGGGCGGTGGCGATAGCGTTGACTAAGTTGAAGGTGAGCATTGATGAATACCCAGAATCCCAGGCAATTTCATTTGATTTAAACCCCTTAACTACCAGCTACAGCTTATTACAAAGATCCTTCTCAGCTCTCTTCCAGGCCCTCTCTTCAGTAACAGTGCCATTCATAACCTACATGGCCCCTGGCTAGAGACACAGTAATCTCATTTGTACAGCAACAGATGTTTCTCTTAAAAACATCCGTTGACTGGGGAGTGAAAAGTCTGCCTCTCATTCACTCTGGGGATCAAAGAGACCAGTCTAATCTCTATGAAATCTGTCACATTTGTACTGGTTTGAGGAGACATATTGACTTACAGTAGGCTTACTATGTTGTGAAACGTAAGCGCTTTTCCTTCTCCGTCCCTCTCACTCAGCCTACACATATTTAATGAGGGGGCTTTCATGTTGTGTACATCAAACGGCCTCACGGTGGAGGGGGGTAAAAGTAGAGAGGAAAATGCATATGAAACAACAAAACCCCAAGACAAATAAACAGCACAGTGTTCCCATGGCAGCGCGGTGCAGTAATCTGACGGCTGGTTTCCCATGGCTGTGTCTCACTGCCCCATAGACCTCCACTCTGTCTCACTGATGGCTCCTGTGATTGCAATCATCCATCTTACTGTCAAAGGCAAAAAAAAAAAGAAAGAAAAAGGGCAAGAAAGGGGAAATCGCACACACCATCTCTCTCTCGCTCCCTTGTGTCCAGCAAACAAGCCACCCCACTGTGAGTAGAGCCAACACATGGACCACAGGCCCTCTGCATTGGGGTGTGTTTATGTGTGTGTGTGTGTGCCCATGCTTATATGATCTACAGAGAGAACATGTGTGGGTGTGTGCATCTTTGGTTGTCTGTGCCTACCCATTATACTGCATGATCAGTCACTGGAGTGTACACGGGGGAGCTGTGGACATGTCTGATCTTGCAGCTGATCAAAAGCACCAGAGACTTGTTCCCTTGTGGCCGTGCAAGCGGGCCTCATATCAACATGTCTCTGTTCAGTAGACAGGAAAAACAAGAGGAGAGAAACAGGCAGAGGAGAAGGAGGAGGAGGAGGAGGAGGGAGTACATCAGGAGGAAGACATAAACAGGCAGGCAAAGCATAGATGAAAGAGTGCACAAAGAGGCCAGAGTGGAATATATGACAATGATACATAACCGCACTTATCTCCTCGTTCTGATGAGCTAATTGAATGGCAAAAGCCAGCCTCTATTTATCTGTAGATTGAATAGCATGTGTGATCCCTCTCTGCAAAACCCGACAGCTCCTTATCACAACATGAGAGAGAGAGAGAGAGAAGTGCGGGCGAAACCTTTACCGTACCTGTTTGCTTACAGATAAATCAGATGTTTGCAAACTTCCCTCTGGATGTCACTGGTAACCTTGACTACAAGAACTTGTGTTATGTGATCACCCACGGAGAGGACAAAGAGCAGGAGTGAAAAAGAGGAGACAAAAAAAGAGGAGCAGCAGCAGCAGCAGCAACGGCAGCAGTCGAGACAGTGCGGCTTCTGCCTGTAAACAGTCTGGGCACGCTGTGAAGTTGTGGCGTACGGCGTGTGTAAATGTAATTATGTGCAATAAAGTGGATGACTCTACCAAATGAGTTCCCTTTGTTGTTGTGACTTTAATCTCGCTTCAATAATCAACACAGATAAATATCTGCTGAGCACAGTGTTTGGCAAACGAAAACAACAAAGCACACCTGAACATTGTTTAGTATAAAAGATAATGAAACATGCACAGGACTCGACAACGCAGCTGCATTTAAAAAGATTACATCAATAAAAAAAAAGCCGTCTGTGACATACGATAAGTGATCAGAGACTGAACAGGCAGGTTCGTCTCTTCTGCAAATAATAACGAGGAAATCGTTTGACATTTCAGGAAGGACATTTAATTGCTTTCTTGCAGAGAGTAAGACAAGACGATCGATACCGCTTTTATGTTTTAGCTTAGCACAAAGACTGGTACAACAGGTAGAAACAGCTAGCTCGGCTCTGTCCAAAACTAACATCAGTCTTGTTTTGTTCTTGTTTGATCGTCATAAATTATTGGGTGCAGTGACTTATGCGGATATGCGGATAGAACAGGACAAACAGGAGAAACTCCAATTACTATGACTTGGGAGTCTTCATGCAATATCCAAAACAGCTCACGACCTTTAATAACCTTGTAACAATCACAAATGAGCTTATTTTGTAGCAGTTCACACATGAATACAATGTTAACACACCTGTTTGTCCTTTCTGGCTTCAAACACAGTAGTTCAACATGGCCGACTCCATAAAAGAGGACCTGCAACGTCTGTTGATATAAAAGTCTCATTCTAAGATAATTACCTTATTTTCGGTTGATAAAAATTGAATTTTATTTAGACATAACTATCAGCAATGAGCCTTTTTCCAATTGTTTTCTTACTTCTTTTCACCAGGTCAATAAGAGGCTGACATGAACAGTTTTCACACTTGGTTGCTTAAAACTTCGGCATGAATGATATGACATGATCACAGCATTGTTGTCACCACAAGGTTGCGAATGCTGGCTCGAGGATTCTGATATTTTTACTGTTGGTTTTCCGTCTTGGTGCTAAGCTAACCAGCCAGCAGACTCCAGTTTGATATTTAGTGTACAAACATGAGAGCGATATTAATCTAAGTCTCGGACAGAGAGCAAATGAGCTTAGATCCCAAAATGCCAAACGATTTCTTTTACATATGAACCAGGTAATGGAGAAAACAAAGATTGTACCAGACATGGTCAACTGCTTTAGCCAACAAGCTTGGTCTCTCAGAGACTCATTATACAATAATCATATCAGTTTGGAAACAAATCTCAGAGGCAGTCAAAGTAATATTGTCACATGAAGGTGCACTGGAGCCGAGCCGAGGTTTACAGTTTCCAGGACAAAACTGAACTGTTTCAGTATCTCCCTGCCTTTAGCTTTCCAGATGTGCGCTCTCCAGATGCTATTCATTTCATCTAACTTTATTTTAAGCAGATATTCTTGGCAGCTTGTCATGTCTTACCTCAATTTTAACAAGGCAACCAGAGAGAGACAGAAAGAAGAGAAAGGAAGAAATATGTTTGACAGGCTAACACGAGACTAACCCCGAGGTTGTTCCAAAAATGTGTTTGACACTAAATAGTATATTTTGGGTCCAGCTCTCGGGAACTCACATCGCAGCCTGAGGAGCTTTGCAACATCAGCCAAGGAAACTGATGTGTTTACTAGGCAGTGTTTTATCGGAGGAAAGAAAGATGCCAAAACCTTCATAACACTTTATGAGATAATATTTCATTGTACAACATTGTTCAATTGCTGCTGCGGGTTATGTAGGATCATGCAGCAGCAGGGTTAGGGTTAGGCTAAAAAAAAAAAAGCCTTTAATGCGGATGAAATGCTCAACATCTCATGTCTGCAAAGAGCTTTGTTTGTACAGCAACAGACAATAATAATGTGACAATAATAAGCAAATAACGTGTAATAAAACAGGTATAAGAAACGTGATATAAACAAAGAAATCAACTTCATCCGTCACCATTATACACATACATACAGAATATTAGAGTATACTCTTAAAGAGGAGCTCGTCTGTGTCTCTCCTCCAGTACTGGACTTTGAGGAAGGCTTTGAACAGGCTGAAGGCGCTTGATCTTTATGGCAGGGAAAGACAGGGGGTCCGAAAGGCTGCCAAATCCAGATCCCTCAGAGTTGTCTGTGTGAAGACACAAAAGACAGAAAAACAATCTTGAAATACTGCTTTAAAGAAACCGGTTGACATTGTTGGGGAATATGCTTATTTGTGCTGCGGAGCAGAGTCAGATGAGAAGATCGATACGTCTCTCATGAGTGTTCATTAAATATGAAGCTACTGCCAGAACAGACTGGAAACGGGGTGAAACAGCCAGCCCGGCTCGAAGGTAACAAAATCTTCCAACAGCGCAAGTATACCTCATCAATTAACAAATTATTGCTAATTAACATCTCTCATCATCATCATTTGTTCAATACATACAAACACCAGAGAGGAAAAACAATATTTATGTGTGGGACTACTCTTTGGCAGTGAGCAGTAACCTCTTAGTTTGCTGGCAGCTGCTCAATGCCAAGAAATAATTCAGCACAAGACCCAAATCAAACAGAAAATAGTTTGTACAGATTAAACAAATGAGATATAACATGTTGAGCTGATCTTTAGAGCTCTGCTAGGTGACACTTTTATCAGAGCCAGGCTAGCTGTTTCCCCTTGCTTCCAGTCTTTGTGCTAAGCTAAGCTAAGTGCAGATATATTTAGAGTGGCATCAATCTTCTTGTGTAACCCTCTGCCAGAGAGTGAATAAGCGTATTTCCGACGCATGTCAAACTATTCCTTTAACATAATCATTCAGAGGGTCTGGAAAAATGTTTTTCCTCCACTTCTGTTTTTCTGCTCACCATGAATGCCGATCATGTGCTCCAGGATCAGGACCCTCTCGGCCAGGATCTTCAGGGCCTCCCTGAGCTGCTGCACGGCCTCGCCCTGGATAACACCATCGTGTTCATTTAAAGCCATTTTTCAAATGAGCTCAAGAGGAAGAAATACAAACGTCTCTTACCTCGTTCAAGCCTTCTCCCGGCTCTCCTTTCAGCCCTGGTGCTCCCTGTAAAAACACAGAATAACCTTGTTATCTCTGCGCTGTGTGTGGGTGTGTTCAATGCAACACAATAACCTCATACTCACAGGTAGACCATGCTCGCCTATTACACCTGGAGGCCCCTGGTAGGGAGAGAACAGAGAAAAAATAATTTAGGACTCTGCTGCTCACACACACATTTCACCGGCCTGCATTCTTTATCACCCGTGCTAATCTGCCTCTTCACCAGATCTCCAATCTTAAATCATGCTAGTAGAGGAAGGGGATCAGGTTTAAAGACAGAGGCCCACTAGAGAGCCGGATAAAAGAGGGGACCGCCTGATTAGTGAGGCCTGGCCTTGAAAAGAGAGAGAGAGAGACAGAGAGAGAGAGAGAGAGAGAAGGATTAGTCACGGCTTGGAGTGCATCTTTGAAGAAAAGCTTGTTCACCTTTAATGTGTTTAAGATTGCATGACAGCGAGGACCATTTACAAACCGTAAGAACAAAAAGCATTTTGATAGTTCATCACATTCAAATATGTTCAGCCAGCCTGCTAATCCAATAATGAGGATGATTTTTAAAGCTGCCTCACCCTTTCCCCTGGATCCCCTTTAGGTCCAGCATCCCCTGGCTTTCCAAGGAGGCCTTCCTTCCCCTAATGTCAGCAAAACAGAAGAGCATGCATTAATTATAATTATGTTAGTCGTGCATTGACATTTATATATCGATCAACAGATACTCACATCTTGTCCTGGCAGGCCTGGTATCCCTGCTGGCCCTCTCGGTCCTGGAGGGCCTGTAGTGTCACACACGTAATGGATGTTAAAATGTTTAAATTTGACTCCAACTGTTGTGCAATGTCAAAATTCAATTCAACACAGTTTAATTTAATTCAGAATTATAGTCGCGTGAGAGAGATTTGTCAGGGTTTATAAAATAAACGCATGATTAACCAGTTGACTCTCAAAGTTCTCAACGTTTCCCTTTAATGGAGTAACTCTGATGATGTTATTGTGCGTGCTTTCACTGACACGTTATCCTGCACATATACATATAAATGTAGGACAAGCCGTGGTTCTGTGGTGTCCCCTTCCAACCTTTAGGCATGGAACAGCTGATACTCATACCTGAGGGGCCGACGGGACCAGTTGGACCACGGGGCCCGACTACAATTTGAGGAGCTTCATGGGCGGAGATCGCCTCTGGGAAAAACATAGAAACAAATATTGAGTTTCATGTTTGTACAAAAGATAACAAAGACTGTAACAACGGATTAACAATAATTAAATAAATCGATGAACAATAGTGTTATAGCAAGAGGTGGATTTACAGTTTATTATTTAAATCGTGTTTTAATCTACTAAATAATCTGTTGATGTGTTATTGTTTCACTGAGAATCAAACAGATTTTATTCTATGCTATACTCTGTGCGTTCATTGTCACTGAAGTGACTCATAGGCTGCAACACAGCAGTCAGCCAATTACATGTGAAAAACTCTCCATGACCGCATTGGTGCTGGTCAACAAAGCTCTGACACCGGATGTTTGTCCTCCAGAAACAACAATGATGGTTTCATTCAACTCTACAACTTCTTTTTAATATAGTCTCACAATAAAAACATCAAGACAAATCAAACACATGTGAACATTTTTTCTTCTTCTGGCAAAGCTGCTAACCTTCTCTGTCTCACTCACACACCTACGCACTCTTTGTTCACTCTTAAAATGAACAGCTCTAAATATAAAAGCATAAATGCAGCAGATTTAAGGTCACACTAGGACCTGATTACCAAAGTCACACTCGTGGAGGAGCTCCAAACAAACCTCAAAAACGGCTGATTTCATATGACAAAAATGAGGTTTTATTGTCTCACAGTTTCATCACAGTTTTGTCACATTAACAGGAGAGCAAAAGGTCGCTCATGATGCATTTTGGACACACACAGCTGGATACTACATCAGCCTCTGCTGCTGTTGGTCTGCAGTTACAGACTCTCTCTGTGTCTTGAGAGTGTCTATAAAATCTATGTTTGGATTTCCAGTATGCCTGTTGGCTGTATCCATCCATACACCCATACCTCAGGGGGTGGGCTCCTTTTTCCAAAGTAACAGAAGAGTTAAGACATCAAGGGGTCAACAGTCAGGCTACAGAGTTTCATCAGCAGTCAACAGTAGGATTAAATCCAGTGTGATCGACAAGAACAGCCGGTCACACTGAAAAAGTGGTCCCATTTAATGGTGCAGTAAATGCTAGCACATGATCTCTCTTCATAGAAAACATTCAGCAGGAGGAAGCCTTGTTCTCAGCATGTAGCATATTTCAAAGTATGCTTGTAAGTATAAATTTTGTTTGCAACCACACTTCCACTTCCTCTCCACTTTAACATATGCTCAGAATCAGTCTTCCCCTGTGTTGAGACAGCGCTGTTACATTATGGCTACAGTCCACAGAAAGGGTCTTGAAGGAGCAGATTTCCCTCTGGAACTAATTTTCTAATGTTACAGTCTCCTCAAGCCTGGCTGCCTCCCCAAGAAACTCCACATGAGTGGCAGACTAT
This sequence comes from Collichthys lucidus, assembly GCA_004119915.2. Taxonomy (NCBI): domain Eukaryota; kingdom Metazoa; phylum Chordata; class Actinopteri; family Sciaenidae; genus Collichthys; species Collichthys lucidus. Next base: position 13,199,784 of record CM014090.1, read on the forward strand.
CTCCCTCCCTCGTTCATAGCTAGCCCAGATTTTGGCTCTGGGCCGTGGCCTGTTCCCCCAAACGCAGACTGTTGTGCTGACAGCTAACAAATTAGGCCTGATTTACAGCCAGTTGGCCCCCCTCAGCTTACATGGTCCCACAGACCCAAATCTACATAGTTCCAGACCCGCAGACACAGTCCCGGGCTCAGAAAGGCAGACGCAGCCAAAAACCTAATCAGAGCCAGCAGTCCTCATGAGGTAATGATTATAGCATGGACGTCTACTGCCTCCCTGTGGCAGAAACCTGAGTTTTTATGTGAGTAATGTAGCTTTTGCACAGAAGCTCTTTCTTCTATCTTGTGTATTCCAAACAATTACTTCAACATTAAACAGACTAAACATGTTTGATTGAACAGAAGACAAAGGAGCGGCTAAGATCAACGACAGATGTCTCGATATATATTCGTCTTTTTAAAAACCACCATAGCCAATTTTGTGATTTATATCTGGGTATTTGGCGCCATTGTTGTTGTTGTTGGTGGTGGTGCAGTAAACAGTGGCAGCAGCAAAACACACGGAAACAATTAAACTAAATCTAAGCCAGCCCAAAGAAAAACAATACTCTCTCTCTACAAATGTGAGGGGCCTGGCACTAAAAAACTAAAGACGTATATTTCTCACTTAAACACTTGCAGCATGTTTTACCTTCCACCTGTGCCCCTGGCCGGGGGGTTCATGTTCTGCCTGACAAAATGATCGCAAGGAGAACAAAAGGACGAACATAATAGATGAGATATGAGAGTATGTGAAACTGGTGAAGCACATGACTCATTGTAGGATGAACTGTGAAAATCGACCTGTGGTTTTGGCATCAATTCATCATCCCAAAAACTGAATGCTTGAAAGGTTTTACAATTGTTCTTGGGTCAGAATTCACCCATGTGTGTCAGATCTATTTCTATTATGTTCTCATTTTGAGGCAATCTGGGACGATTTAGCCCTAAGTCACTGTAAAAGAGTGAATTTGGAAGGTGGCCTCGTCCGCTCACCTTGATTGTCCACATGAAAAACATCTCCTCGCTCTCGGATAGGAGAAAAGCCCAGCCCTGGAGGACCCGGCACACCAGGAGGGCCGGGTAGACCTATTTCTCCAGGCAGGCCTCTGTCCCCCTTCGCTCCTGAGCACAAGGTAAAACACAAAACAATCAACCAATGAAACAGTCGTGTTAAGTCAGCATTTTTTAAATAAAAAGTATCCTCAAATTACACTTTTTTATTTTACCGATGGGTCCAGGGAGGCCTGCTCTTCCAGCTGGGCCCGGAGGTCCAGCAGAACCTGGAAGCCCCGGTGGTCCGATGGGCCCTGGAGGCCCTCTGCCTCCTGGTGCTGCAAAAGAGAGAGATAGTCAGAGTCAGGTTAAGGAGGAATGGTTCACTGCAACTCAGTTTGAAAACGGTGACATTTGTGACAAAGTGGAGGCAGGGGGTGTAATAAAAGACAAATTAGCATGATGGCAAAGACATAGAGGAACTACAACTCAGGATAACTCCTCGATTTTTGTTGTTTTCTTTATTAAACTGTTTGAGTATCTCTTTGCTGCTCAGTGTCCCACCAAACTACTGAATATGCTAAAATAAATGAATAATAAATGAGTGACAAATAAATTTAATGTCTATTATATTCTCCAACAATCTATCATCCATCTAATCATGTTCAATCTTGTCTTATAACGCTGTGTCTTATTGTATCTTGTCTTATAACGTGACATTACGTAATAAGACATTAAGATATGGACAAAACACTTTCTGCACTTCAGCATCTCCTCTACATATTTCATAAAGCATGGTTTTTATGATGTGTTAACACCTGGTGGCAGGTACGGCGGCAGTCCAATAGGAGTGGGTTGGGGTGCGTCCACCTCGTTGTACGTTGAGCCCTCTGGTAAACTGCTGACTGTCGGCAAGGATGAACGTCCCTCTTCTAACATCTTGATCTGGAAACAAGAGCAGCAGACTTCAGACACATCTGCACTCTGGTATGTATGAAGTAATCTGTGTACAAATGCTTACAATCAAACTGTTCAGGGCACTGGCAAACTACATGTTTGTGGCATGTAGAGGAATCTCTAAAATAAATATCTTTATGCAAGTAGTGTGCACATTCATCCACGATTAGTCACAAGTTAAAATCTCATGGCAAGAGGTGAAATGAATGAATCAAAAACTCAAATATATAAAGAACACTAGGTGTGGACCTCTTTTTCACCACATTAGCTCTGGTTCTTCAGCCTGTTTCTCTCAGAATTTAACATCAAATTATCTTTTTATTAGAAAAAAACCTGCCTCCTGCACGGAGAGCCTAATTTATGAGGATGTACATGGTGTAAAAAGTTTGTAAAAACACTGATTCATAGGATAAAGAGGCTTGTAGGAGTGGATCAGAGGAATCGTCTTTACCTTTGATTCGATAGCGTTTATTCTGCTGTTCATGTCAGTGAAACTGGTGCAGTTCAGACACTCTGTAAGAAAGAAAGACAAGAATTTCCACAAAAACAGTGAGACAAGCATACAGATGACTTCTTCTCCATCTCCATCTGTCTGTTTCTTTCTCTCGCTCTCTCTGCCTCGTCTCTTTCATCCCTGTTTCTGTTTTTTCATCCTGGCACCATCAGTAGTATCCCCCTATCTCACACCGAGCTGGCCAGGCCAAGATACACAAGAGCAATGTCCATCAAACCAGACTCAGGAATTTATTAGAAATTCCTCTTTAAATCATGTCACTCACGCACTAGAACAAATATTATTGGACCTCTCGACACACACACACATAAGCTTGGCACACACACACACTTACTAGTCTACTGACTCTGCATGTCTGCCCACTCACAGTGATGGCCTGTATGCCCATATTCACATCCTCCTCCAGATACCAAAAACCAAAAGGCATTAACAGCGTGTAGCACATGGAAACGCAAATAAACACAGATTTACACCCAGAGAAACTCAAACACAGACACACACAGACACATACACACAGACACACACACACACACACACACACACACACACACACACACACACACACACACACACACACACACACACACACACACACACACACGTACAAGTAAAATGCACATGTGCAGACATTTAATCTAACAAAGGATGGTTGTATTCACAGCGTTAAAGTGTAATTCAAAAGATGAAGTCTCTGTCTTTGTCATCAAATGCCAGCAAAAGACCAATAACAACTAAATTACCTAACAAATCATAGATATATGGGAGCATGCTAATAACATATCCATATGTAACCGAGCTACATATACTGCATTGCCTTCAAATATCATGAATCTGAACTCCGACATAAGAAGAACTATGTATATAAAGTGTATTAAGGACATTGGTAGCTTTACACACACTGTATGAATCTGTATGCATATTTAGGATTTCAACAAGAGTTGGATTTGGACCCAGCATGCCCTTTGTCAGGAACGTCACACCCACAAGTCAAAGGGCGGGTCTCACAGACAAAGCTTGTTGAATATTTTCATGTATGGTGCACGTAAAATTATACTGCTGACTTTGATTTCAAATAAGCCACCAAAGGTCTTAGACTGGCATGGTAATATTCAACTTTTTACCCATGTTTGACATACTGGTCCAGAGGAAAACTGGTTTATTTTATCATATCCTTTTCTTGATTATGTAAGACCTAGAATATCTAATATATTCTGGAAGAAACCAAGGAATGATGGTTGAATGCTAAAGGAGAGGTTTTGTTGTCTGTAATACTATAATTATTTTATACTTTTCATCTTTTTGATGATCCAGCAGTCTGTGTAGCCAAAGCCGGATTCCTCCGTGCCACAGACACATGCTCCTTCATTGTGATGAATATGGGCACCGCAGATTTAAGACAGTCAGCTTCGATGGTAATGTGATGAACTTGTTTGTTGCTAAATCGAGCAGATATGGAGAAACATGAAAATTTGAGTTTCTAGTGCAATATTGACCCTATTTGTGGTCTCCACCAACTCCTGAGGAAAATATCTGACTCATTAGCTGCTAAATGCGCCACTTTCACCAGCTAGTCACTAACTTTGTCTGTCTGCCGTTTGGTGTTGGGCTGCTACAAACAAAAATGATGAGATGAGCAAGCGAGAGTGTAACAAAACAGTAAAGTTGTGGCTGTAAAAGCAAAAGCACGATGAGCTAAAAGAGGCTCAAATGCCTTTGACATCACATGTAGTCATTTATCGTCGCTGATTATATCAGCTTTAAATATTTATCTTCAGTAGGAAGCAACAACTTTGGGGCTGAGGGGCCACAGACAAGGTAGCAGAGTCTGCAAGTATTTAGAGACAGACGAAGGCATTGTTCATTTTGCTTTTTGGGTTTTTTGTTGACAATAACTAAAATATTGAATGATGCCAGTGTTAACACTTGGAGGTCGGAAATGCACTTTTTGCTTATTTCTTTAGGTTTCTTTGTTTCATTTTTGCCGTTTTCACCGGCAAAATGTTTATGTGCACGTGTCTTATTGAATATCTTGTTTGCCAGCAGCCTTCTATTTCGAACACTTTTGTCATCTCTCTCACAAATTACACTCCCACTAAACCCACACGTACCTATACATTCCTCACTGTACTGCAATTGTGGATGTTTTTACAACGGCTGTAATCCAGAAGTGAAAACACAACATAGCACAGTTTCATAGAAAAACAGTATTTGTTCTAAATCTGAGCCGTCTTCTGGTCTATGGCCCATAAGAAGTCTGGAATGTCAGCTGTCAGTCCCACAGACGGGACCCACCCACATTGTGGTCATAGCGGGGATACCTAGAACGAGGAACAACTGGTGCTCATAAATATCGCAACAGCAAAAATGACCCAAACAGCTCTGGTTTGCCTAAATCGTCGTCTCTGACCGCAGCACACAGGGAACTAATGGCAGCTGCTGAGGTTTCTGCTCGACTGAAATAGGACAGGGGTGTGTAACGTCTGTACCATGTCTGTGTGTCTGTCTACAATCTAGTGCATCCAGTACAGTGGTCTATCGGACTGCGTGGGTGTGGTTTCTCAATGCCTCATTTCAACATCTTGAATCTCTCGCCCTGGAGCGCAGCCACAAGCGGAAACAACAATCAACAGCTCAACCCGAAACACATTCCTCAGGATCCATCAACCCAAATACTGAGAGCTGTTTGACGAATGAGGCCACAATGACCCCACATGAGCGGCTTGTTGTGACTTACTGCACTGCTTTCTTTAGCGACTACACCAAAGATGTCAAAAAGCACAATGCGAAGAGGACTGTGGGTAATCATGGGCTTCACAATGTGAGAGGACTGATGAGTTGATATGCCTTCATCTCCCCCACAATTATTCATCATCAGCCCAGAGGAAGTCTCCACCCTCTGACACTCTTTCTCTGTTATACACAGGACATCAATCAGTGATGCATTCCAAGAGTTATTTCACGATGATGTGGTGACATTTAGTTTTTAGCCATGGTAGCAGTGTGGGAACGGCAATGTTGGTTGGAAAGATCCAACAATTCAACGGACTGCCATGAGATTTTGCAGATATTCATATTTCCCAGAGGATGAATCCTGATGCATCAGGTGATCCTCCGACTTCTCCTTTGCTGCTACCGTGAGGCTTATATTTGTGGTTTTGAGTGAAACGTCTCGATAAATGTTGAATCGATTGTTATCAACTTTGGTACGCAGATTATTGCCCACCTCAGGATGAAGTATAATAATTTTGTCGATCCTTTAACTTAGCAAAAGTAAAAACATTCCCATCAGCATCAGTTGTACTCCATGTTTCGTCTGAGTTAGCAAATACATAACTTTAAGCCATTTTAACATGGGGGCTTATGGCGATTGAGTCGTTCTGTAGCCAGCCTCAAGTGGACGTTATTTTAGCATTTCCAGGTTCAGAGTACGGCATGTTTTGTAGCTGCTTTCTTGTATGGTGGTGGTCCATCATTTTTCTGCTCCTCTGACACAAAAATAAAGCTACACCAGGACCACCCTTCACTGCTAATGAGCTAACTTGTCCAATCTTCAGCGAGAGCCAGATATAAACCAGTCATGTCTTATTATGTCATAAACACAAACCACAGGAAAACAGAGATGTGAACCAGAGCAAAACAACTGCGTTTTTTAGGTGGTGGGGCGGGATTTCCGTTCCTACGGTTGGAATTTAATTATGTTGGGTTAGAAAACCAAACTTCCGCTGTGCTCGAGCTGATGTTTAGAACGGGACCACAGCTATACAGTCTGTTTGGATCCATAATTACACCATGGCAACATAAGACAGGGTTATTTTTCTTGGATTGTACTCAGCTCATGGGAAAGATTCAGAATTGTGTTGTCTTTAGTGGGAAGCCAAACAAACAGGGAGAATTGGGAACTGTTTCTGCCAAAGAGAAGAGAAAGGAGGATTTTATTGTTTGAGGGTTTTTTCAGCTGCTACATCTTGTATGATATTATTGGAGATACACAGAAAATTAGGCCAAGACGAACATTTCATCATTTAAAAAAAAGTACAAATGCATGTATTGCTGCAAATGCAGCGTTACTAGACAAAATGATTTTAAATGACCGCAGACACAGAATACTTTAACCGCAGAAAAATGCAATTAATAAAACTCGGATCAGATTGCTGGGTAATGCAGCATGCAATTGGATTACATGCCCATAAATAACATGATACAGAAGCAAAGCTGATGTTAGTCTTCTCTGATAAGCTCAATCGTTAAGTCTGGTGATGAAAACTGAAAGACCAGAGCAGACTGGCTGCTCTGGATCAAACGCCCTCCAGGCGAAGAACAAAGAGAGAGAGAGAGAAAATAAGATCAGAAACTCTTGGAAAATAAATCCTCATTTAAACACCAGAGGAACCAAAACAAAGAGCATATTTCATCTCGGGCAAACTACAAAAACACCAAGCAGTTTAATGAATCATCGCTTCCATTATTGTACTGATCTGCAGTATAAAACAGCACAAGATATTTTGGCAACAGTGTAAGTCAGACTGTGGGCATCATCTGTTTAGAGAGCTGCATTTCCTACATTAGTACTGGATGCAGATCAAAGAAATCACTAGCTTTCTTGCATTTGTTTCACACACACACACACACACACACACACACACACACACACACACACACACACACACACACACACACACACACACACACACACACACACACACACACACACACACACACACACACAACCTCAACCACAAAACTAACCATGACGCACACAGCTAGGGACAGTCATTTTTCATTGCCACTAAATACTTGTTCTGTCTCTGTGTGTGCAGGACGGAAGGATGATGTATTGAAACATCTTTTTGGACCATCTTAAGAGTCGCTGTCACATCCCCAAGATACACGGACACAAGTGTGTGAGCTGTGTACGTGTGTGTGCGCAGACCACAGTCAGGCCTCCAAGAGCTGGCTACGTCCCAGGAGCCTGTTGTGTGTCTGCCCCAGCCAGCAAGTGGTCAGCTATTGCTGGCATGGAGAACAGCTGGCACAGACACACATGCAGACACACACACACACATGCAGACACACACACTCCTACTGTCACAAACTCTCTCACTCACTAAATCACACACCCACTTTGACTGCGGTGGCTGGTGGAAGACTGTGAACGGAGCGTTTTTGTTTTTTTTCCTGAAAACCAAAATGTCTAGTAGTCCCACAGTAAGACCATTTAGTATTCTTCATCGTAATGCCAACTGACAGGCCACACACAATTTCTTCAAACTGAAGCTTTGCAACATTTTACAAGAAAGAAACACTTGAAACTTAGGGGAATTTATCAAAAAAATTAGAAGTATAGAGTGATTATCTCATGCAGAAGAAGATAAGACCACAAAATCACCGCTATTAATCTGACATCCCTCTTTACAAAATAGTGCTACTCCACAGGCGTAATCATGAAACAATGACAGGCTGAATCTCTTCCAATCTCAGAGTACTCCTAATTTCTCTGTCATTCCCTCATGCTACCAGAATGCATCCACTCATCCCATCATGCTGCATCATCGGGCCCTTCGGCCAAAACACAAGCACACACCACTCTGGTTGCCGAAACACTAGCAACACATCGGTCACAGTTCAAGATAGATGGCCCTGCTGGTGCACAGACATCATCGTCATGCTATGAAATGGTACTGTGTGAATTTTGTGAGGAGAAGGAGACAATCGCACAGGGACTTCTGATGCTTTCGCAGCTGTCTCTGATGAAACGGGGGGGACTGAGAATGCTGACAAATGCTGCAATTGCTATTTCATAATTGAAATATAGTTATTGTTGGAGGTAACTACTAAAAATACAGAACTCTATGACTTATGATGTCCTGGAGCTTGTTGTGCAAAAACGAAGATAGGTTGATCAGTTCAGAGAGAAATATCCCAACTGTTGGATGCTTTTTTTGGAATAAACATTCATGATCTCCTGAGGATTAATCCCAGTCTGCACGGTGGTGGTTGGCACTGTCGCATCACAGCAAGAAGGCTCCTTCCATCTGTATCTTCTCCCTGTGTCTGTGTGGTTTCTCTCAGGGTAGTCCAGCTTCTACTGGTGAGCCAAATTGCCCATAGGTGTGAATGTGAGCGTGAATAATTTGTCTCCATGTGTCAAGCCTTGTGATGACGTGTCCAGGGTGTACCTTGCATCTTTCCCAATGCTAGCTGGGATAGGTTCAACCCGGTTATGGAAAGTGGATGGACTTTTCATCGCCTGCCACCAGCAGGTTGCCATCTTTGGTTTCAAGTGAAATGTCTCAACACTATTGGATGCCTTTTGAAGTCTGGCACAGATGATAATGTGATGAATCAGGTCAGGGTTACACTCCCCTAGTCCCATCATCGACATTCCCATCAGCCTCAGCTGCATTTTCTGTTTAGTGCTAAGTAAACCGACTGTACAGCACCCTTCTCATCTTCCCGACCAGTCAAAGCGCATTTACACTACAGATCTCACACACATTCATACACTGCAGGCATTGGCTGCTATGCAAGGTGCCAAATGGCAATTTTGGGTTCAGTATCTTGCCACTTTGACATGAAAACTGGAGGAACTGGGGATCGAACCGTTCTACCTCCTGAGCCCCTTCCGCCCCAAGTAGTAAATCTCAGCATGCTAACATGTGAAGTTTATCATGTTGCTTTTATCTGCTATTAATGCAGGAAACAGGTGACTGTTGCATTTAGTTATAAGCCTCGCTGTGCAGAGCCGCTAGTATAGCTTTAGACTCGTAGTCCTGTTTTGTTTTAGACGTCTTAGCACCAGTTTTGAAGATAAAAGCCACACCAGACAATAGTGGTTTGTTTCTTAGCAAACAAAACAAAACAAAACATGTCATATGAATTCCAAACTTGTAATTAGGAAATGTCCAGTGGGTCTTAAAAGGTATCAGACATACACACACACCCATACATGTAAATCCTTCTGGCAGCCAAAACCTAGAGATTACAACAACCTTCATGGACACGTGGCTCTTATCGACGCCAGAAATCTTTCAGGAACCTTTTGAGGAACTTTTACCTGCATAAACAGATGTATGGAGCTGCGGACAGATGGACAGAGGAGTGAATGGACGAAAGAAGGCAAAATGATAAGGATGATGAAAGAAATGAAAAACCCGCAGAAGGAGCAGGAACAGATAGATCATCATCCATCAAGCAGATCAGACCAAGACCAGGAACAGCTGAGCTATCCCTTAGCTCACAGCAGGTCAAAGGGTACCATCTGACCTATATTTGAGCACAGCCAGGGATGTAACAGAGACATCAGTCATATCCACGCTGCGGAGATTGTAGTCTAGAGGAGCACATATGGGATATGGTTCTGTTTTATCACTTTACTCCAAGGAGAGGAGAGCGGCAGCTCCAAAAGGACATAGGAAGTTAGATAAGTGGAAAGCAGCAAGGAATATAGAAGATAAAGAGCCCAGCAGTGGCAAGAAAAAAATCCAAGGGCAAGGCAAGGGCAAAACAGCAAAGGATGATAAAATGGAAACATGGAAGAAAGGTATTTATGAGTGATATAATATAGCTGGTGTTCTAGATAATCCCTCCAACAATGGCTTCTATCACACTTCCCTCACTTCCTCCTCGCCCAGCTGCAAGCGGCGGAAACCGTGACTTTAGCAGCTTCATAGCTGTAGTATTAACAAATTAGCACATTTGACACCCTAAGCTTTACGCCACCTTTGCACTCCATTAATGAAATTCTTCGTTAACGTCACTTAAAATAAAACACGGCGCTCGCACACCCAGCATTAAGCTGTGTTGAACTTCTCTTCCTGAGCTTTTGCAGGAGATCAGAGGTTAGCGCTCTCATCGGGGGAGGTCCGGGCTTTTTTTTTTCTTTCAAGTTGAGGCTCCCTCATACATAGACGTTACCCACAATCCCTACTGTTAATACGTTCATGTGTGCAGATAGGTGCTGGGGTGCTGCTGTGACGGAGAGAGGGGAGAAAAACAGGGGGGGGGGCAGGGGAAATTACGAACACATTTCTCCCAAATGTGTTCCATGCCGTCATGTGTTAGCACAACGCTGCTGAAAGCAAAATGTAAATCTTCAGATGCACTGTACACAGCCAGCACAAACCAGACTGTCAAAAATATTGACGGGTCAGGGTGTCAACTAAATGACTTCAGAAAACGCCTACTTTCCATTAGCAAACACAGAAAAATTCAGGCTTCTGCGACCAGCCCCAACGTGGGGCTCGGCAACAAGCTCCATGATATAAAGGTTCAGAGGACCAAACAAAAATCAGCAAACGCAGGAGGGCTTGTAAAAGCTGTGAAAACACACACATACTGACTGATGCATTAAAACTACAGCAATCACTTTCTCAGATTTGTGCAGGTTGAAATGCTAAATTATTGTTATATCAGTTTATATTGGGTGTAAAATAGAAAATAGGGTACCTAAAATCCAAGGCAATGTATTCAGATTGCTTGTTTTGTTCGACCATCAGTCCAAAACACAAAGATTTCCAGTCTAGTATAACATAAGACGATGAAAGGCAGAAAATCCCTGCAGTTAAGGAGCTTAAAGAAGACAGAGTTTAGCATTACTTGCTTGAAAAATGACTTGACTTACATCCTATACCCTGCATGATAATGTGTGCATTGATAGTGGTGCATATTTGTCCTTCATATTTGTGTCATCAAAACAAAGAAACAACTTGTCAGATCACAACAGACCAAAAATATTTGTGCACAAATGGCTGTTCTTTGAAGTTTTCCAGATGGAGTAATAACAAGAATAAGACATTAAAGTCAGGCAGTAAATAATTCATGGTTCAAAAGAAGAAACAACAACAGTGTGTGCAGAGGTGAAAGGAACAAGCATCTACTCAGCTTACACACAGACAGGACTTCAACTCTATAGCCTTCGTTATGTATCTGTATCTACATCTCTGAGGCCCTCGGGGGCCTCTGAAGTGAAGCCAGAACCCCATCAAACTAAAACCAGAGGTGATGTCATCTTCACTGGTTATGGCTGTCCTCTCTCGCTCTGATAAAGCAGCTGGCTCAAAGCCTCCATCGCAGCAGAGGTGCATGTGCAGAGTTGGCAGAGTGACATAACGTTCCAAGGAAATTAAGTGTCCATGCTTAAAGAAATTGCTTGACATATTGGGAAATGCTTGAGATTGATACCACTCTGATGTCAGTATGAATCCACTGCCAACACCCAACTAGCTTAGCTTAGCACAAGGACTGAAAACAAGGGGAAACAGCTAGCCTGGCTCTGTTTAAAGTAATCTGCCTAACCGCACAAATTTACAGGTCAAGAACCAAAACCAAAGTGCAAAGTTTTTGGAGACTGTTTTCTTCCATGCAATATTTATGCTAAGACCAATTCTGAACAAATCCGGCGCTGCAGCGAAAACATGGGTTTTCCATTGATTTAAATGGACCTGGATGGCTAAGAACCTCCACAGACTTAAAGGACTCTGACTTGTTTTGACAGCAACAGCTATCTAAAAATCAAAGGAATGACAGAAACATAGACTGAAAATGACGGCCCTATGAATTCTAAACATTTAAAACAAAGTTTCTTTCTCCTCCTTCGGTGTTACTGTGAAAAACAACCATTATTTCCAAGATAATCCTGATATACATTTAGATTTCACCGACATGGAGGTTGATCTTCATGAGGAGAACCAGTCTTTGTTTCTGAGCTGTAGCCTGATCTTAGCACGGTCACGTCTGTTACAAAGACCTGGTGGAGAAGTGTCATGCTCATTAATCTCAGTGGGGCCACTTTCCCACAGAACCGGCTCTCTGCTCTGCTGCCATCTGGGCAGCTTGTAGCAGCTGGAGCCCTGTGGGACAGAAAAACCTCCTAGTTATACTTCTTCTCTTCTCTTCTCTTCTCTTCTCTTCTCTTCTCTTCTCTTCTCTTCTCTTCTCTTCTCTTCTCTTCTCTTCTCTTCTCTTCTCTTCTCTTCTCTTCTCTTCTCTTCTCGCCAACTCTAACACCTTGTTGTTTCTTCCACACCCGTCCTAAATTTCATAACTTTCTCCTCTCTCTTTCTCTAACTCCAACTCGCTAGCTCTCAACTCCTCCACTCCTCGGTGTGAAGCAGACTGTCCGGTGACATCAGCCTCTTTAAGGTTTCCTCGCTGGCCTTCAGCACCCCCCCACTCATATGGAGGTAATTTTCTCTCCTGCTCTATACCCATTAGAAGTTGCAAATACATTTTTATCAAACGTTAAATAAACAGCCAGATTACTTTTTCACACTCCTGCAACCACTTTGGTCTCAAGTGAACCATAATCTCTGGCATTACAGACTCAGAGGATATAGCTGTGTGTTAATCTTTGTGTGGAATAATATCCACGACTGGGAAATATAATGGTTTCCAAAGGCTTTGTAATGATGTCTGTGTTTATACCATTAGCATTAATGTGTGTTTTCTTAACTCGTGGTAAATCTTGCCCATCCAAATGCAACAATGAACAATTTTGCAAAATGGAACAAGGTGTGGTAATTATGACCAATAAGTAAAAACTTGCTCATTGAGGTAACTGTTAATCTTGGACAAACGTGGACAGAGCATGCCAGTGTTTTTCAATTACGCACAAATTACTGTAACCTGCCCAAAAACATATCTACCAACTGTTACTGAGCGTACTAAATAATTTTATTAGAAAGCAATTAAAATAAGTCAGCAGCCTGAAGTACCATTTTACAGACATCCACGTTTGCCAGCGTGGTTCACACACACAGACACACACATATATATATACTGTATATATAAACAGCGAAGTTAAGGCAGCCCCACATTAGACCTCCATCCACCCTCTCTCTCTGTTTCTTCAGGCTGACTGTGGTGTCTCGCCCCTGGGTGAATATGTTGGTCTCGGCTGGGCTCTCAGTCTGCGGTCTGTGGTATCCAGGGGCAGCGCTGCCCATCAGTAAGACGTAGACTACCTCTCACTTTACAAGCTGCCCTGCAGGACGTTCCTCTGAGCTTTTTTTTTTTTCATTCATTCTTTAGACTTGCAATAACTATGATGATATTCAGACTGACAGGCAAAACTGCCTTTGTGCTGTCTTCATTTAACAGAGCAGCATTTGTGTGAGGTGCACACACACTCAGAGGAACACATGTACAAAGAAAAGAGAGATATAGAGCGAGACAGTTAGTGATTTTAATCCTCTTTCCAGACACAGTAATGGCTTTATTGCACTGCTGTTAAAGAAAAAGGTACAAAACCACAGAGCACAGGATCCCTTTCAACTGTTGTTTTACTGCAGACCGTGTTCCCAAAAGTAATCCAAAGCAGGCTTTGAATCTTAATTCAAAACAACTTTACAATCATATCAAAAGGCAGACTCCTGCAAAGAAGCACGATTAGCAAGCCACCCAACTACAAGTGACTACACACCACCGAACATAAAGAAGGCACTGATGTGGGTAAAGCTAGTAAGAGGACACAGATGGCTTTTATTTCAGTCCTGGAGAGACTTCATCTACAATGTTTGAGAAACATAAGAAGATAAGAAACTCACCTTCACGACACTCTTCTCCTACAAACCCTGGACAGCATCTCCACTCCAGCGCAGTGACCTGCTTATAGGCAACCTTGAAGGACGGCCTGATCACGGTCCTGTAGCTGGAGAAAACAGCACATGGTCACTGGTTTCAGGGACGCATACTGGAGCTTTATGCAGAAACACACACATGGATATTATACAACCACACAGACTTAATCATATTAAGGCCTCATTCTTTTTTCTTTTTTTTTTTAGCATTTCTGGGCACAGCGGAGTGTTATACTTCTAATCTACCGTCATGAGCCTCTCCTGTTTCAGGGGGAATCTTTAAAATTTAGAAACTTAAGTTTATTGTTTACTGTTACTTAAGCAAAGTAATGGATGCGGAACGTTCAACAGAGTACTCAGATCATGTATAATAGCTTTAAAGTCCTGCCTATACTAACATTTTCATTGAGAGAAATGAGATGAAAATAAGACACGACAGAGGCTCTGTGGCCCCCAAATCACTAAATCCACTCTTGGCCCCATGACTGATCCTGAAAAGCAAAACAGTCTCAGCATCACAGAAACTGAGAGAGCTGACAGGAGGAAGAGGACTGAAAAGAGGGATAACTGAGGGTACCTTATGACTTTGGAGCAGGGTCCGGGCCATCGGCAGCCCTGAAACACTCTCTGCACTGTGGTCTCTGTCCCATTGTGCACCTGGCAGGACACTGTTCTGGAAACAGTGTACTGACACCAGTTCCTAAAGCAGAAATTAATTACACGATTTACACGTTTATTATTCATACCACATGAGAGAAATCAGATATAATCAATAACTGTGATAAATAAGTCACCAAAATTCACCAGTAATAAATCAGGATTCAATTTTGCAGTGAAAAGGCGCCATCTCCAGTCTGTATGTGCTCACCTGAGTTGAGTACGGGACCCGGTACCTGGCGGTCCAGTGCTGCCGCTCTGTTCCGACTTGATGCGCTGCCGCTGGACAGTGATGCCTGGAAAGTGATAAACAAACCCTGTTTCTAGCGATGGACACACTAAACTTATCCACATACACAACGCGTAGAGTAACGATAAAGCAGCCATCATCTCTCTTTTTTAAATATCCGCAGATACCGACGATTTTCAAGTGAGTCTTGCAGTCAGAAATCCTTTGACAGAGCTACAGTACGTCTGCAGAGGAATGGCGATAGAAAGTCTAAGAAAACCACACCGAAACCATGAATGAATTGGTCGTTCCGTCTTCCTGAAGAGAAACAGACCGGCCCTCTCAAGAGCCCAACATGAATGACACACAGCCTCTTCCTATAGAATAATGCGGTTTTCTGACGTTTGACATCGTGCCGAGAAACTGAGGAGTCAAATATCCAGTGTGCGTAAAGAGCGCGCTGAGTTAGGGCTGGAGACGGAGTGCGTAAAAAGCGCATCTGGTCCCGATCGTAAAACCACGACCCTTCACTTTTCATACTTGAATGTGAAACTCTCTCTTATGTCTGTTAGATACGGGATACATGGGGACTTTAAACGTAAGGGGGAACAAAGACAGATGAGCGATGCCATTATGATCTTACAATAATCTGATGAGGTCGTTTTCATCACTTGGTCATATATTTTGTTTCCTTTTGGAGAACATCTGGGGAATTCTTTTGCCAACCAGCCTGCAGATATAGTAATGTATATATAATAGCAGCACTTTAATGCTTTTAACGACACCACCCGGCCATAATTGGAGCCAGAGAGGTTTTCTTTATCTGAATATTTATATAGAGTCTATGAACCTCTTTAGGCAGAGAAACAGATGAAGCTGCCAACAACAGTTTTAACAATCATTATCCAAAAGGTTTCTTGCAATTAGCTGGATATGAGGGTATAAATATGGGAGCCAAGTTCAGCCAGTAAAAAGAAATAATAAAATGTCGACCAAAGTCTACATTCTTACTAATTATCCTCATAATTTGAATTGTTTGATTACCTCTTGAAAGTAAAAACATTTATTTATTATCTCGTAATTCAGTGAATTATATTTTTATATCACTTTTAGTTGATTTTTTTAACTAACTAACTTTGTGACATTTCTAACTAATAATTCCATTCTCAGAGTTTAGAGTTTGAAAGTAAAAATGTATTTATTATCTCATAATTTAGTTGGAAACACTTTTGACTGCAAATAATGTTATCCTAATACTTGTGTTATAATGATTTAGTGGTTGTCATTATCTCATATCTATCTTGGAAGTAATCATTGATCTATTATCTCATAATTCAGTGAATGATGATTTCACTGTCTAATAATGTTGCCTTAACATTTGGATGTTTTGATTTGATACCTGTTTTTAACTTATCTCATCATTTTGACCTCAGAGATTAGAGTTTGGAAGTTAAAAATAAAGATTTATTACCTCAAAATTTAGTAAGAAACACTTCTGACTATCTAATACTGCCTTGAAATTTCCTTCGGGATCAATAAAGTATCTATCTACTGTTGCATAATATTGGATTATTTTGATTTAGTAGTTTAGTTTTTAACTCACTGCCTCATGTTTTTGCTTAATTATCCCAATTGTCCAACTATTATTAGACTTGTCCGATTACCTGTTGGAAGTAAAAAATGATTTATTATCTTATAATTCAGTCAATTATACCTACTTATCTAATAATGTTGCCTTAACATTTGGATATTTTGATTTGATACCTGTTTTTAACTTATCTCATCACTTTGACCTCACAGTTTAGAGTTTGGCAAGTATAAAAATGATTTATTACTTCAAAATTGAGATAATACTGACTATCTGACTGCCTTGAATTTCTTTTGGGATCAATAAAGTATCTATCTACTGTTGCATAAGATTGGATTATTTTGATTTAGTGGTTGTTTTTTCAGAATCAGAATCACTTTAATAACCACAAGGGGAAATAATTTTTGTTACAATACTCCAGTATACAAACAACATATGTAAAAAGTAACCAACTATTAAGAACAAAAAATATATATACATGTATATAAACTATATGTAGACTATATATCTATATAACTTTAACTTAACTCACTACCTCATGTTTTTGACTAATGATCTCATCATTTAGACTTGTCCGATTACCTGTTGGAAGTAAAAAAAAAAAAAGATTTATTATCTTATAATTCAGTCAATTATACCTACTTATCTAATAATGTTGCCTTAACATTTGGATATTTTGATTTGATAGCTGTTTTTAACTTATATCATCACTTTGACCTCACAGTTTAGAGTTTGGAAGTATAAAAACGATTTATTACTTAAAAATTGAGATAATACTGACTATCTGACTGCCTTGAATTTCTTTTGGGATCAATAAAGTATCTATCTACTGTTGCATAAGATTGGATTATTTTGATTTAGTGGTTGTTTTTCAGAATCAGAATCACTTTAATAATCACAAGGGGAAATAATTTTTGTTACAATACTCCAGTATACAAACAACATATGTAAAAAGTAACCAACTATTAAGAACAAAAAAATATATATATACATGTATATAAACTAACTTTAATTTAACTCACTACCTCACGTTTTTGACTAATGATCTCATCATTTAGACTTGTCTGATTACCTGTTGGAAGTAAAAAATGATTTATTTTCTTATAATTTAGTCAATTATACTTTTAATTTTCTAATAATGTTGCCTTAACATGTGATTATTTTTTATTTTCTGACTCAGTAAGTCAAACCTTTGACTCATCTTCTACCTCTGTATTTTCAGATTAGTCTTTTAATGTATTTTCTGTTCCTGGGTGAAACTATCTTCAGTTGTTTTTGTTGTTGCTGGTCCTTGCTTGTTTTCCTCCCCAGGTAAACAAACCGTGCTGGTGGGCAGCGCCCCCTGCTGGGCCTCCAGGCTCCACACAGGCTCCCGCAGGAGGAAGGAGGACGTGTCCCACTCTCAGATCAGCGTGAGCGGACAGCACCGGTAGCAACATGGGCGAAAAGGCAAACGTGGAGATGGCTGAAGAAAACCCATTTGAACCGTACATTGAATCCATTCGCCAGCAGCTGGAGGACCAGGACCCCGTGTTTCTGATCGGCCTGGTCGTTGCTCTGGCGGTCATTGTCGTCACCTGCGGTGAGAAAGTTACCGTTAGTCCTGGAGGTAGCTTAGCATGCTCAGCTTAGCATGCTCAGCTTAGCTAGGCCTTTCAGTCGGCTTAACGTGGAAGTGGGGTCGTTTTAAAGTGTTTTTTTATGAGCAGCACATGTTTAATAATTGGTGTTAATTAAATAAATAATAAATGTTATTTTAAAAATATGATAAAATCGCTGAACTAGCCAGCTAACTGCTAAAAGCTAAAGCCAACGGCTGTTAACGGCTGTCAGTTGCACAGTTTGTTCCCACGCAGGTCATTCGCGTTTATTGATACAAACTATCTTTTTAACTTCTTTCTGTCTCTTTTTTCCAGTGTTTCTGAAGTACTTCCTCACCAGCAAAACC
The DNA here is from genome assembly GCA_004119915.2 of Collichthys lucidus. Classification (NCBI taxonomy): domain Eukaryota; kingdom Metazoa; phylum Chordata; class Actinopteri; family Sciaenidae; genus Collichthys; species Collichthys lucidus. The sequence goes on from CM014090.1 coordinate 13,218,284, forward strand.
GTCCGCAGTGCAGTGCTGCTGGTCGGACTGTGTGACTCCGGGAAAACGCTTCTCTTCAGCCGGGTGAGGTGACGCCACATCAGCCACATCAGCCACGCTGTCAGTCAGTGAGTCCTGCTCAGCTGATGCTCATGTTTGTGTTTTTTATATTTTGGCAGCTGTTGTCAGGAAAGTTCAAGCGGACACAGACCACCATCACTGACAGCAGCGCTCCATACAAAGCCAAAAATGAGAGGGTGAGTTCACAAAGTTGACATGAGTGTTGTATTCTCTGTACAGTCTCTCAAAGACTAAACTCTTCATAAGGTTTTAGATTCACATATTGCATAGGTCACTGTCACTGGTTTTATTTAATTGTTATTTCTACATACAGTGTTAAAATAGAATATTGTATAGGTGTATAGTGTTAAAATTGTGTTTTCCTGCTATTGTTTTCTTGCTATCACTTACCATCTCACTTACTGTTTAGGAGCTGCTGTAACAAAAACAATTTCCCAGCAGGGATTAGATCAGATTTACTTTATTCATCCCACCACGGGGAAATGTACTTGTTACAGCAGCAGAGGAAAGTGTAGCATACACTACAGAATTAGAAAAAAAGTAGAAAACACAATAAACAGAGAGAAATATCTATAACCTACACAATAAACACGAAAAACAATCAACCTTCAAAACAGACAAGTACTGAGGATAAAAGTGGCATGATGTATAAAAAGAGTTTTGTAATGTAAAGTGACCATAGTGTAAAAAAATATTGCAAAGAAAGTGACCATGATTATAAATAATAACTGCAAGGTATAAATGAAATAAAATAGAAAGAAAATTTGCAATGAGACATGAACAGGAGACCCTAACATGAATCAGGTGGGGAAGGTGTTGTAAAGTCTGACAGCAGCAGGGATGAAGGACTTGCTGAACTGCTCCTTTGACTGTGGGTCTAACAGTCTGCAGCTGAAGGATTAATAAAGTATTTCTGATTCTGATGGTACCTTCATTTCATCATAAACATGGTTTACAATGTGTCTCCCCCTCTCCCTCCTGGACTCAGGGCTCCACCTGGACTCTGATAGACCTGCCAGGACACGACAGCCTTCGCTCGCAGTACCTGGAGAAGTTCAAATCTGCAGCCAGGTGAGACCTCGCCTGAATGAACAGACATCACTTTACGTCTAACTGATGCGTCTTGATCCCATTATTGTTGTGGAGAAGTCGCTGAAGTCAAAGGTCAATGGTGAGGTCAGGAATGAAGGAAGAAAGTGTTCAGGAGCCTTTGATGGCTTATGCTGTATTATTTATTGAGGATTGATCAAGGAGATTTAGAGACACTCTCAAAGTTCATCAGAAATGCCTGAGTCGGTCTCACATTCTGACAAACTCATCCTGGTGGATCGACTTTACACCCAGAGATAACACACAAATACTACACGCCCAGAATTAGTCCAAGCGAATATTTATTGTCAGCATATTCTAGTCTGAAGATGTCACAGATGTCTGTTTACGCAGATTGGAACATCAACGGCAGCTATCTATTATGTCTAAGAAGGCAGCAGTAGGTCTCTTCGACCCTTGTCACCACAGTGTTGAGATAGACTGGCATAGGATAGAAAATTCCATAACAATTATCTATCTCTCTCTCTCTCTCTCTCTCTCTCTCTCCAGAGCGATTGTGTTTGTCGTGGACAGCGCCATCTTCCAGAAAGAAGTCAGAGACGTGGCAGAGTTCCTTTACATCTTACTGACCGACACTGTGATCTCCAGGAACGCTCCAGCTCTACTGGTGGCATGCAACAAACAAGGTTCAACAAACATTTGAGCTGCACTCACCCAATTATCTGCACTTCTACCTCCTTTTGTTGATTTATTTAAAAATTATTATTTACTTTATTTCACAGATATCACCATGGCAAAATCAGCTAAACTGATTCAACAACAGCTGGAAAAGGAATTGTAAGTAACTGTACATCACTATATAGATACACAACTACTGTAATACTGTGTATTCTGTATTTTGAGGCTATGTTTCATGTTTAGGTAAATTTCAGCAAAACTTTCACCTCAGTTTCATCTTTTTTAATCGTTATTTTGAAGGTTACGCCTCAAGTTTTCAATGTGAGACAGCAGAAACTCTGTTTAAGTTTACTTTAAAGCACTGGTTCTGAAACTATAGTACAAGAACCACTGTTGGTACCAGATGTCTTACAAATGGTACCTGGAGGAATCTCTGAGCATATAATACGTGAAAACAAACATGATTTTCCTGGAGTACTTCCTGTAGTGTTTTCATTCAGTATCAGCCTGCGACATAGACACGTTCATGCATGTACCACAGTCGTACATCCGTGTTTAGTCACAAGCTAAAATGTGATGGCAAGATAGTAAGTAGTAATATTTTGAATTTGGTTAAAGGTCCAGTTGCAGATTGCAACCAAATGAATACTCTCTCACCCTCACCTTCAAAACATGAAAAACTCTGGCTGCCAAATTCACATTAAAAAGCAAAAGGTGGAAGAGGACCCGCTCTCTTTCTGTAGATATAAAGAGCTCATTTTCAGGTGATTATACACTTATAAAAACTTACTAATGAATATTTTACTCCATTGTTGCCAATAAATACTCCTAACACACCCACTTTAACCCTTTTACCCTTTAACAATCGTGGCTCCAAACAGGAAATATTAGGATGAGAAGTGCAAATCTGGAGCATCCTGGTTGTTAAACTTCTCCTGCGTGAACTGTTCACAGCTGAACAGGCTCGGCCTCCACTGCTGTATTTTAACGCCCGTCATAATAGTAGTGCTTGGAGAGTCAGATATTTTCTGGCATGGTATAAAAAGTTTAAGAAGCACTGTTTCAGAGGATTGTTCACATTGTGCTTCAAGTGGAGTGTTTACGGCCTGACTATCTGGGATTCAGTGTCTTACTCAAAGACACTTTAGTTTGGGATTGAACCACCACAATGCTTCAAGTGTCCCATCTCTTGTTTCTCGTAGGAACACCTTGCGAGTGACACGCTCCGCAGCCCTGAGCTCTCAGGACGGCTCTGTGGGCGGCAGTGTGTATCTGGGGAAAAAAGGCAAGGACTTTGAGTTCAGCCAGCTGCCCGTGAAGGTGGAGTTCATCGAGTGCAGCGCCCGCGGCAGCAAGGCCGAAGACGGGAACGGAGACATGGAGAGCCTGGAGAGGAGCCTGGCTAAACTGTAGAAACGCCTCAGAGGCATAGACCTCGGATCTACCTGCAGGCATAATCAAAGGAGGGATGAGGGAGACATCTCAGCGGAAAGGAGTGAACGGTCAAACACGGTGTCATCTGTGCTGGCTTAAAATGACGTTAAAACGGCGAAAGAACGTTTTCAATCAAAAGACTGATGTAGCAGTTTGTCAGGTTGCTCTGTAGTGCTTATTCAGCGTACATCTTACTGTGAACATCTACGCTTGAGCGCTTTGTTTGGCTTGTTTAGAAAATATATGGTTTTTGGTAAATTACATTTGCTGTTTATAATTGCTAAAGTTATTACAGGCTGTCACAGATTTTGTTTTAAACTCAGCTAGTCTGATGTATAAGCTGCCTAGACAGACGAAAGAGTGTGACGTCAGCCTTGTGCCTTTTTTCTGGTATTCTCGAAGAGTTTTCTGCCTGTTTGCAAAAGAATGACAGTTTGCGTGAATACAGTGCATTTGCTATGAATTTATTGAGACTTTATTTTCTGGCTTGTTTACAAAACAAAACTTTTCTGTGCTCGATGGTGACAACAAAAAAAGCAGAGGACAGATCAGTGTCAGTCTGGTGTTCAACAGATTCAGCTGCAAACAAGATTTAATCATTAATACACACAGAAACAAAATCTTAATCCGTCTTGGGCACAGTTCTCAGTTTGCTCTGTGTTTCTGTCTCTTTGTGGCACCTGGTTTGGATTGGGATGTGTTTTTACTCTATAAAAAGCACCGCAGACTCTGTTAAACATGCAACTTTCTTCTGTCTAATGTGGTAATTTTACAATCCACAAAAATGCATTTATATATAGAAAAATATTTCAAAGAAAGATGACATCTTTTATAGGACCACACACACACACACACACACACACACAAAACCAATGAGTACAAGATCCAAAAAACAACTACCCATGTACTCAAACAAATCAGATTTTTGTTTGTCTGCTTCTTTAAAGACTTCCCTCCCTGCACTGGTTCTGCATGTAATGTTTGGTTTCTGCCCACAGTTGAAGCTTATAAAAGGTCCAGTGTGTAAGATTTAGGAGCCTCTTTGCAGAATATTCTAGAAAACATGCATATCTATGTTTTTATTAGTTTATAATCACCTGAAAATAAGATTACAGACGCTGCAGGTCCTGGACTAACTAAACACTGGCTCTGGCTTTTCGTGGTCTCTGATATCTGCAACTACACCGCTAGATGTTGCTAAATCCTACACACTGGTCCTTTAAAGAATCGACTGTCACATATCCAACCACCATTTAGAACAGATTATGGTGACTCCAGCTCAGCTTGTAAAGTAAAAATAATGCAAGACCAAAACTTAAGATACCAGATCATGTTGTAAAGTGCGTGGATCTATAGTTGAGACAGAGGGTAGACCGTCAAACTGGAGCTCTGATCTGCGACTACCACGCTGGGCTCCCCTTTGAGCACAGCGGGGCACAACCAGTTCACCTTGTCCCCGTGATTGATGCTCAGTTTGGGGCCAGGTTTCTCCTCCATCACCTCCTCTGAACCTGCTGCCACTTCATCCTCCACTTCTTTTTCTTCTTTCTCTGGGGTCTTTGCTTTATCCTGAGTTTGTTCTTTCCTCTTTGCCTTGCTCTTTCCCTTCCTGCGTGGGGGTGCTGTCACTCGAGTTTTAGCCTTTGCCTCCGGTGTCACCACCAGGTGCTTACTGAGGTCCCACAGGGCGACCTGGCCGTCGTTCCCCCCGGTGACCAGCCAGTAAGGGTGGGAAAGGAAGCTAACAAAGTGAGCTTGTGAGGCTCCCTGACTGTGAGCCTTGACTGCTCCCTGCTGTTCCAGTTTAGAGCCACTGCCGATCCGCATCAGATGCACACGCCCGTCCTCTGCTGCACAACCCACAATGTTTCCACAGCTCGCCACAGAGACACAGTGGACCAGTGGCGGGTTGAAAAGCTGACCAGGACGCTGCTGATGGTCGTCTTCTTCCTCTGCTACATCCTGGAGGTTCAGGGTCCAAAGAGGGCGCGTCTTCTGCAGCCCCCACAGCATCACCTGAAAACAAAAATCTGCATTAGCAACAGAAGTGTTGTCAAATCTAGGTCTTAGTACCGAGTTGATCTCTTTCTTACCTGCATGTCTAGTCCAGCAGACAGCAGGTTGTTGGGCCTCTGAGGCCGAAAAGCCACAGAGGAGCAGATGTTGGTGTGTCTACGAAGAGTTCTGCACACTTTTCCTCCAGGAAACTCCAGAACACGGACTGCCCCAGAGTCATCAGCCACTGCCAGGGCTGAACCTGTGTCGTTCAGTGCCAAAGCATTGATCTCCTCCTCCCCTGCACCATGAAACTCCTCAGCAGGGCTCTTCAGGTTTCTGGGGTCGAGTACACTCACTGTGTCTCCATGTGACACGTAGAGCTGGCCCGGAGCCGCTGGTGAAAACACAGCACTCGTGCAGTCCTCTTCACCATGAAGACGGAGGTGGCCTATGATGGTTCCCTCCTGGCTCCACACCGTGACCTCTCCACCCTCAGAGCCTGAAGCGAGGAGACCCTCAGGGGCTGGAGACGCCCCGACACACAGGATTGGTGTGGAGTGGCCTTCAGACCACTGCCTGGCCATGCTGAGCCTGTGACATGGAGGTGAACAACAGGAGGAGAGAGATATGAGTTTGTGGTGGCGGAAAAAGTGCTTGTTCATGTTAATGAACACAGAATAAATATTAGAAACACGCCTTTAAAAAGACAAAAACTTATCTTAAACTTAAATGATTAATCAAAAAGTTAATTAAATTTGTAATTTTTCAAGCAAAATTGAGAAAAATTATCTGGCTCCAGCTTTTTAAATGATTTTATATAACAGGACAGACAAGCGGCTTTCCCGAGTGCTGCTAAAGAGCACAACTTCACTGGGACTTTTAAATGCATGCATCACTCTGCTTTACAGATGTCCTAACCAATAACAACCGTCACATTAACAGTCACCATCTATCTTAGATAGAAACTTTGCACCACAGAGAGTTAATTTGGAATTAATACAATCCATAATAATAACAATAAACCCATAATAATGGGTATTAATAGTAATAATAATAAACTATATAACTGGTTTCCTGCTTGGTGTCGAAAAGAACACAGTTACCATCTGTTAACTCGTGCTCTATAATTAATAATCAGAATCAGAAATACTTAAATAATCCCAATATGTTAAACAAATTATCTATTAAGAACAAACAATAAATCTAATAATAATAATAAGTAAATGATGAATTGTTTAGTAAACAATCAATCAACAATGTTGAAGAAAAAAATAATTGGTTGTAGCCTAAAGTGAACTCTAGTGAAGGTAGGATTTACTGCAGGGCTTGAGCAAAGTGTACCTAATGAACTGTGTGTATGTTTAGCTTTCTTATAATGAGAGTGAGAGATAACCTCAATGTATGCAGTCATGATAGATTAATTTAATTTAAAACTAGATACGATTAGATCAGACTGTAGAAAATGAATGAAAGTCTGTACACAGGTAGTGCAAACTGTATCATGTGTGATGTAAACATACACATGAGTGAACTGAGTAAAATGTTACATGTTAAGTATTTTTTATACATGCATGTAACATGTTGAGCAAAGTTTAGACATGTTAGTGTTTGACACCAGTGTTTGCAAACGGAGAGGCTTCACATTAGTCCATGTTTTTATGTTTTAGTCACTCAGCAGCTTGAATCTCTTTTAGTTTAAGAGACAAACACTGCAGCATGTGTTAGCCTCACAGCTAACATGTGGCTAACCCATTACTGTGGCGCTGACGCTTTGTTTGCGCTAACAAACGTTGTTGTTGTTGTTGTTATTGATCAGCTGGTTTCAAAAATAATAATTTATAACACCTGCTGTGACATCATCCACTGACTTAAACAACAAAACAATCACGCTACCTTTAGCCAGTCCCGTCAAAACTTCAGCAGGCTGCCATGTGCGGCTGGTCGCTTATTGATGACGTCCTGTTTGTTTTGCAGCATTGCTGCCCTGAGTTTAATGTGTCACAGGCTGTTTAAAGGTGCAGTGTGTAAGAGTTAGTTTCAGAATACGTGTAATATAAATATATAATATTCATAACTATGTTTTCATGCATGTATAATCAGAATCTTTTTATTTTTGTTACTTTAAAAAATCTCCTTTTATATAAACAGTGGGAGACACCGTGTTTCTACAGACTAAACTAATCCCTGACTCTAGATGGGGCCCTTAAAATGTTTGCTTCTACTTTACACTAAGCATTTGAATTGATCAGACTCCTTAACCTGACAGACCCTTATCACACCAACCATTATCCTATTCACTATTCTACTATTCACTATATCTCTAACTCAAAACATGGCAAAATGTCTCTGTTTTAATGGGGAAAAACTGATATTCTGTGTTTCTTTGTCAAGTCAAGTCAGCTTTATTGCCAATGCTGCGATATGTACAGGACACACAGTGAAATAAATAGGGTTTTTTGTGGGCAAGTTTTTCCTCACTCGAACCGAGGGTTTAAGGACAGAGGGTATCACTCCCTGTACAGATTGTAAAGCCCTCTGAGGCAAATGTACTTTGTGACTTTGGGCTATACAAATAAAATAAAATTGATTTGATTAGATTTAGTATGAATATGGCAGTATAAACAGAATGGACAGTATAAACAGTGAGATCTATCAAAAATAAAAGAAGTATATAGTGTAATGGTATCATGTTTGAAAGAGTTAATACATATTGTGCCTGTTTGCGGGTAAAATATCAAATTTTGTGTCATGTCATGTCACTTTTTTTTAAGTTATACGAAGAGATCATTGTGTAAAAGAGCAAAGACTAGTGACAAAAGAGGAAAAAGATGGGGAAAATTCAAAGTAAAATAGGATCAAGATAAAATAAACATAGAGAACTGTATGGAGGGTGCATATAGAACATGGACTGTGTATGGCAGACTTAGATTAACAGTTAATTAAAATATTGCACAAAGAAAGAAAGAAGAAGAGTGTCCAGATTATTATTGCACAGTGAGTTCTCTTAACACTATTTCCTCCTCCCGCCAAGTGAGGAGTTGTAGAGCCTGATGGCATGAGGGACAAAGGAGTTCCTAAAGCTGTTTGTCCTACACTAAACAGGCTCCTCTGGTTGCTGTTGCGATTATGTCCATGATATTTCATGTATTGTATGTTGCACATTATGTCCCTATATCTCCAAGTACGAAGTACAAGCCAGTGGTAGCAGCAGTAGTTCCTACACATTCTGCAGAACATAAAGAAGAAAAGCTCACAGTACACAGAGGAGAGCAGAGAATCAAATCATTGTTCAGCCTGTCCCCCTCCCTACACCTGGCCTTCATTTCCACAATGGCTACCCTCAGCTGAATCATCCAAAGCTGTAGATCTGATGAGTGTGGTCCATTTCTGGGTCAGTGAACAGCGTGCCGCGCTGCCACGCTGAATAGAAGAACTGAGAGGAGAGGCCATAGCTTTCAGAGCTAAACTACACACACATGACACTGTCAACCCAACATTCAAACGCTGACACATACTGTATATCCTCACAAAGAAGCTGCAGTTCCCACAGAGCACTTTGAATGTAAGTACTCTGCAGTCATTTAGCCTTTTCTGCTCATGACCCGGATTAGAGGCATTAAATGCTACTTGCTCTTTATGCTTACACCCAAAGAGGTTTCACTGAGCTGGTTTAAATGTGTTAAAGCTGCTGCTAAAAACAGTGTAAACTTGTCAGCTAATTTTACTGACAGTTTATCACAACTTCTCCCCACGCTTGGGTGAGAATGATGCTGTTTCCTTTTGTGTCTTGCTTGAATGGCCTGTGAAGCTTGAAATATCAGGTACGTGCAATATTTTCAGTATGTTCATATTGAGGACATTGTGCTTGAATTAAAAATGTATTTGGGGTTTGAACTGTCCTGCATATGTATAAGGATAACGACAAAATGGTTAACAGCTTGAACTGGGGCATTAGTAGCAGATGAATAACACAACTCTTATGGTTGAGATAGCAAACAGAATTAGATTAGTAACTGTTGAAGTACCTTCTCCTATTAAAACATTTTTAATCAGGGCAACCCCCATAATAGATAATTATACTGAATTTTAGAGGATTTTAACTTCAAATTGATTTTTGATTTTTAGGTTTGAAAATAAATAAAAGTCTTCGTCGTCTAGTTAAACTAGGATCTCTGTCTTTGTTGTTCCATATGGCAAATACTGTGATAAAAGTTTAAATATTCTGTTCCTCCATTTGCCCCAAAAAACCACTGAGATAACTATTAAAAGTAGACATGTGATGGTTGAAAACAATCCATGTGCAGCAGCCAAAACATCTACTGATTTTATATATATTATATATATTACAGTAAATGTACAAATTATGCAATATGTTCATATAATCGGAGGTCATGAAGGGGATCATTGTTCATTATGTTGAGCAGTTTGTGGATTACCTTTGCACTATTTGTTTACAGTAACAGTTTGACCTCCATATAGATAGATCCATATACGTACTAAACATTATAGTTATGCACCTCCTCCCTGTACGCAGTAGGACTATGTACAGCAGCTGATTCTTGATTCTCCTTCTCAGAAGATTTGGAGATACTTTGACATAAATACACACACACCAGAGAGCATGAGGTCGCCCTATTTCCCTGCAAGGACGGTGCTTTTCCACAAGGAGCCAAACGGGGTGACGTACAGGGTTCCAGGACTGCTCTACCTGTCCAGATCCAGGACCTTCCTGGCCTTCTGTGAGGAGAGACTGAGCCCATCAGACTCTCAGGCTCACCTGCTGGTCATGAGGAAAGGGACCTTCTACAGGAATTATGTGGAGGTCAGTGTTCAGTCACTAGGTCTGAACTCTGTAGTGTAGATTAAAGACCTCTAATCTCCTTCTTTTCTTTGCTGCAGTGGGAGGATATGCGTGTCCTGGGCTCTGCCCTCCTGCCAGGTCACCGGTCCATGAACCCGTGCCCGGTGTACGATGAGTTCACAGGGCACTCTCTTCCTCTTCTTCATCGCTGTTCTCGGCCACACGTCAGAGTCCTATCAACTGGTGACAGGCAAGAATGTGACCCGCCTCTGCTACACCTGCAGCACTGATGACGGAGACACCTGGAGTCCTGTCACCGACCTAACCAAGAGGGTCATCGGAGAGACTATCAAAGGTCAGCGAGGAACACACTTCCATCAGTGTTATACTGATTGCAACAACACAAGACATAGCAGCCAGCGAGTATTACTTACTAGTCCAACAGCAAGAAGCCAACCTCACCTTCATTATGTCCATAGAGGCTGCTAAGCCCGGTTACACTGTCCGCTTGCCCAGCTCCGCTGCTGGCACGACAGCAGCTCCATTACCAGTTAGTATTTGCCCACACACCCAAGGCCTGAAAACCTCCACCTTCCCAGAGGTCCAAAACACCTGTGGGACAAACACTAACAGTCGGCCGGTGCTCTGAGCTCACAGCCCGGCTAACGAACTGAGTGAACAGCAGCTACAGTTGGCAGCAGTTTACTTTACTGTCCATCAGGAAGAGGTGGAGTGGCAGGAAGGCATCAGGTTGAAAACCAGAAAACATTTTCGAAATCCAGTTTCACCAAAATCAGTGAAATAGTTGGTGGTGTGTGACTTAGTGCTGCAAAACATTACATACTTCTTGTAGGTGGGTACCTAGTGCACAATGTGCAAGAACAGACGTAGGACACCGTTCCTCTGATTAGTCAGTGTAGCATCAACATTTTATTTTATGATAGAAAAGCAATGTTGCTTTAAGATTACAAAGAGGACTGTGGATTCTGTCCCCGTGTCTTCAAAGGCAGTGTGGATAGGAGAAAAGACACACCTGTTAGGTGTCATGACTCTTTAAGTTTTACTTTTTAGTTCATCGTTATCATTCATGAATGTCACCTTCCTCTTCTTTTCTGGCAGAATGGGCCACTTTCGCCCTCGGTCCTGGTCATGGCATCCAGCTCAAGTCCGGTCGTCTGCTGGTTCCTGCCTATGCTTACCACATCGAGTGCAAAGAGTGCTTTGGACAGCTCTGCCAGACCACCCCACACGCCTTCTGCTTCCACAGTGACACCCACGGGCAGATCCTGGCGTTTCGGTGAGGCGGTGCCGGGGCCCGAGAGCGTGGAGTGTCAGATGGTGTCTGTGGATGAAGAGGATGGGACTAACGTGTTGTACTGTAATGCGCGCAGCCCTCTTGGATACAGGGTGCAGGCCCTCAGTGTGGATGATGGAGCGGTGTTTCAGCAGGGGCAGCTGGTGCAGCGGCTGGTGGAGCCTCGAAATGGTTGTCATGGTAGCACTGTGGGATTTCCTGCCCCGTTACATTTGTGTTATACTCTTAACCATCACTTACACCAACCTATACATCACTGCAGACACTGGACGTCCTGCATGACAGACTCAAACCACACCAACTCTTCATCTCCAAACATCCAAGCCCCTCCAGACTTCCTCACCCCCACCTGGGTGGTGTACTCCCACCCAACGTGGACCAACGCCCGCAAGGATCTGGGTGTGTTCCTCAGCTTATTTCCCAGGGATCCAGACAGTTGGCGTGGCCCCTGGGTGATCTACGAGGGCCCTAGTGCCTACTCGGACCTCGCCTATCTGGAGTTGCCACCCTCACCTGGGGTACCGCCCGCTGTGGCCTTCGCCTGCCTGTTTGAGTGCGGCAGCAAGACAGCTTACGATGAGATCTGCTTCTGCATCTTCACCCTGTACGAGCTTATTGATAACCTGCCCCGAAATGTGCAGCTGGGAAGTAACAAACAAGAATATAAAAGACAAACCTCTGGGACAAGTCAGAGTCGTACAAGCAGACATGATGCTCAGAATACAGCAGCTTTTCATCAGGTGAAGAAGAGGAGGAAGAAGAGCAAGCTGACGGAGATGTGCTCTGTGTCTTAAATGTAGTTTTTAGGCTTTATTACAGAGTTTCAGTCTTCAGTAAGTCATAAGTCCAACTGTGTATTAAAGGGATTACATGAATATTGTATTGTAGTCTCTGTGGTGTTATTTAGTTGATTTCAGTTACATTAACTGCAACAGAGTGACTCAGTGATGATGAAAAGCCTTTCAGTCCTGTTTCAATAATTTGTCACTGATTTAATGTAGATCACATTAAGCCAATTAAAGTTTTCATGACCCTCGAATTTTCTCTCATTTCAGTATTCTGACAAATATTTTGACAGCGAGTTCAGCGGGTTTATTTTTAATTACCATAGTCTGATCCAGCGTTGTAAAACATGAAGGTATGTATGTACATTTAAAAACAAAAAAAGGTCATCTTCAGTCAGTTTATGAATTTCTCCCTCCTGTCTCTGCTTCCTCTTTTATCAAGATAACTCGGCTAACGTCCAAACAAGGAGAGTGATATAGACCTTGTGGTGAGATTATTTCCGTCAACTGCTTTTTCCATGACGAAGATTTAACTTAAAATAAGTTAAAATTAGAACTTTCCACTCTTACTTCTTCTTTTATCAAACAAAATGTCTCGATCACTAAATCAGATTCAAGTTTTTCAGCAACTATGAAATCAAAATGTATCTCTGTCTGTGGTTAATGATCTCTAAAGTATTTAGGACAGACTATTTTATAAAGCACATACTGAGAAATTGGTCTTACATATGAAAATATCCTGTTGGATGTCTAATTATGATGAGCTTTCATTCCTCTTTTATCTTACACTGTGTAGATTTTATGTTTTAACTACCCCAAATTGCCAGAACACCCCCCCCCACCTAATGTAGCAGACGAGGCTGCAACCCATCAAGCTCCCATATTAATCACAGCAGCAGCAGCAGCAGCAGCTCTAATTGGATAACTGTGTCTAAACTAATCAGCTCCTCTTGTGAGGGTGCTGAGACGTTCAGGGGCTGACAATTAAAGTGAGTTGCATGAGAGCATACTGATGGACAGATAAAGAAAAATAAACAGGAAGACAGCAGGATCTGGAAAGTCTCTCTGCTTCCCCTCCCTCCTTTCTGTGTTATATAACTCCACATTGACAGGAGGCTCATTTCCTTGGCTGCACTCCTTCACAGACGTGGTCTTTTTCCTTTTCTCCGGCATCTGTGTGTTTTACGGCATATTACAATGAGTGTGACGCTCGTGGTTGTTCTAGCTGTGTTAACTGGGGTAACTGGTAGCCCTAATGTGACGATGAGACCTGAAGATGACTCAGCGGACATGTCGGCTCATCCCAACAGAGTCTCAGAGACGATGGAGCAAACGGACATCACCGGACAGGTGAGAAAGTAACTAGATCCAGTGGTTTCTTTTTGCACGGTTGCATTGCTTGTGAAATATCTGCCAAGAAGAATGTGATCAAGTTTTTGTAAGAAGTTGTTGAGAAATCAATGATCTGCACAGGAAACACGTTAAAAGGTGGATATATATCTTTGTTGCAATCCTTTCTGTTCTGTACATAGTACAAACACTATTTGAAGCTCAAGTCAAAACACTGAGCTTTCCTTACCGACCACCATATGGCTGCAGAGACGAGGGGTCAAACGGTGCTAAAATCAAGGTAATAAATAGGTTCCCTACCGGGGGTCAAATACCAAGGAGGATATGACTTCAGCTACAAATCAAACATCTTATTTTCACGTAATTGGAGATGGGCAGAAGGATGAGGGGCGGTCAGAGTTCAATAGTTTTTAACGCTTTTCAGTTCTTCCACTTGTTTTTCTTTGCGGGCAGCTGGCCTGTAGCCTCGAGGTATTTGTGGACGAGCTCCTCTTGTGTGGCGGGCAGGCAGGGCTGGTATCTGCTGTAATCCATGGTGTACTCCCCTTTTCCCTGCATACACAATGACAGAGGAATGATAAATGAAAATGATAAAGTGTGTATGGTGTATTTCAAACCATTCTCGTCCCCCACATGTATCAGAGTTTTCTTTTCTCTCTGAACTGTTCACAGTATCAACATGTTACTCTCCTTTGACTCTCCTTCAGTCATGACTGTGAGCTCCCTGCAATAAAACTTCTGAGCAGCAGAGGGGGATTTTCAGACTTTAGTTTCATCTCTCTACACAATTCTTCTCTCTGATTGTTGGAGGTTGCACCCTAAGAGGAAGACGGCAGCCAAGACTGGAAAAATGCTGCAAATTCCTGCATGTTTTTCCAGGTAAAAAGTGTAATCTATATTTTTATTTACATTACTTTCAGTCTTCTCAAAAAGACTAGTGTAACAAATGTGCAGATTTATTAATCATCTCTCAAATAGTAAGGGAAAGTAAATGTGTGTTTGTTAGTGTGTTATTAATACAATAATTTACACAGCAGGTTGTGTAGGTTGGGAGTGAGTTGCTGGCCCAAGCAATGGAGATCAAGTATGTAGGGATCATGAGTGATGGGAAGACGGAGCGTGAGATGGATCAGTTGGTTGGTGTGGTGTACTGCAAATGTTGTACTGGACTGTTTTGGGGGGCTGAGCTGGACAAGCTCTTGATTTCCATCTATTTCCATCGAATGTCTATCTATGTTCTAACCCTCACCTATGGTCATGAGCTTTGGATAGTGACCTGCTGCCACCACGGCACGGCCCCAGATAAGTGGAAGAAAATGGATGGATGGATGCGTAACTTATACTATAACTTACCTCAGTGCAGGAGCGTAGCTCTGTGGCGTAGCCGAACATGTCGTTTAGTGGAATCTGTTGTGAGAAGCAGGCTGAAGTCAGTCAAATTCAAATGGTGGTGAAGGATGAGAGAACAGATACTATAAGCTAAAACACTGTAGATACTTGCTGTCTGGTAAAAAGCTGGACTCACATCAGCGTACAGAGTGAAGTATCCTTCAGCTCCGTCCTGTCCCGTGATAACACCATGTCGACGGTTTACACCAGCGATCACTGTTCCCTGAAACTCCTGAGGCGCTACGATTTCCACCGACATGATCGGCTCCAGGATGATCGTGTTGGCCTTTTCCATAGCTGCAGAGATCAAGAAGAAATCAGGGCTTAACATGCACTCGCGACAACAGAGGTGAAGCCGACACAGGATGGAATAAAATGAAACAGGGGGTCAGATCTACGGTTGCCCTCACCTTGTTTTAGACCTCCCTCTCCTGCACGGATGAAGGAGAGCTCATTGGAGTCAACCATGTGATGTGCGCCATCTTCCAGGACGAATCTGACTCCTGAGATCTTGTGTCCAGTCAGGGGGCCCTTTTCACAGGCCTCCTTGAAGCCCTGCAACATGATGGGAAGAAACAAGTGATGAGAGAGAATGGGTTTTAAGCTATTTCACTTCGATACAGGACATTAAAGTTAGGGGGAATTAACCTTCTCAACAGCTGGTACAAACTGCCTCGGGACGTTTGTTCCGACAGTCTGGTCTTCAAACTCCAGCTTGGTGTAGTGCTCTTCCTCAAGAGGCTCAAGGACTCCTATAACTTTACCGTATTGCCCAGAGCCGCCGGTCTGCTTCTTATGGGTGAAGTCAAACCTGCAGAAAACAGGGAGATCAGTGGTTGTGATCATCGCTAATTGATGCAACACTGTCGTACATTGTAGCTTCACCGAAAAACAAAAACATGCATAAATACCCTTTAGAAAACATTGAGTTTACTTTTACTGAACTGCTATGTAAAGCTGATTCAGTAAGGACAGAGAAAAGAGTCCTGTCTCTTTAACTAAAAGGGGGGCAGTCCTCGAAGAGCTCCAGTGTCAGGAAGTGGAAAGTAGTCTTTCCATTTGCATGAGGAGCAGCTGAGAACACCGGACAGATAAAACTTTCCACCTGCCAAGTTATCGCTTATCGGGTAGGGAGTTACAGCATTCCAGGTACAGACGAGATCACACTCCCTTCTTTAACCAATTATCCATCACATTTATCAGCTGCACACCTCTTCACCCCGTACTCCCTCTTCTACATATTTGTTGTTTTTTTCCCACTTTGCTCTGTGGATGTTCTTCTGGTTTCTGAAGCTTTTCAACACAGGACAAAAGCTCCACCCTACTGACAAGCTGAGGGTCAAAGTCCATGCTTGTGCATGACGGGAAGTTCTTTTCTTTATCATTTCATTATCCCCCCTCTCTCTCTTTAATTGTCTGTGGATTGACAGCAGGAAAAAAAGGATCCAGAGGAGTACGTAATGGCAACTGGAGAGCTGAATCCCAATCACTACCCTGCTCGCAGGGCGGCCCAAGTGGTCCAACACTACCTCAACACCCGCTACGGCTCTCCATACAGGCTGTTTCATGTGGAGAGGGTCTACAGTGGAAACGCAGAGGTCAGCTGAACTTTACAGAGTATAGTGAAGGGATAAACACTCTGACTCAGATCTAACTTTGTTTGTTTCCTTTTTTAAGGACGTGGGAGACTCTGGAAGAAAGTATCAACTGGAAATCTCAGTGCAGGAGAGCACCAGCAATGTAAGATATGATTATTTATCACACAAACATGGCCTTCAGTCAAAAGTAGCTTCATTAACATATCGTAACATGCCTTAAGTTAGTTTAAAACATTTTAACCTTCTCAAACAGGGATAACAGATGTTTGATTGCTGCATTTATCCTCAACACTTCAATAGTTACTAACACTGTTCTCATGTTGTGCTTATGTTCATCTAAACATTTATTTAGTGTGTCCAGATGAATAATCTCTGGCCCTCCGGCAAGCAGGTTTGACAAGATTGAACTAAACAGCAGATAAAAAGGAGGCAGTGTGGTGCAACCATGACTCACTGGCTGCCATGCTGTAGCAACTAGACTACGCCTTTGCTGTGCATACTCCCCTCCACGTCTTCTTTTATATCACACCTGCCCTCTGTTTGCTTCTTTTAAGGCTACAGAGAAATGCTCTGCAGAGATAGTATTTCCGAGAGGAGAGGACTACTCGCCCGAGGTCCAGGCCTCGTGTGTGAAGCTCCTTAAAATCGACACCAAAGTTCAAGAAGAGGCTTTATACCAACAGTATAAGAAGAACCAAACCCTGCTGACGGCACATCATCTACCTGGTATGTATGGTAAAAACAAAATGCACGTCCTATTTGGCTCCTGATTTAAAAAATTAAAAAGTCAGATATTTCACAACATGAGCCGTTTCAAATTGCAGCATTTGGAATTTCAACACTGTGGATTTTCTAAGTGAACGCCCTGTTTTTCTTGAAAATACTGAGACACAACTAATGTTTACATGACGTGATATATGACACATAAAGCACCACGTATGCATAAACTTCATTGATAACTCGCTGCTGTTCTGACCAACAGACAGCCACGGTAACATGGAGCCTGACATGAAACCTTTCTGGCATCTCGGCATCGTGGCCTCCAGCTTGGTCATGCTGGGAGAATCCTCTGAAAACACACTGTACAACATGGCCCAGGTGGCCAACGTCACGCAGCTGGTGGGTCGTGTTTTCTGTTGTCTGCTCAGAAATTGTGATTGTCGAATTGGCACAGTCGACAGAGTGTGGTCAGCATTTAGGTGCAGACTAAACACTAAAGATGAGAAGCTTTGGTGCTAACTTCTTTAGAGATACAAATAATCTTCACGATATTGACGTATTCAGCAAACAGGAAGCTGAAGATGAAGCTACAAGCTTGCTTAATATCTGTTTCCATCATTTGTCTTTTTTTTCACAGCCGACTGAGAACGACCAGCTGAAGTTTGACTATCACATACTGCTGCATGATATGGTATCCCAGGTAACCGTTTATTATCATATTAAACTTTTTCTTATATTTATATCAAGAGCTGCAGCTCACAATTATTTTGACCATCACCCTGAAGTTTATTCATCTGTAAACTGACGAATCGTTTCTTTATTACTTTATTTAATCCTTTTTAATGATAAAAATCATAAAATAAAGCTATTTTTTGTAATTTATTGCGAGACAAAGCTATGGTTGGGTACCCTGGTATAAATATAAAAGGATATACTTGGATACATACAGCTACATGTTGCCTTTTTAGATTTTCTTTGATGCACTGTGTTCCACAGGATCTGTTGGATGCAATACTTTTATGTATATATGTACATGTATGAAAAACAATTTGGCAAAAGGCTTTTTGTTTTGTAAAGATATTTTGAACAATATTTTACTAAATCTCCTGTTATTTTTGTAGGAAATCATTCACTGGAAACTGCTGTTCACCTGGTCCCCTGCAGAGGGAGTTCACATGCTCAAGATGGACCAGCTGCCGCACTGCCATGACTGTGACAAACCTCCAAACACAAACTAAACTGCTGACCTTCATCGCACTCTGCCATTACAACCAAAACAACATCTTGATGCTCACCATCTTGTATTCAGCTATTGCAGCATAAATGCTGCAAACTTAAGCCATGGTCTGCTGCTGGTGGAACGCATCATTTATCATGATGATATCCGTATGTGGTGCTATTGTATATTAGCCAAAATAAACTGTTTATACAAACTGTTGCCTCAGTTTCTGTGAGTCAGGAGATGAAGCACTTACGATACGGCACTGGTGATCGACTCTCTGAAAGCCACTTTAGGTTTTCCCATCACGCAGGGACAGTTGTATTCCCTCTCCATCCTCTGAAATAACAAACCAAATACAGGTCAGGTGTATAGGACCATTTTTAAGGTGCAGCCTAAAAACACTGACACTTAATAGCATGTGGTTTGTGGTGAAGCTATGTCTCTTATCAAGTTACAAGCATCTTTAACCTCATAGATAAACAACCGCAAAGACACGAGTTTAACAGCACTTAAGAGCAAATGGCAGAATATTACAGAGAAATTACATCTGACGGCTCCAAACATCCACAAATAAAAAACATCAGTAATAAACATCTTGCATTAAACATGCATGAACATCCTTTGACTGGTTACCTGGGAGTAAATTTCAAGATGCAGCTCGCCCATGCCTGAGATGATGGTTTCTTTGCTTTCTGTGTCGAAATGTACTCTGAACGTCGGATCCTCTCTGGTGAAACGGTTGATACCTTTAGAGAATTTATCCAGGTCGTTCTAGTTAAAATAACAGGAGAGAAGAGTTAGTGCACACAATTTAGAGTCTAGAGTTGGATTAAAACAGTAGGTATGGGTGAATTAGTGTCTTGTCACCTTGTTTGCTGGCTTCATTGCCATGGAAATGACAGGCTCTGGGATATGAATAGACTCCTGCGATGACAAATAAAAACAATATTCTCTTTATATCATTGAGCAAAGAAGGGAAAGATGAATAATCCCACCAAAATAAGCAGGTTTCTTGCTCACCATGGAGAGATTAGCGCTGGTTCTCGATGTAAAAGTGTCTCCACTCGCACAGTCAATCCCAAACAGAGCACATATGTCGCCTGCATAGACCTCATCCACATCCTGACAACAGCATGGACAGAGTAAACAAAGGGATGGTGAGGACAACGTGTTCATTATTAATAAATAATTAAACATGTGTTGTTTTGATGCAAGAAGAATGGAAACATGTTGCTCTGATATGACAGGGGATGTGGTTGTTATTTACCACACACCACTGCTGCCAAAGGAGGAACCTCACATCTTTGACCAGTCATGCTTCTCTGATGTCTTAACTGCGAACCACAGATGGAAAACTGTGACCTCTGTCAGCCCAGTGACGCAAGACTGTATGTTCTCACCTCCATCTGGTCAGCGTGGAGACGCACAAGCCTCTGAACTCTGACTTTCTTGCTCGTGCGGGTGTTGTAGATGTATTCTCCCTTCTTTAAACAGCCCTGGTACACCCGCACATACGTCAGCTGGCCAAAACGCCCCGCCTGTTCATGAAGAAAAATATCACAGGAAACATAAAGTATGACGGATTTAGACCTTCCTGTTGAGCAAAAGTGACGAAGTAAAGATAAAAAAATGATATCTTACCTCCAGTTTGAAGGCCAGACCAACATACGGGTTTGTAGAGTCTCTTGTGGGATCCATTTGAATCTTTGAGGTTTTACTGACATCTCTAACACAAACAAACAAACGCTGACATTAGTGCATAAAGTTTCTTAAATTGCACAATATTTCATCTGCATGTTGCTATTTGAGGAGACTCACTCGTCATTGAGGATAGCATAGTTTTTGACTTCAGTGGGGTTGGGCAGGTAATCCAGGACAGCATCCAGTAGAGGCTGGACGCCCTTGTTCTTCAATGCTGTGCCCACCAACACTGGAGTGAAGAGACGCTGCACGGTAGCTCGGCGGATTGCAGCCTGGAGGACAGTGAAGTCACAAGATTTTCATTATTAGTTCACACACAGGGCTTGTGTCCCAGTTTGGATAGGAGTTGTTTGTTGGGTTTAAATAATCTCATGCTTTGAAGGAGGTCAAATATAGATCTCAAAGAGTTGTGTTGGATTGGTTTTGAATTTTAGGTTTTAAATTAAATGTGCTGACAACTATCGGAGAGACTGTGATGAAATTTGGGGAGCATAAATTATACTGACTTTGGCGATGCTGATGTTCCCTTCAGCCTCACCACAAGATTGACATTTGTGGTTCTGAGTAACGTTTTGATAATTATCGTACAGACTGCCATGAACTCAATTACACTGATTACATTCATGTCCCCCGCAAGATAAATCACAACCACTTGGGTGATTCCTTAACTTTTTATCGGACATCATCAGGTACTTTTTCCTTTTTCCAGTAATTTGACTTACACCAAAAAATCTCTTTAAAAAAAAAAAAGACAAACCTTCAGGTCGTCGTTGGTTGGAATCTTTTCCTCCAAAAACATCTCTCCCAAGTGTTCATCAGCGTTAGCCACACACTCCACCAGTTCCTGCCTCCGGTCTGCAGCCTCAGCACGGAAATCTGCTGGGATCTCATCATAACGGATCGTTTCACTGCAGGGAGGAAGAAACCGTCTCACTTAGCTTCATAGTGCAGATAGAAAATACTCAGTTTACACCATCACAGGAAGGGATCTCTTCATTATCAAGCTACCACAGTAAGAATCACTCACCCAAAGGGTCCTTCGAAATACATGCTCCGCTCCTCTACAAGGTCAATGATGCCGCGCATGTTCCCCTCCAGGCCGATGGGGATGCTCACAAACGCTGCATTGTGGTTCAGTTTGGTTCTGAAGAAGACAAAGAATAAGAAAGACAGGAAGGAAAGGCACGACTGATTAAAACAAGTGTTTGTGAATGACCAGTGAATGCAGCACAAAAGAAAGACATAAAACAGACTATCATGCAAACAGAGCTGGAAAATGTTTTTTTAAGGTGTGCCGCACCTCATCTGCTGCAGGGCTCGGCTTGGGTTCGCACCCATGCGGTCCAGCTTGTTGATGAAGGTGAGGAAGGGGACGTTGTAGCGCTTCATCTGTCTGTTCACAGTCATGGTCTGACACTGGACCCCTCCAACCGCACACAGAACCAGCACAGCTCCGTCCAACACGCGCAGTGCTCGCTCCACTTCGATGGTAAAGTCCACGTGACCTGGAGGAACGACACATGGAGTGACATGAGGAAAAAAAACCAAAAAAAAATACTTTTTTATTTATGAGGTTCAGTACCGGAGCTGGTAAAGATTCATTTCATACTTGTTTTCATCGTGTCTTGTACAGAGTTGACAGAAAATGAGGCGATAGGGTCCAACCAGGGATGATTAAATGATCAGCACCACCAGGACGCCCCAGAAAAGACTTGAAGTCTGCCTTTATTTTGTTTTGCACCACATTTTGAGGCATCCTCTTCATGACTCATAACAATTCAGTTTGAAATCGATTGAGCATTAATGGCTTGCCCACCCCCGCCTACTTGGCAGACATTTTAACCCTTCTTAACTGTGGCAGAGCCCTGCGCTCTTCGGGCCAGCTTCTGCTGGAGGTCCCTAGGTCGAGACTTAAACAGTGGGGTGATCATTCCTTTGCCGTCACTTTTTCCAGACTGTGGAACCTGTGCCCCCTGACATTCACACCACTACTGATCTCAGCCTTTTTAAAATCGAAGCTGAAGACCTGAACTTTTTTAGATTGGCGTTTTATTCTGACTGGGGCATTGCTGTTCCTTCAGGTGTACTCACTCTGTCTGCTGCTTCTTATGTATTTCTCGACGTTTTTTTAACACTACAGCACTGTTTAATTGTATTTTAATTTAATTGTATTTATTGTTATGCACCTGTTATGTATTGTTTTTACAGCTTTGTTGTAAAGCACTTTGAGTACCGTCTGGCTATTGTAAAGGGCTATATAAATAAACTTGACTGATTGATTGATTGATTTCCAATATCCACCTTATGACTGTGCGTATAGCAAATGTACATACACACTATAAGTCTGTTATACTCTGTTGTTTCTTGTCACATTGTTTAGTACGTACACACTTTATGCAGCCCTTTTGTATTTTGTGTTGTATGTGCACTTTAATGTAGTCCTGTCTGCACCTGCACACTGTCATGTTTCACTGTGTCCTGTGCGTATGGTTGAAATGACAATAAATCCCACTTGACTTGACATGTTAGTAAAGTGCAATACTAAAGCATCAGAGTGCTACTTTAAGGCAAGTCCTGCTTATTTATCTATTGCACCTACCCACATGACCACAGATACAAGTTATATGCACATTGTGTCCAGCCACAGATCAGGTACAACATTGATTACCTGGTGTGTCAATGATGTTGATGTTGTTGTTCTTCCACACAGTGTATGTAGCAGCTGACTGGATGGTGATGCCTCTCTGTCTCTCCAGCTCCATAGAGTCCATAGTGGCTCCAACACCGTCCTTCCCCTTCACCTAAGAAAAGAGGAAAACAACTCATGACTGCTGGACCCAAACATCACCTGGATTGACACACAAACACAGGGTCGTCACTCACCTCGTGAATCTCTGCTATCCTGCCGGTGTAGTAGAGGACGCGCTCGGTCAGGGTGGTCTTCCCAGAGTCGATGTGGGCTGAGATGCCGATGTTGCGGATCCTCTCGTTGGGGAAGATCCCGGAGCAGCATGTCCGACAGCTGTCGATGAGAACCTGTGGGGATGAAAAACAGAGCAGGGTCGATGTTCAGAGCATGTTTACTTATTGTGAAATGAAGGCAGAGCAGCTCGAGGCTGAGCTTTGACGTTATAACCGCAGAAACCTCGTGTTACCTTTTTAAGAGTGACGCTTCCTGGGGCCAAAAGGTGAGTTTTGGCCAAACACAGACCCGCTTGTAGCAGTCTCATTTTGACGGCGGCTTGGTCGGACACAGGATGGTCGTATTGCTCCTCTCAGACAACCCGGTGAATGTCACGCCGGAGACACTACGGAGAGACAACTACATCCGCACTACGGATAGCCCGATGTACCAATATTACTAAAGTTTGCGTTTGTTAAAAGAATAAACACTGGCGCTTGTCAGGAGAAACAAATTTAAAAATCAGTTTGTGAATGATTCACTTGTTCATTTTGAAGGTAAAGTCAAACACTTTGATACACAAACGACAAAATGTACGAAGAAAACGCGGTTGACTTAAAGAAACATGTGATGCTTTTAAGTGCTATCGGAGACCTTAAAACCAATATGTAGAGTCATAATACATCGATGGTTATAATACATTTTCAATACGGATAAACCACTACTACTATTACTATTAAATACATTAAAAAAAGATAATACATTATGGCAATAAAAAATGTATAGTGGGTGTTTATTAAACATAAATAAATAATAAATATAGACAACTTGAGAAATAATATATTAAATCATAAAAACATATCAATTTTTTATTTCTAGAAATACAACAATAAAAGACGAATGTACTGAAAATAAAACGTTGTGTGTATATATATAATAATAAATGAAGTGGAAATTAGACCAAGCTTGGGCGGTTAGTGTCATAAATTGCGAAATTTTGGGGGGAGCATTTGAACGCAACCCTTTTTTAAAACAACAAATAAAAGTCATGTCGCGTGCGTGTGCGTTAGAAAAACGTTTATTATCAGATACAATTTTAAAACGTTTAAATATCATTAACCTACCAACTGTTGTGGTAACTTCTTATATAATATAATATATATAATATTGTACTTGCGGTTTTGACATCACTCCATTTAACCCGGGTTAACCCAGTTGGAGTCACTTTAAAGACCTGCCCCTGTTGCGACAAGCCTCTTCCTCTTTCACTTGAACTGAACCACATGCTGACTCTGAACCTCCACACAGCAACAGCAGCAGCAGCAGCAGCAGCAGCACTTGCAAGCCAAACAGATAAGCTGCAGGCACATCCCCCTTTCACACCCTGCTGTAAGTTATAAACCTGCACATCACTGGCAGCGTTTAACAGCTGCTTCACACACACCAGAGGAGGAACTCAGGATCTGTCTGGTGAGTAACAGGATGATCACTTTTTATTGTTTCTCTGTCAGCTTTAGGCTTTATTAACACCTGGATTTAAAAAATGTGATTACATGTGAAAGTTTCCACCTGTAATTCATCACAACTAACTCAAAAGGCAAATATCTCACCCTGTCTTTAATGCAACGTGTTTTCCATGATGATATACATCATAGATGGCACAGTTATGTAATTATAGCTCACTCTTTAGTGTTGTACATGTTTGCAGAGGGATGACATGTCTTCCCGCAAAGTGTGTGTAACTGTTTTTAGACTTAAAAAGTCACCTAGGCTTAAAAAGTGTGATTAAATGTGAAAGTTTCCACCTGTAATTCATCACGTTTTGTCAAACAACTCAACTCAAAAAGCAAATATCTCACCCTATCTTTAATGCAACGTGTTTTCCATGATGATATTCATCATAGATGACACAGTTATGTAATTATAGATCACTTTTTTAGTGTTGTACATGTTTGCAGAGGGATGACAAGTCAAAGTGTGTGTAACCGTTAGACTGTATTAAAACGAGACTAAATTTAAGAAAGTTTCCATTCGAGAATGTTTCCATTGAGCGACATTTTGTCAAACCACTTAGCTTTAATGCAAAATGATTTCCACTCCCAAATATAGATGAGTCGCTGACACACTGTTATGTAATAATGGATAATTTTTTAGTGTCGTACACGTTTGCAGGGGAGCAGTCATCTTTCCACAAAGTGTGTAACTGTTTGACTTTGTGCGCTTGGGCACGTCTACTTGTGTTTCAGATAATCCACTGGATGTCTTGTGCCATGCGAGACTCTCAGTCATTTGCCCCGCTATGAGTCATTACGTAAGATAATTTATGATTTTGATTACACAAGAATATAGTCGTGTGTCTGTGCGGGTGTGTCTGTGTGTGTGGGGGGTTCATTATGAGCTGTTCTTTCCATTGTTATCCTTCCTGTCTCATTTCCTTTCTGTGAGCATTCCTCTCTGACTGCAGGGTGACTGCACTGTCGCTTCAGTTAATGACAGTGAAAGACAGCTCACCGGGTCGAATGTAAAACGCTGCGAATGTTTCCAGGATGCCACGCTGCGCGTCCTGGAAAATGATGAAGTGTGTCTTTTAATAGGAGGAATGTCTCAGAGTTTAGTTTACTGTAACTTCTGTATTTGTATCTAGAATTGAGAACATTGAAGTTGACCACAAGAACACGTGTTTCCTGTGTTTTGACATGACTGTTTGGACATGATGTGATCCAGTACAGCTGCTGTTATAAATTCTGCTTTAACAAAGACAATCGGCTTTGATTAAGAAGGTCAGAGAGGTTTTTTATTTGAACTATATCTTTAATACTAACACTGTAGTTTGCAGTGGTGTTGTGTTTTAGCCGGTTACATACATGACACGGCTACTTCTCAATATAAACTACAACCTCAGTAACAAACATGAAGTTGAATTACTACCTCTCTGGCAGTGTCAACAAAGCCTGAACATTTAGAAGCTTTGTAAACGTTAAATTTATGGTAGAGCTGTTGTATAAGTGGTGTAAGTAATATTTGTGGATTAAACAAAACAAACCGCTCCCCAGATAGCAAAATTTTTTTGGCTTTGCTTTGGCCCAATCCTGGCTTGTCATTTTGGCAATGTTATGGGTGGATGTCTGGGCCATAGATGGCCCAAATTAGAAAAGCCAGAATCATACCAAAAAGGAAGCCAAAATTCACCTAAAACAAATTGTGGACTTCCAAAATATAGCCATAAATGTCCAAATCAACTGTTTCCGCTCACGCCCAATCTTCTGGCATGCCGTAAACATGCCTTGACTCAGCCATATATTGCTGGCACCTCCTTATCTATTGGATAACCCTAATCATACCACAGTTAAGCCAAAAGGCTTTCTTATTGCCAAAAGTGACAAATATATGCCAAAATATTTGCTATCTGGGTCTGAGAAACTGTCCAAATGATTATTCACCTTAAATGAAGAAATAAGGGAATGTGAAAGATTACTCTGGTGTTGTGAAATAGTATATGTATGTTTGAGTCAAAATTAGTTTAACTCACACAGCAGCTATTTTATGTTGTACACCTGCACCTTTTTTATATATAAAACAATACACTTTACAGTTAGCTCACATGAAAAAAAAAACACTGCAGTGATACTTGGACGTGGGCATTGTGTCCAGTCACATGAGGGCAGTATTACACAGACTGACTCTGCTGAAACTGTCTCAGGGTTTCTTTACACTCAACTGTTTTACTGCAAAAAATGTCACATTTTCCTGTCATCATACCCTCTTTGTTTGTGTTAATGTTAATGTTCCCCTGTTAGTTTCAGTGCCGGCTCCAGGAAATAAAAATCAGACGTTCAGCAATGATAAATCACAGATTAATTGGAGCCAGGTGTGTGATTAATGGCAGCCAATATTTACTGAGTGCTGTTACTTAATTATTGTGAGTCTACAATTACATTAAGGGCGTGTATTGTTACAGCATGGGTTATTGTGTTTACTAACTTCATCATCTGTTTGTTCTCACAGATTAAACATGGAGGAATGTTATATTCCCAGGCTTAATGAATGGATTCAGTGACTAATGGCTTACTGTACATTGTGAGAGTCACGCTCTGAGTGGTTTCAGCTATTCAAAATCAACCAGCGAGGGTGTGTCTGGTCACTGTTACTACTACGGCATGCAGGATGGGCCAAACTCGCTCGGATCTATCGCACACCACCACCGACAGCTCAGGCAGAGCGAAATGGAAAGCAGGCGACAGCACAGCTCAGCGGCTCCGTTTCCACAGGTTTAGGAGCGGGGAGAAGCGGCAGAGCCAGCACATGAACAGGAATCCGATGAAAAATAAAGTGCTGTCGTGTTTGGGAAGGAGAAAGCGAGACTCCAGCCAAACTGAGGCCGATTTAGGTTGCGGAAACGGAGCCAGAGATCCAGCAACGCGCCGCGATCACAGAGTAGGAAAGTTGCCGAGGGACGAGGTTTCGTCGACGGCTGGGGAGCAGCCGGCATCCCCGGGTTGTTTCGAGACATCATCCGGCCTAGATGAGAGCACCGGAGGAGCGACCCAGCTGAGCCGGGAGACAGCGGCTGGCCCGTCTGATGCGTCGGGTTTGGAAACGCGGACCGGTGAAGTCAGCGGCGCGGGCTGCAAGGATCCGAAACCCGGGCGAGAGGACAATGCCTCGGACCCCTCGACGAGGGCCATGGAAGATCAGCTACTGGGGGGAAACAACCAGGATCGTGTTGTATGTGAGGTTGGAGAATTAAAGAGTCTGAGTTCAGCCCCGCTGCTCACCTCTGACCCGGACACTAAGCGGACTTTGTCTCCGGATCAACCTTTGGGTGTTGGACTGTCTGTACCGGAGGATCACGAGGCTGCAATGACAAAAACAGACCGTAATCCCGTTTCATGTGCACCCAAAGCGACCGGCGACCAGAACAACTGTAGTCCAGGTGAAACCGAGAGCCCAAAGGACTCTGATCAGACCCCTCGTGGTTACCCAGGAACTATACCCAAACTCATCATAACCAGAGACCCCAGCCCGACCCGCTCTCAGGACACACCGGCCCTGCTGAGCACCGGAACTACGGAGCTCAGCACCGGTTCATGTCTGGACCCTCACCCAGATGATGAGTCTCCCTGCTCGGACAGCGGTTGCGGAGGGTCCCCGGCGCTCATGCGCTCCCCGAGGAAGCTGTCCAACTCCTCCTCTATCGGCCTGTCCTCCGCCTCGTCCTTCGAGGAGTCCGAGGACGACTTCACCGGGAGCGACATCGAGTCCAGTTTGTCTCCGGCCCGGTCGCTGTGCAGCCCGGACGATGGGACAGGGGTGAGTGTCTTACTTTTTCTTTTTTCTTTTCACAACAAAGCATTGTTGTTGAGTGTGTGTGTTGCAGTTCAATTATCTTTATGAAGTGTCACCTGCGTCCTGTTACAAAAACACTACATACAAAATGCAAATATTAAATGATAAGCCATATATCATGACATACAGTATGTGGTGAAGGAATATTCTTCCGCCATAGTGTGTCAGGTGCAAAAATGCTCCACAGCTGCTAAAAACAACGAGATAGTGTGGATATTACTGTCTACAGATCCATGCACACACACATTAGGACACACTGCATGTAGGTCAACAACCTGCAACAGCTTTTACACTTTAAGGGTATTTCCATATTTACTCTTGTGTGACTATGGCACAGACATACTTACTGCACAATGACAGTGACATCTGTCAATGTCATTGGCTGCTCAGAGCTGTTCACACTACGTCATATTGATATTTTAGGATGAATTATACTCAGGATATGATGCTCCTTGAAAGCGCTGATGTGCAAACTGCATGAATAAACCCCCCATGTGATCAGGAGGTTTGCTACATGCTGTGTGTCTCATGTGTTGTTTTAAATGACAAAAAAACCCTTTGTTAAACATGTTGTTGGAAGCTTCAATGGTTGGATTCACACCACCCTGATGATGACGCACGATATATATGAAATTTAAACCAAATTAGAGGAAACTGACTCTTATCTCCAAACATCCCACTGATGTGTCCCCTTACTCCAGTGGCTCATGCCCGCACTGGTTTGAATTATTCGTCATCTAATTACAGTCACCACTTGAGTACTGTAACTCATTCACAGACAGACTCAACAGGTGCTATCTAAGAAAGATGTGAGTTTTACTGTTCTCCAGGCTGACAGGTTTCCTGTCCTCCAGACACGAGATGATGCAGTTTAAAATTTTTCAAGTAGGAAGTCACCACCACCACCACCACCACCACCACCACCACCACGCCTGAGTCAGGAGGCTTTGATGAACTGCTGACTAGAAATGCTTGGAATGACACCAGTTTTAAAAACAGGATGTCTCCACTGGAGACCGTCTTCCAGCTTTTGTTGTTTTTTCTCAGCAGTGTGTGAATCCTGTATTTCCAGGTTTTCTGTTCAGGCCACGTCATCCTACATGCATGCTGAAAGATGTTCGACTGTAAACAATCATATCGTGCTGCTTAGATCTTAGAAACATGAGAGGTTTGTAATTGTAGACTATATTTTTTTAATAATCTCACCCCGGTTATTTTCCCGCAATAGACGTCCCTCCCTTGTCTGGTGTTTTGTTTCATTTTTCCAGAGGAACACTCATGACACAGAGAAAAATGTGACACGTTTGAGTTTCAGTATGAAAAAAGTTAGCCACTTGGTCAGATGTTAAATTATTCATTGAAACATATAAAATCTAACTATATAACAAACACAAAAAAGCTCATTATCTTAATCTAATGTTAAAATGTTGAATAAACCTAAGACGTCTTTATTATCACCGCATTGTGTATCCTAAAGGTTCAGATGACCAATTTAAAGTCTTACAGCTTAAGTGCATTATCAATAAAGCTGCCAATTTAAAAAAGCCAGAAAATAGTGAAACAAAAAATCATTTCAAATGTCTTGCCATCTTCAAATGTCTTGTTTTTTTCAGTCCAGCAGTCTTAAACTCAAAGATATTCAGTTCAGTGTTTGAAAAACAGAAAAAAATAAGTACCACTTGATGAGAAAGGAACAATCCTCTTAATGTCCAGTCTTTAAGGTCACATTTCCCTGCAATGCAATCGTGTTAAGTTACAGTAATGATCATTTGTATCGGCGAGTAAGTGGACAGTGTAATTTCCTGGCTATTACACTGAGAGCCAGGAAATGAGCAACCTGAGGAGTTGCACTTGAGCTATTGTAACAAACAGGATGACGTTGGCCTGTGGTTTCTGATAAGAGCTTGTTTTTTTTTTTTACTGGACACATTCTGTCCTCTTGAAATTGCGTACAAACTCTGTAATTAGTTATAAGACAGAGGGTGTGTGTGTGTGTTTTTGTTATTGGCTTTAAAGAACTGCGGCCATGCTGTCAAACCAGGTACACTGTGTACACGCCATGACGTGAGCAGATACTTGCTCAAACATGCATACTCAGAGACACACACACACACACACACACTTGTAGCGATGCCGTCTTGCATTCAGAGTTCAGCGTGTGTGTCATGGAAAATTGGGCTGAAGGCAAAGCCGGTTGCTAGGCAACGTCTTTTCCATATATGGTGCTCTTTCTTTTTTTTCTACTTGTCTTGTTCTCTTTTTCACACACAGACAGTATCTGCTCTGCCTCTGATGTAAATTCCTTCAAACGTCTGCATAGATAACAATGCATACGTTATAATTCATTATTAAATAGCTCCGCTCTTTTATGACACACTCCACCCGACTCCCCACCTCTCCCCCTGCTAACAAAAGCTTAATATTTTGCCCCGAAACGCTGTGAGACACACAGTGGAACAGAAAACAAGAGGAAAATGAGCGTAAGCTCACAAAACATAGCACAGACGGACTGTACTGAAACTTTGAGAGCGTAGCCTACACGTGATGATGATTCTCCTTTTTATTTATGCATGCTTATTCACATGAGCCACAATCGTGGACTTGTTTTCCGTGGCACCCATTACACAAAGTCCCCACTCATTACTCCTACAGCACTTACACCCATAATTCATGCGACAAAGCAACAAAAAAAAAAAGAAGAAGAAAGAAATACAGTCTGTCTCGTTTGTTTGGATCCTCATTTCCAGTATACTTATAATAATCTGCTGCATGACAGATGAATCAACAGCACACGCAGTGGTGGTGGAAATATCTGCTCAGATCCTCGAGTAAAAGTAGCAAGACTACGTCACAAGCAAAATGTACTTTTATCAAAAATAAACCTCTGTGTGTTATACTATCATATATAAGATTATTACAGATGCACCAGTGTGTAGCAAAGTAGCAACATACTATTGTAGTTGGTTAAGTTTAAGTGTTTTGTGTTCTGTTGGATAGTTTAGTGTGTAACAATAAAAATACTTTTTACTGGATCATCATATGTTTTGACTGTAAAACTTTGGAAAATAAGTCGTCAAATAGATTTTTTTGTTGTGGTGTAGAAATGTAAAGTAGTCTCCTCAAATATGTACTTAACTGCTTGAGTAAATGTACTTAGCTACATTCACCTACTGATGACACACTATGGTTATGTTGAATTTTTCCAGATGCGTATGAGAATACTCTACACATGCATCCATTCGACTAAATAAACCATTAGAAAAACACAGATTCAGTCACAAAGCTGTTTTTCACATTGGAGAAGTAAATATCTTAATTTCTCCCAATAAATAACATAAAATAACTTCTCGATTATTGAAATACTGATGCTTGCCAGACATTGGAACATACATTAGATAAGTGTCTTTGGGTTTAAGCGATACTTTCCTGAACGTTCAGTGCCCACCACAGCTGAGCTGCTTGAACACAGACGACTTAGGTTAGGGGAAAGGGATGTGGTTTTTATATAAACTAGTTTTGAGAAAAGAGCTGCGACAGTACTTGAAAACACCCTGTAGTGTATGCATCTGTAGTCATTCCTGTAGCTGATGGTAGTCGTCTGACAGGTTCTGCTTTGTCTCCAAGAAGATATATACACACAAACACACACACACACACACACACATGCACACGCCCTGGGAAGCTACAGGGTACTGAGGAATTTGCCATACAGACAAAAGGAGAATATTGAGAGAGTATGGGAAGGCCTGTTGTTCCCACCCCCCATGTTGCCAGTCGGTTATGAATCTGGCAGGAGGTTGGCTCGGTGTGGGGCTCAGGATAGGCCCTGTGGGGATTAGGGGATGAGAGAGAGAGTGACAGAGAGAGAGAGAGAGAGAGAGACGGAAAGTACAAAGGTTAGACTGACGAGAAAGAGAAGACAGCTCATTGTGTGGTGGCCCGTACCTGTAGGGAGAGCGGAGGAATGATTTTAGGTGAGGTCCTATACAGTAGGAGGCTAGTTGAAACAGGCATGTGACAGAAAGCAGGAGAAAAATGACAGCTTGAGGTTGGCAGGTATCTGAATGTGCCTGATGACAGTAGAGGCGATATCAAGTATTGAGAAAGAGTTACAAGAGAAAGGGAGGGGTGACAGGATGTTGTAACAGGAGAAATTGTGCGTTGGGATGACAAAAGTAGGTTGTAGAGAAGAGGTCACTGTGAGAAAAGCTTATATCGGGGCAGGATTATTTACCAGGCAACACAAGCCTCCATTTACAGTAAGGGTAAATAACTGGAAGAAGACCGAGCGGTAGCTAGGAGCTAACAGGGCACTCTGTTAAAGAAGGTCATAGATGATCGTGAAGGATCTAAGGCCGGCCGGGAGGCACGCGTCCCTGTTAGTGCTCGCCAGAGGAGACCCTGCACTGATGGTGCGGAGCATTTTGTACTGGCTGCGTTCCCGTTTCGTCTCCGGGGCCGTGTGTGGTTGTGTCAGCGCCTGCCTCCTCCTCCACTATTGCTCTGTCTGCCAGGTAAGAGATGCAAAGGGGCAAATTTATGCAGAGCGGCGAAACAGATTAGAATTAAGCCTGCCATGCACACACAGTGTCTAAACGACAGTCACATTTGATGACACAAAGGCAGATTATATCAAGTAAGAAGTTTGGATATTCAAATGTAATCCAATGCAATATATATACAGTGTATATATAAATAGCCCAGCCTCTTGTTGCCATTGCAGTGTGACGGTAAGGCTGCACAGTATGCAGTCAATCCTGTGTGGCCGCTGTGATCTCTATCTGGGTTAAGCAGCCAGTAAGCCAACCTCCAGGACCAACATGCAGTTTATGCAATCACTCAATTTTTTTTAAATCGCTAAATGTTGTTCCAGTTACCTTTACCCAGCTTGGAAGAAAGAAAGTAGTTTACACTGCATTCTGTGTTCAGCTGTCAGGTTATTGTGACTGGTGAGACACAGCTGGGTTGGCGAGGGAAACACTTGGTTTCAAAAGCATTTATTCAGTGATGATCAAGAGCAAAGGAATGCTGTCATCATAAACTGAATGTACTGTGATTTAGGCAGGTTATGGACAGTTAAGAACATGATTTTACTCAAACATATACTGTGAAGGTTATAAACAGGTAGTTAAATAAATACTGTGATGTACAGTGTAAAGTATAGAGTTAAGTGTGAGTAAAATGTCATAGTGATGGCTGCAGCACTTGATTATGCATACAAATAAGGTGTCGGACAGGTGAAGAGGGGAAGGGAAGGACTGTGAAGACACACTCCAGTTTGACCTTCTTCATGTCGTTGTCTGAACTAGCCCGATGGGAGAAGCTCCACAGACATTCCCAGCATTCCTACCCTGAAGTCTCAGAGAGGCGGCCTTACAAATACACAAGGGAATGACGTTAGCAGGACTAAATGACGTTTGATTTGGAGACAAGGGGGACAATGAAAATAAATAAAGATGCATGGTTGATAGCGCACTCGTCGGCGTCAAAGCTCTAGGGAACGTAGAGGAAGCTTGGAAAACAAAGAATGATGACATGGTTATATATTCGCGAGTTATATAAAGGAAGAAGCAGAGATGCTGAAGGTTGGACTGCGAGAGGTGAAATGCGATCGCTGTGTCTAAAAAGCTCGACTGTGTGGGTTGGAAGAGAAAGGATGAGACAGCAGTAGAATAAAACAAAACAGTCTGTGCATAGGAGCCGTCGTGATTCTCTGCAGTTGCCGTTTTTGGAAAAAACACCCCCATCCGCCAGCAAGACATTAGCAGCATCAAGTCTGTGACGGGTAATCTTAGTCAGATGACCCCGTAGACGAAGCGTATTAAGTTGTCAGCTCGAGGCAATTAGACACAGAGAGAGAGAGAGCATGATGGCATGTGGATAAGAGGAGTGAAAGAAGAGAGGCTGGAGATGTGGGTGTCTGCTTCACCTCCTTCTCCTGTCGACCCCCAGCGCACTCATCAGTCAGCGAGGCAGATGAGATGAAGCTGAAAATAGCAAAATAATAAGAAGACGGGGTTATTGATGGGTAAACACACTTGGTGTTTTGTACACAAACTTCAGCTGATTATTTTTGGGCTACAGCAATGACGCACTCTTAAAGCGGATCTTTGTCTGTTTACTGTGACTACAGTGTGTTGGTCCAACAGCAGTTTCACATAAACACACAACATTAAAAATGTAGCAACATGTAATCTGACTTGATATGATGATGACTGATATTTGTATATAATCATATACGTGAAGAGAAACACCATCAAATTCAAGACTAATGAAGGCTAAAACATGTTACTTCATTACGTGTATGTATGTTGTCTCCTCCAATCAGAGGTGAGCAGAGTCTTAAAGACTCTTGTGTTGTAAAATTTACGTAACAAGTTCATATATATCGCTTACAGCAGCACTCTGCAGGCCAACCTCTGGCGACAGTTTTACTATACGGACTGGGTGGAGTGTCTGAAGGTGGATTGCTTGTTGTTTTTTTTTGTGTTAGTGGGGAATAGTTATTGCTAACCCGCTCTGTTTAAATACAACCATCCTGTTGTGAACATGGATACATCCTGGAAAGGCTGGGAGAGTTCTAGGTCAAAGTTGGACTCACAAATGAAGTTATAAACACAAAGGACACTCACAGGGGGGAGTAAGCTTATGCACTGCCAAGAACTGAAGTCAGAAAATTAGGAAAGGCACGTGGTAGTCTTCACCCTAACCGGCCTGAATGTTGAAGGGAGGTTGTGGAGGATGAAATGTTGCAGCTGAATTTGATCCAGGGCTGCCATTAGTGAAACGTGGCAGCGTCCGTTGCGTCCCACATACTCACGCCTGTCTCACGAGTATGACGTCTGCTTTGATTCCTGAAAACACGTCGACACGAGTGAGAGGAAATTATCTTGTGTCGCAAATTCCGCGAAATACGTTCACGTGTTTTCATCACCGCTCTGTGCCCTTGAAGTGGAAGAGGTTACGTCGGGGTTAATCTGTTGATGCAACTGAAGGCTCGGGTAACAGGTGTCTAGTACTTCACTGTCATCGCGCTCTGCCTCTTGTGTTTCTCTTAAAATCCTGACACTGACCAGCTGTTTCATGAAGCACGAAACATGTCAGAGGAGCACAGCTGTTGAACCCTCTTTATTTGTCATCAATCTTTTTTGAGTCTCTTTCTTCCTTCATCTGCTGGTTTCACAGCCTCAAGATGAAAGACAGAAACAGCCTAAACAGTATTGTTTAAATCTGTCAGACGATCACTGGTGTGAAGCAAAGGCATCTCAATTTTTCTTTGTAACCAACCAACTCCGTAAAGCATCAAGTATTTTGGTTTCTTCTGTTGCCATCAGGGCGGTGTTACGCTCTACCTGCTTTTAAAATTACCCGATACTCTGCAGTCCGATTGCTAAATGTTCTGTAGACCTGGTCTTTATTAATTTTTATCTTGTCCTTTCTGTGTGTAGGATTAATGCTGACGATTCTCTAGTTGTTTTTAAATATTTAAGCTCTTAAAATCTAAAATAATCCTTCAAGTGGAGTTATAATGGGCGAGTAGCCAAGACAAAATATTCACTAACAGATAAGGGTTCACCCAAAGTGTGTTTTTTGTTGTTACACACACACACACACACACACACACACACACACACACACACACACACACACACACACACACACACACAGTGTAAGCTCTCTCTTGTCTTAATCTCGAACTGTAAGACGGTCAAGGAGAATCATTTTTCAAGGCTTTAAAACATTTGGAGTTTGAAAACAACACACTTGAACTCATATAAATCTTCATATATACTTTTTTTCTTCTTCTAACATGGACGCACAGTGTGTGTTTGTGTGTGTGTACTGCGTGAAGACAAAGTTTTATTGTGACGGTTTGTGTTCAACAGAGAAGCTGTGGAAAGAATGCATGTGATGGGAGCAGAGATAGGCCGACATCATTCACACACGTTCATTCACTCGGTTATAAAAAGATTAGTTTTATTATTATAGCCTCCAGTGTTTTATGGCACACTTTTTTTTCTTGCTCATTTTGCGGTTATATGTTAAACATTTATTTGCACACACAGACACACACACACACACACTGAACTGGCCGTCTGTTTGTTGTGATTTCCCACACACCCACGCTCTAATCAATAGATGTCAAGTTCTCCTCAGATTGCTTGCGTCAAAGTCCCTGTTGCACCGTCCTTGCTCTGGTGTTTCCCAACGCAGATAGCCGTTATATGCGCACACACACACACACACACACTTACACACACACAGTTGCAGACAGTACGGTTCTGTTTTACGACACCAGAGTGGTGGCTTTGGTAAATGTTTTATGAATGGGCTTTGTGTCACGTACGTTGTGCACCT
The DNA here is from genome assembly GCA_004119915.2 of Collichthys lucidus. Taxonomy (NCBI): domain Eukaryota; kingdom Metazoa; phylum Chordata; class Actinopteri; family Sciaenidae; genus Collichthys; species Collichthys lucidus. Next base: position 13,254,991 of record CM014090.1, read on the forward strand.
GGCCTTGGCTAAAGGGGAGGATCTGTCCAATGTCTACTGAGGTGTGTTTGTGTATGTGTGTGTGTCAGTATGTGCACACTGGGTGTGTTTTCCTTTAATGAATAATCATCCTATTGGCTGGTATTTAACTCAGTGTTTTTTTTTCTCAATAGAAAAAAAAAACTCTCGCACTGATTAATCAGAGCTTCAGATTTGTCATTCGTGTGACGCCCCACGCCTTTTTTGTAATAATGGGATGACTCTTTACTGTTTTTCCAGAACAAGTCCTGGCAGAAATTAAAGACCATGGTTCACTGGTCCCCCTTTGTTGTGTCCTTCAAGAAGCGTTACCCATGGGTGCAGCTAGCCGGCCATGCAGGTATACATAAATTCACTCAGCACACAACATCCCAACATGTGTATTACTGTACTTTCAGTTTTTAATCTTCATTCTTCTCCTTTAAGGTAACTTCCAGGCCGGGGAGAACGGACGCTTGTTGAAGCGATACTGTGAGTGTGAGCAGCAGTGCCTACAGAAGCTGATGAAGGACACTCTGCGCCCTTATGTGCCTGGTTATTACGGTGTCGTACAGAGAAACGAGCTGGACTACAACCTGATGGATGACCTGTTGGCCGACTTCGACTCACCCTCCATCATGGACTGTAAGATGGGCAGCAGGTAAGACAGAGCACAGGACGAAGAAAGAAAACACATTTTACAGCAGAAGCCATTTTATCAGAGCTTATCTTGTGCTTTTGGGAGAGCCTTGAACTTTTATACAGTTTACTCCCACCAGTTTTCCACTTCTCTATCACATTTCTATAATAATAAAGGCTGGATCTGTAGTCAACAAAGTGTCTCACAGGGTTAAAACAAGAGCGCAGTAAGAAAAAATCTGATTGGAAGAGTAAAAGAAAGAACAGGGAGGAAAATAAAATTTAAAAAGTTCAATATTATATCTTCTTTTTAGGACATACTTGGAGGAGGAGCTGATAAAAGCCAGAGAACGTCCACGTCTTAGGAAGGACATGTATGAGAAGATGGTGGCGGTGGACCCCGGAGCCCCCACTGAGCAGGAGAGGGCCCAACAGGGAGTCCTCAAGCCCAGATACATGCAGTGGAGGGAGACACTCAGCTCCACAGCCACCATGGGCTTCCGCATCGAAGGCATTAAGGTCAGAGATCACCCTGGACATGCATCTGTGGCTGTAATACTCAGTGCTAGTGAAGAAACACACAGTTTCTAGAAGAAGTAAATCAATGGAAGTAAATATTTATAAGTCTGTTTACTCGACAGACCACACACAAGCCTGTTAAAACTTTTGGCTGGATGTGCAGCCAGAAAAGGAGACTGTTTGTTCTTTCAGAATTAAAACGACGGCTGGTTATCAGCTCCTTCCAGTAAATGTGGATTTGCATGTTACTTATCTGTGAATAGTGTTATCTGATGTCACACCGTGACTGGTCATACTGTCTCAGCAGAATTTCTATTTATATATATATATATGACTTCATATCTGTTGTTGTTTCTCTGCAGCTTGAAGTAATCAGGAAGCTTTAAACTTGTGAGTTAAACAACATACTTATGTTTTCTTTCCCCCCCCCCACAGAAATCTGATGGAACTTGTAACACCAACTTTAAGAAGACAAAGCACAGGGAGCAGGTGATGCAGGCTTTGGAGGACTTTGTAGCTGGCAACACTCAGATTCTGGTACGTTACAAGATCATTGTTCGGTTTTTGTCAATGCAAAACAGCAAGAATGTTGTTTTTGTTAAATGAAAGTTGAGAATATTCACTTTCTTTCCAAGAGTTAGATAAGACCACCCGCGTGTCTATACAGTAAATATGAAGCTACCACCAGCAGCTGGCTAATTTAACTTAACATAAAGACTAGAAACAGGAAAACAGCAGCCTGGCTCTGTCCGAACTAACTTATTGTAGTTAGTCGCCCTATGTCCCCCTATAACAGCACATAGCTGTTTTTATATGTCTTTAAAAAAAACAACATAAGTCAGATTTTGTTCCGACAAAGCCAGGCTAACACATCCCCACTGCTAAGTTATCCAGCTGCTGGCGGTAACTCCATATTTACTCTACATGCAGTTTTCAAATGCTTTAACCAACACCTGCATAAGGGAGGTTATAAAGCTTGGAGACTCACCGTTAGGAAAGAAATAAGTGCTCTGAAACTTCCTTTCTGTTTACAAAACTTTTTATTCATCTCGTTTTCGTAGAAACTCTACCTGCAGCGGCTGGAGGAACTTCGCTCAGTCCTCGAGCAGTCGCAGTTCTTCAGGACACATGAGGTGAGATGCGTTGCCAGTTTGCATGATTTCTAAACAAACCTGTTGGCCCAGTTGAAGATTTGCGATATCATGCCGTCATTAGCTTCTGTGTTGTATCACTCACACACCTAAGCTCACCTGTCTCACCGGTTTCTTATTGCAGGTTGTCGGCAGCTCCCTGCTGTTTGTGCACGACGCCTCAGGGAAGGCCAGAGTGTGGATGATCGACTTTGGGAAGACAGTTCCACTGCTGGCCCCTCGTACCCTGGACCACAGGACGCCCTGGGTGGAAGGCAACAGGGAGGACGGCTACCTGTGGGGACTGGACAACCTCATAGATATCCTCAGCAGTATGCTCCCAGAGACACCTTGAAAGCGTGACTCGAGAAGACTGCACTGAAACATTAGTCTGTTTCCCGATGGTGGAAGAGATACAAGATCGGGAGAAAACACAAACTGAGACTGACAGAGGATGGATCAGGCCTCCAGTTTGAGGACTTTGTTCATGATCAACGTCAAAGTGTCTTTATCCAGCTGCAGCTGTGCAAGTAGAAGATTTAAGACAATCGCAAGACTTCTGTTGCAAAGTTTGAAATGCCAAAGGCCGACATGATGCATTACAGGACAGATGACCTGCGATGAGTTTAGGCAAAAAGTGGAAGGATCAAGAAAAGGGGAGAACTTAAATCATCTGTCACACAGACTGTGGCTTACTTTCTGAGAATACAGTCATACAGACTTGATGCACCTTTCCCTCCTCTCCATCTCCCTCTGTTGGTTAAAGTTGCACAAATCACTCTCATGAGCATAAACTTGATCCAGAAGGTATGAGGTCTTCAGCCTTCAGAGGTGCAGTTGGGTCGTGGGGAGTTTTCTTTTCATCACTTCTGACGTTTAACTATACAGCAACACTAAAAACACTGGTCGGACCACGTGTTAACTAACTCAGCGTGTAAATACAAGTTTATTTAATGTGTTGTTTATTTTGGCCTTGGTATAACCTCCTTAACTTGTTTGTTCAATTTCTGTGCCTCACATTTTTAAAGAAAGAGCTGTTTGATCATTCCAGTGCAGTGGACTCGCGCTATTTTTCTTCCAAAGAGTTCACCCAAGTGTAAAAGTGATTCGCATCTAATCACAAAGTTTAACTTCTCGTAGAAAGTGTTTTCCAAATTTGTTTTTTTTGTATGATAATGCAGTGAAAGTTTTCTTTATCCATTGAACTGTACAGTAAGCAGCTTGGCAGCCATGTTTGTCTGGAATTCGTTGCACTATGGATCCTCACAAAGCCATTTGAACAAATCAAGCGGTGCCTCGGTGAGTCTTAAGATGGGAAGCAGCAGTCAAGTACTGGGTTTACAGGTGCAGACGTTTTGAGAAGTTCAACGTGAATTTATTTTGTCGTCATCACTTCATTCTCCCCGATCAGTGTTGCTTCCGATTTGCAGGGAGTTTTTACAGTTGAACAGTGGTGGAAAGGGTGAAACGAGACTGGATTTATTTACCTGATTAAACTGATCAGTCTGTTGAGCCTTTGTGAGGTTTCACTTATGTATCAACATACACGTGATCTTGAAACTGGAAATTTTGAATGTGTCTTAATGATTCAAGGGATGAAACTCAAATACAAGATCACTTTAAACACGAGAACGTTGCTGTGAACCTCATTTAGCTACACTAAAGAGGTTTGTGGGACTTTTTGTATGGAAACTGGAGTTTACAAAACATTGTTAAATTTAGATTTTAGAGCGATAGTGATGCCTGTCGCTCCACGACTGGAATGCAGCAGGTTGGTGAACACAACAATGTTGAGTCTTCCAAGCGTCCTTCGAGTGTCAGGCAGCGCTGTTTGGGCGTGTGCGTAGGCAGTTCCCTGAGCGCACGTACTACTTTAACAGCGTTGCAGATATCTGACCTAATGAAATTGGAATTCGGTTCAAGCTTATCTCAAAAGTACACCAACTGGAAGAAAGGAATAATAGCGTTTACAAAGTATTATATTTCATTTCCCACAAATCCTCTATATTTATAAAATGGCAAACTATCATGTTTTCAAACTGGGTGCTGCTTTATAAGTAAGAACTGGATTCATAACCACATTTTGTATTTTTAAAAAGACAGAAGATTGCTATTAATTCCCTGCTTTGTCCAGGTCATGCATTGCAATAAACTGGAAATAAGAGTTTCAGAGTTCTTGTTTTTTTTTTTGTTCGGAGTCTCTAAACACATAACTCACATCATACACTGTGTAAATATCAAACCTACATTGATTTCACTGTTAAGTGATTTTACTGAATATTGTGAAAACATTTTCAGGTCAGTCAAGATGACAAAATATGAATTTATTGTATAAATATGATAACCATTCAATCAGTAATGTTTTAAGCACCCTGAGGCGATGAAAACTCATGACATAGTAAACTTGTAACGAGGGTGTGGTGGTGATGTATTTCCTGGAAGTTCAGTTAAACTGTTAAATGATAAAATAACCATACCAGATTTTCAGGTTTGGTTTATCCAGTGTGTAAAATTAGTTTCATCAGTATTTGATAATGCACTTCTATGCATTAACTTGCCCACAACACAACAGCAAGGGCTTAATAAAACTAGAGACCTGAAAACCCCAGTTTAACTAAATATGTGGGAAACTATATGATCTTACATTCAGACAGGATCTGGTGATGTGGCAAAAACACAGGTTTTTCCATTCATTTGAGTAGAGGGAGTGCATTTTGGCTGCTGTAGTGCAGGCGACCTGCGGCGGAGAAGTTGAGCTACAACTTTCAGAAGAACACGTCACACTGCGGCCGCCAATTAGACTCTCAGACTGGTCAAACTCCTTCACGGTCAGCTTGAAATGTCTCTGAAACTGAGACTATCCAAGTGGATTTATTGACTAAACTCTGATACTCTACGTGTTGCGTTGTGGCTTTGTTTATTTCATGTACCCAGCTACTAAAATCAGAGTCTGACTCGGAATTATGCTACAAAATAGTGACATAAAGAAGTTTGATTTAGTTTGCGTCCGATTGTTTGAGAGTGGGCATAGGTCAAGAGACATAGATAGCGAATGAGAGTGAGTGAGCCATCATTTATTAAAGTTATTTCCTGATTGTTTCATAGCGGTTATGTTCCATCACCCCCACACCACCCCGCTTCAATTCACCGCAGCTCCTGATCCTGTCTGAATGTGACCTATTAAAAGCCTCAATACAGTAATTTTACTGTTTCGTGACATTTTGAAGCCCTTTTGGTTTGATCTAAAAACTTGTGGAAGCCACACGGATATCTGATTTTTCTAAAAACCCACAACTGTAAATCAGTCACATTGCACCATGAGAGTTCACTCAACAGATCAGTGTTTCTCTTTCTGTGTCCTCGTGTGGAGCAGCACCGCCTGACCAGCCAGCCCGGCTTCCAGCCCTCCTTGAGGAACCACATACTGGGTCCCATCATTAGCTCTCTGAGGGTCCATCGTCCTGAGCTGCTCGTTGCTCTGAGCTACGCTGTCCAAACTCCACAGCTGGTAACGCAGGCTCTTACCCTGCTTAGCCAGGATGTAAACCTCTTTGACCGCTGCGTTATGGACAGGACAGGGACAGCTGCTGTCGGTGGTGAGGTAGAGCCATGGCAGAGTGGCATCGGGTTCAGTGTGCTCTTTGCTCACGCTGCCCTGATCCAAACCGAGGAGAACACCTGGAGCGATTAGATATGGTTATTGTCTGATTTTTTCTGATCAGTTAAACCACGCTTATATCAGCAAATGAGTATTTCCAGGAAATTCTAGTCACAGTGAGGATAGTTTCTGGCTTTAACCAATGTCACAATCAATCCTGCAGACTGAAACAGTGTTTTCTCCAAAGTTCCTCTTTACTGTTCCACTGAGTCAGTTTCCATTACATGTAATATTCATGTCACATGTCGACATGGGCTGCAATTGCATCATCAAAAACAAAAAGACACATTTTCATTTTCACATTTTTTCCTCTATATGGCACCACTGTGTAGGATTTAGTGGCATCTAGTGGTGTAAATGTTGAATTATTTTTCAGCACATTTTCAGCACCAAGTATTCAAAGTTATAATATATAATAGTTAAAAGTTCTTCTTGTGATCTGAGCTTGATGTCTCTGGTCTAAACACGTTAGCACAAAACCAGCTTTATGAAACACTTTGAGGTTAATTCAAGGCATGTTTTTCATAATAAGGGGACTGCATTTCAAAGCCACCTTTATAAAGACACACCTGTGTTCAGTGAGCTAACCAGCCTTACCTGAAGCGACTGCCCAGTGGGCCCTGTGGCCACTACGCTGGCATGGCTCATGGTTGTAGTCCTCATCATATCTGTGCATATACAGTCAAGGAATTTTGTCCGGTAACCATACTTTTTTTTCCCTTGTCATGGCAGTTTTGTTTGAGGTCTAGGATACGGGATGAGAACAGGCTGTCTCCTCCACAGGTGTGTGACGATGGCTGCAGCATTGTTATCACTTAAACCTCCTGACAGCAGCTCAGCCTTACAGCCACAAACCTCCTCAGCCAGCAGGGCCATGTTGTGAGCTGAACATAAAGAAACAACCATGAACTCAACAAAGCGTGAAATTACATTTTTTTTTTTTTTTTAGCTTTTTAAGCTTTATTTAATAGAGACAGCTGAAGAGTGACAGGAATGTGGGGGGAGAGAGAGAGATGGGGAAACACAGGAAAGAGCCACAGGTCAGAGTCGAACCCTGGGCCTGGGCCTTTGTACATGGGGCGGACGCTCTAACGACTGAGCTAACAAACACCCTGTGAAATTGCATTTTAGTTGCTCGTGACACATAAATAAGTGAAATGCTACTACAAGAGTAATCTGTAAAGGTTCACTCGTCTTTCTTTGAGAAGAGTTAAATCTCTGGGGCAACTAGACTTGATTGTAGATCCGTGAAGATGTTTCACTTCTCATACAGGAGGCTTATACCTTGGTTTGCCTAGCAGATAGTCAGAAATGAAGTCCAGTTGCCCCAGATTTAATCCTTCTCTAAAATACTACAAGAGTTTAAAAAACTCTGAGAACATCTTACATCGGTTTCTAGTATTTTAATGTCGTATTTGCACTTCTGGCAACACTCTGTGATGTCAAGGTTTGTACTTTGCCCTTGGGAGGATTCAATGCTTTGCTGTTAAACAAACCCTACTCCATTTTTTTTCTACATCACTCAAAATTGACTTGGCGTACACAGTTCACACACTTATGTTACCTGAAAACATTTCACCCTGTGCCGTGTATCCCCTTCTCAGTGCCGTCTGAACAACAGTTTCCATGTCAATACTCAGCTGTGGCTGTCGAAGGTGAGCCGACATCCACAAAGCCACCAGGCCGCACCTAAAAAGGTGAATGAATAATGTCTGAACAATCCCTCAGGTCAAATTAATAACACAGTAGTTGCATTGTGCACAAAACAGTTGTGGTATTAGTTTTATTTGTGTTACGCAATTGTTTCCTTAGTCAAATGTAGCTCAAGGTGAGAATGACAAGACACCAGAGTTTACTGACTCACTGTGGACCATCTTGGATGAGGGACGGCACGTATGTGTTCACCAGAATCCACTGCAGGTCCTTCCTAAAGCTGAAGCAAAAACGAAACAGCACATAACACACATTATTACATTACAATGCACAAGAGTCACTAATAATGGCTAATCCTCTTTGTGAGATTGCATATTCATTTTTTGTTTACTTTGTTATTAGAGAAAACTTGATTCAATGTTATGGGAATTTTTGAGGCTGGTTCAGGATTAAATTACTATGTATTGAAGTGTTTCTGTCGACGTTATGAGATATGAGGAACACCTTTCAATATAAAGTAAATGGTAATGGTAAATGGACTGTATTTATATAGCTCCTTTCTAGTCATCCAACCACCCAAGGTGCTTTTTTTGGGGGGGTGTGGCTCAGGAAGTAGAACGTTGTCCACTATTCAGATGACTGGGGGTTTGACTCCTAGCTCCTCCTCCAATCTGCATGTTGAAGTGTCCTTGATATACTTAGATACTGAACCCCAAATTACTCCCAATGCTGCGCCATCAGTGTACGAATGTGTGTGAATGGATGAATGAGATATGTAGTAAGTGTAAAGCGCCTTGAGTTAGAATACAAAAGCACTATATAAGTACAGTCCATTTACTATTTACCATTTACATATCTCATTCACCCATTCAGACAGACATTCATATAGTGGCCTGCAAGGCACCAATTTGCTCATCAGTTTTTAGGAGCTAACTATTTATACACATTCACTGCTGTTGCATCAGTAGCAATATAGACTAGAGGAGGCGGGGATCAAACCACCAGTCATATGACTACTTTATCCTGCTACGAAAACAAACAACCTTTTATTGTGCCCTATTACCTGACATAACAATGACAAACAGTTAGTAAAAACTCTTTTTGGCTATCGCTCAAAATAAAAACAGGAAAAACCTCACTCCGCCCAGCCAGTTCGCTTGACACTCACCCTTACTGATAGATCTTGATAGACACCCTTTTAAGCTTTTGTGCAACAGGTCATACATACCTGTCAAACAACCCAACAAAGCTGTGAATACTAAGATTTATCAAAGGACAACTGCTCTACCTCCTGAGCTTTACCTCCTGGCTCAATTAACTGATTGGTTAATAAAAAAAAATTCAATCAGCAGTCCAAAATCAGAGGAGCCATGTGATGAACTGGTGACCGGTGTAACCTGTCTCTTGCCCTAAGTCAGCTGGAATAGGCTCCGGACCCTGATGAGGTTACACAGCGACAGAAAATGCCAGCTAGGTGATAATCTACAACCTACAGTCACCTCACATTTCTCTGTACTTTGTACAAATAAACACTGCCAACTTGCAACTTGCTGTATATACCTCTGTACATTATATTTTATTTTATCGTATTTACTATGCTTATAGTATATTTTTTATTCTTACGTTGTCACTGTCACTTTTTGTAATGCTGCTGCTGCACTATAATTTCCCAGCTTGGGATAAATAAAGTATATCTATCTATCTATCTAGACGGATAACCAACAACACACATCACTCATAAGGATTTCACTAGAAGCACATGCGTAAAACAAGATATGGCTAAACTACAGACTTTATCCAAAAGACCAGAGGATGAGATAACAAAATAAACAGATGTCTTGGTAATAAAGTGTCTTCTCATGATAAATCTAACCTGCTCTCTCTCTGACTGAGCAGCAGGCGAGCCTCTGTGTGGTTTCCCTCCACAGCACTCCTGTTACTGGCTATAGTCTGATACAGCTTCTTCTTGGGCTGAGAGGCTGTTGGAGGAGGTGGTGGTGGACCTGGAGCAGGTGGAGGAGGTGGTGGAGGAGACAAGGTGCAGGGCTGTGACATCTTTCCTGACCTCCTCCGTGGCAGAGAAACAGCAGCTTGGTTAGTGTTTACCACCTCTCTCCTACCTCTTAGTAGCTCTGCCGCTTTCAAGGAGTTGTCTTAACTCGATATTTGAACCCCGGAGTGCATAAAGTTTCTCCTGCTGACGGTTATCGCTCACAAACATAAAGTAAGCATGTCATATTCACATTATTCCCACTGTTTCATGACTAGCACCGCTGGCTAACTAACTAGCACTAACTGACCGGTGTTTTGCCCATATTAGGAAGTGTTTGCTTAATGTTTCTTCTTCGTCTGTTGATTTCTGGCAGATTCAGACGCAACTACGACGTATAGCTGCCCTCTGCAGGTCACAAAGGTCTACTATGAGCTCGTGCGCCTCTCGACCAATCAGACTTACCCGCTCTTCAGCCGCGTGCTTTGAATTGAGTATAAAAACCGTCAACCGTAACCGTTAGCGCATCTTGAAACGGCTCAGCGAGCTCAGAAAGCTAACTAATCCACATTTTAAACAGTTTTAGCCATATAATTGCGAAACATGGTGAGTATAAAGTAGAAGAGCTAGTTCAATCTTTTATTTAACCAGGCTAGAGCAAACCACGCTATTTAACTAACGTTAATTATCGGTTTAAGTTTGTATCTTCCGAGCGCCATCTACCGTTAGTCACCGAACTTTAGCTGTAGCTAACGTTGCTAAAGCTAAATTCAGGAGGGAAGCGCTAACTATTACATTTAAACAGTATGTTCGCCTGTAAAATGTAATTGGGTGGTGTTTAAAGCATCTGACATCAACTTTAGATTCGTCTTTTTAAAAAATTAACCAAACCAGTTTGTGAAGCCCGGTATCCCTTCCTAAGCTAAGCTAACCAAACCGCCCCTGATTTGGAGTGCGCCTTTTTTTGTGTGTACTACGGTAAAGCCGGCAGTGCCCGTTTGAGTGCAGCAACATTTCGTGTGCGCCCTTATTGCCGAATGTATGGTAACTTCACGGTTTTCAAAATAAAACGTGGGTATTAAATGTATTAAAGTCTATTTTTAAAAATACGATTGTTAGATTTTTTTTCTCTTTAAAGAAAAAGGTGTCATAAAAGAATTGTGATCCTGCACTGTTTTTGAGCCAGGTTTTCAAAATAAAACGTGGGTATTAAATGTATTAAAGTCTGTTTTTAAAAAAAGTTTTTTTATTTTTTTTAAGGTGTCTCATAAAACAAGCATGATTCTGCATTGATTTTAAACCAATAGGTCACATGATCCGGAAGCATAATGCTCATATTTACATTATGAGATGCATTAAAAATGAGGAATGTTAAAATGCAATAATAAGAGGTGTCTCGTATTTCTGTATGAATTTGTAATACATTTCATAATGTAAATATGAGCATCACAGCTCAATAGATTCCAGATCATGTGACCTATTGGCTCAAAATCACTACAGGATCATACTTGTTATGAGACACCGCTTTTTTCCTCTTTATTTCTTTTAAAATCAAATCTTAACACACCTCAGATTTTTAAAATAAACTTAATACATTTAATATCTATGTTTTATTTTCTACCCGCTGCAGTAAGCTCGCCAAAGCGCTGACTTTCCTAGTTGTCTCAAAGTATTTGCCATAAAGTCAGCAATAAGTGAAAATGAGAGACAGCTGGCTTGACCGCAGTCAACGGTTACAGTAATCACAGTGACAACTCTTGGCTGACATTAGAAGTGACTGTAGTCTAAACGCCTTTTTTTTCCCATTAGTAGTTCACTTATACTGCTTCTTAAACTACATTTACAAGTAATATGAGCTACTTCACTGTCTAAGTAGTACAAAACAGATATGAAACCTTTAAGCTGAAAACAGTTGATTCTTATTCTCAAGAGGGGTCTTTGACATTGGTAGTATTTTCTTAAATGTAGTTTTCAATGTTTAAATGTTATGTTGAATGTCACAAACTGTCTTTGTCTGCTTTCCACAGCTTGAGTGTATCTCTATCCACGTTGGCCAAGCCGGTGTCCAGATTGGCAATGCCTGCTGGGAGCTTTACTGCCTGGAACATGGGATCCAAACCACGTTTATTAACTAACGTTAATTATCGGTTTAAGTTTGTAACTTCTGAGCGCCATCTACAGTTTGACAGTCAACAGACAGACTGTTGTTAAATGGGAGTCCATGCCTTTTGTGCTGTTCTGATGATCTGTTCTGTTGATCTGCTCTGATTTCTATTGTTGTATGATTTGTATTGTATTCTATTGTTGTATTCTTTTTTTGTTGTTGTTCTGTTTATGCCCTATTGTTCTTGAATGTGAGAAATGCTACGCTCAGTTCTGAAAGCAACAACTTTTGTAATTGTATTTGAATATGCTTATTTGTATTGTATTGTATTCCAATAAAGTTAGGTGTTACACAAAATTCTGTGACCTGATTATAATGTGTCCTTCCCTCTGTAGGCCTATCTGTACGCTCCATTTTCTTTAAAAGTCCTCTTAAGCTCTTAAAATGTTTGACCCTATGCGTGGCAAAGTTCAATAACAGTAGATATTAAAACGTGTAAACACTTTGAAGTGATCATATAATTTAGTGTAACACCGGAAACAACCTCAGTGTCATCACTCTTAAGCATTAAAAACAGGGCAGCAAAAACACATCAGGAAATATATGAAATACTGTTGAGAACATCCAAATTAGCACAGCAGGAGAGGAAAATGACGTTAATGTGGGCACCAGCTCATTTAGGAATAAAGGGGAATGAAAAAGCAGATCAAATGGCAAAGGAGGCAGCAAAGAAAAAGGAGGTGGGAATGAAAGTAAAATTATCAAAAGCAGAAGGACAAAGTTTAATGTGGAAATAAATAATCAATCAATGGAAACAATATTGGAAAATCCAGGAAAAGGGGAGACATTTATATAAACTACAAGAGGAAGTAGGAGAGGGGCTGTTGTGGAGGTAGCAGAGCGGAACAGGTGACCATGAGCAGACTAAGAATAGGACACATAGATTGAACAGCACGCTCAATATATAGTAGGGAAACATCCAACTGGTCTATGTAGCTTTAAAAAAAGAAAATCAAGTAGTGAAGAAGTGAAGTCCAGAAGAGGGCGGTGTATGCAAGTATAAGAATGGAGAAGAAGAAGAAGGACCTCGGTGTCTTCACGCGTGAACACGCGAGACTTGAGCAGCCCGGGAGGGTTTTCATTCATCAGAGGTGAGTGTTGCTGCTACAACACCGAGCTGAAACGGTTAAATAATCCTTTTTAAGTTTATAAAACCTGTTTGAAACAAATGCTGCGGGCTTAAATGGACAGTATTCATCCGTTTTGTGACAACGCGGCGGCTCATGCATCCGCTCCAGATAGATATATTAAGATAAATGTGTTAGCTGCAGTTAGCTCCGAGGCTAGCTGCTCCACGTTATTCAAGCTGGACGGGTTGGTTGCTAACGCTAGTTAGCCACAAACTAACTGGTTTAAACGGGTATTTAAGTTTCTTTATTCTCACCAAACAGGTTTAAAAGATGGCCACTCCGGATGTACGGCTCAATCATACAATCTACATCAACAACCTGAACGAGAAAATCAAAAAAGATGGTGAGTGTATCCTCTAGCGGCTAGCCTAGCACGCACGCAGCACACACACACACACATACATGAAGCTGATCTGATGTTTTGTGTCTCTGCAGAGCTGAAGAAGTCGCTGTATGCCATCTTCTCACAGTTTGGGCAGATCTTGGACATCTTGGTGGCACGAAACTTGAAGATGAAGGGTCAGGCCTTTGTCATTTTCAAAGAGGTCAACAGCGCCTCCAATGCCCTGAGATCCATGCAGGGCTTTCCCTTCTACGACAAGCCCATGGTAGGTTCAACACAGTAAAGACCAGATCACTGAAATATAAACCCCAGAACACTAACGTCAGATGATTGTCATGTGATTTTCATTGTGTTGCTGCTGTCTTGAGTAGCTTTAGGCTGCTCACTGATGTCATTAATAGTTTGTTTGTTTCCATCCTTCCATCTATGTTTTGTTTTATTCAAGAGGCATGCGTTCGATGTTAGTGATGTCATTTTTTTGTGCCATCTTCCACAATTGCAGAAAGTCTGTCTTCACCAGATGTGTGAGCCTTTCACATGTCCCACGAATGCGTCGACCAAAGAACAAGTTCCCAGCTCCATTATTTATTTTTTTGTTAGGACATTTCTTGTTAAGGATTACCTGATTTTTTTTTTTTTTTTTTTCAATAATTTTGTTGCCTTTTTTAAGGGGTATTATGTTGTATGGTGCTTATGATGCTGTTAATCATTTGCTGTGTGAGTAATTGGTGTTTAAACAAATATCTAAATGAATGTAAATGGGTACAATGTCTGACGCGTTCACAATAGATTCGACTTTGTCAATTAGTAAATGCCTGCTGCATGTTTTGCAGCACATCCTCGAAGGCCCCTCATACTGTATGTCTGCAGAGTAATTATGAGCCAATGAGGACCACCTCATCCTCTCAAAGGCTGGATTCATGAGTGTAGGGCGGAGTGATGTGTGAATTGAACCCGAAAAGCTCAATTTAGACTCGCACTATCAACTGTGCCCAGTGCAGTTTTTAAAGGGTCCCCCCATGGCAGTGGTGCTGTATAGTAAGGACAATTCCAAGGGCCCACGACCGGCAGGGGCCCCAAAAATATTGACATATTTGCATTTAAGTAAAAAAAATCAGCTGTTCTCATTGTTTTGAGAGGATGATGATAATTTATTATGATTGAAAATTTAAAAAATATCTTTAAGTTCGTTCACTTTTTTTTTTTTTAAATCGTTCATTAATGTTAAGAGAATTTTCCATTTTTAAATTTTACAATAAAAATACATTGATACTGTAATAAGGCCTTTAGCACATTTTTATGGTGGCTTTTGATCTTGCATCAAATGGTGAACTGCACTGCATACTATATGCAGACTTGCATGCATGTAGAAATCACCAGCAGTAAATATTGTGCTAGTAATATAGTATTGAACCACATGACTTAAAACAGTTGAAAGCCTTTTAATCAGAGTTTTGTAAAGCTTTTGATGGGATAGTTAGGTCCTAGACATGTGGTGACAACAGCTACGCAGAGTGGGCCCAATTTTATTTTTTTTATCACGGGGCCCGAAATTCCTGCCCTATGGTACCTTTTTTTTTTTATTATGAAAACTGCATTTTATCCAGGACATTATATTGGGTAAAATATACCCGACGTTGGTGATGGTGTTACTGATTTTAACGTTGGTGTTCTAGGGTTAAATACATGTGGTCTCAACGTGTGTCTGTATTCACAGCGTATCCAGTATGCCAAGCAGGACTCGGACATCATAGCTAAAATGAAGGGGACTTACGTGGAGCGTGACCGTAAAAAGGAGAAGAAGAAGATAAAAGGAGCTGACGGAGCCGGAGCTAAGAAGGGTGTACCAGGAGCTGCTACGCCCATGGTTGCTGGGGTACCCACTGCCATGCCTGTAAGTAGAGCGATCAGTGTTTGGTAATCGTGGTTAGAATTACACAAGTTATTGTGAGTTTCTGTAACAAACGTAGCTGCGAGTGTCAGATGTGGCATACTGAGCCGGCAAACAACTTTGAATTCATGGTAATTTAAATATTGTTCAACAAACTGGGGCCGAAACTAATTTTACATGCACTTTTGCTGTAGGCAAATTCTTGTCTCATTTGTTTCATCTGATGGACAAAGTATGTATACCTAAGCAAAGCTGCAACGAAAACAAGACTAAGACAAATAAGAGAGAACAGTGAAAGTAAAACAAAACCTATTTCCTTTACTTGTCTCCATATAGCAACACTGACGGATAAGAGAGCTCTTAAAATTAAAATTGGCACCTAGTTTTTAGAATAAACTGTAGCTCATTGATGGTGTAAGCTGAATTGTGTGACATGCTCATGACTGTTCTTTACTGTTTAGGGAATGCCTCCTATGAGCCAGGCTCCACGTATGATGCACATGCCAGGTCAGCCGCCTTACATGCCCCCTCCTGGCATGATGCCTCCTCCGGGCATGGCACCTGGCCAGATGCCCCCTGGTGCCATGCCTCCTGGCCAGATGATGCCCGGACAGATGCCTGGACAAATGCCCCAGCAGGTAGTGTGTCCCCCACCTTCTGTCTAATAAGATAATCTTATATTGTTGTTGCTGACCTCAGCTGTCTGTTCTCCACACAGGTTGCAGAAAATCCTCCAAATCACATCCTCTTCCTCACCAACCTGCCAGAGGAGACGAACGAGCTCATGCTGTCCATGCTCTTCAACCAGTCAGTAACCGCTCTTCTTCTTCTTGTGTGCATGTTTGTCTTTGTCTGTTTGTTGAACGGTAAATGTGACTGTTGTTTTTGTGTTCAGGTTTCCCGGGTTCAAGGAGGTGCGTCTGGTCCCTGGTCGCCACGACATCGCCTTTGTGGAGTTTGACAATGAAGTGCAGGCCGGCGCTGCACGAGATGCACTACAAGGCTTTAAGATCACACAGGCGAACGCCATGAAAATCTCATTCGCTAAGAAATAACGCCTCAAGTCTTCGCACGCAGGTCTTTTTTTAAAAATGTACAGCAGCGACACAAATTAAATTTTTAGAAATGGACGTTTTCTGATCAGTGCTGGACAAGTCGTTTTTTCCCCCCTTCCTCATTCCAGGATTACATGTAAGTATACAGTCTTTGCAACAAGTTGCTTTGTTTTACCGTGTCGCACTGACAGCAACTTGATGTGTTTTCTGTTGAATTTTTTTAACTGTTTGTCATCAAGCATTGCACCCAGGGTCTGGTCTACCAGACATTGTACCTGGAGCTTATTTCTTTTTATAATTAAAACTCTTGTTTGAGACTGTGCTCTGCCTCAATTTGTCATATGTATTCACGTTGCAGTGGGAGCTCGTCTCAGGCCAATAGATGGTGCTATAACTTTCTCCTACCACTGATGTTGAGATGTGAGTGTATATAGGTAGTTAGATGAAGTGATGGATCGGATAAACACAGCAAACAATACATGGTTACCAAACTAATTTTAAATTCTTGTGGCCACTTCTGTGCCTCTTCCCAGGTGTCATGAAATTGGTTTAACATGATCTGTTTTTGCGTTAAACTCTTATGAAAGACGGGACCTGTAAGCTTTTATTCCAACCAAAATCTGCACCAGGGCGTCTTATCTACGAACACACAGCGCAGATTATTTGGAGGGAAACCACTTTTATGCCCTATTTTATTTTGATCATAAATCTGCCAATGTTCCGGCCTCTGTACGACAACGCTGATTGTCAGAATCCGTCATTGCTGGAGAGAAGGTCATTCATGTCATGAAGTCCCCGGTCGTCTCAGGATGCTGGTACACTTCAGACTGCTGGTCGCCCATATTTGTCCACCAAATTGATACTTGGCAGAAAATTGGATTCTTTGGCTTTAGGAAAGAAAAAAAAAACTATTTTCCATTAGTTGTTTGTTTATTAGAAAGTAGACAAAATCTTGGTTCAAAGCGCTCTGGGCCTTCATATAAATCCTCTTATCCCTCCTGCTTGTAAAATAAACAAATTGAAGTCTCATTCAATTTGTGCTTTTGAAGAAGTCCATAAATGCCCATAGAAACCATCTTTCATCTTTATTTGGCCTTTGGGCTCTGTTCAGTGTAATTCACCAGAGACAGATCATTATTATTTTTAAATCAATTAGATTTCATATGTACCGGCTGCTCATGAGCCATCCTGTTTTCCATTTTTGGTATCGTTGTCGCATTTGAAATCAGAACAAAGACTTATGTTTTACCAGTTTTCTGTCACTTGGTTCTAAATGCTCTAACGGCGACAGGTTTGTTGATTTAATTAACTATCTGCACAGTAAAACATTTCATGGAAATGTTTTTTCAGCTCAGTTATATGGCAAAAGTTTCCTTGAATAGAAAACATTACATTTATACAAAATGTATAAATACGGGATAAAACACTATTTTTAAACATGAAATCAGCTGTACTATTTACCTTTTATATTAGAGTAAAATTAGGAAAAAGTTATACCATATTTATTACAGTAAGATTCAGGCACCCACAGCTGTACTGTACTTATATGGTAAAACATGGAATATACACCAAACTTAACCATGAAATCAACAGTACTAATATGCGAAATAAGTTATACAGTATTTTTTGTTGTATGGTGCTTATGATGCTGTTAATCATTTGCTGTGTGAGTAATTGGTGTTTAAACAAATATCTAAATGAATGTAAATGGGTACAATGTCTGACGCGTTCACAACAGATTCGACTTTGTCAATTAGTAAATGCCTGCTGCATGTTTTGCAGCACATCCTCGAAGGCCCCTCATACTGTATGTCTGCAGAGTAATTATGAGCCAACGAGGACCACCTCATCCTCTCAAAGGCTGGATTCATGAGTGTAGGGCGGAGTGATGTGTGAATTAAGCCTGAAAAGCTCAATTTAGACTCGCACTATCAACTGTGCCCAGTGCACACAGGGCCTCCCTGTTGTGGACTTAAACTGTGCCCTGAGTAATTGTCTTCAGGTCAGCTCAGCAGTGTACACAGAAATGCACATTCTTCTGTAGTTTCCCAAGCCTTTCCACACTCCCTTATTTTGCCTTGAGAAAGCGCTGACCTTAGCCACCAGGGCGCCATGTGTGAGTGAGTGACTGACTGACTGTGTGTGTGTGTGTGTGAGAGAGTGACTGACTGTGTGTGTGTGAGAGAGAGTGACTGACTGACTGACTGTGTGTGTGAGTGAGAGAGAGAGACTGACTGACTGTGTGTGTGAGTGAGAGAGAGAGACTGACTGACTGTGTGTGTGAGTGAGAGAGTGAGACTGACTGACTGTGTGTGTGAGTGAGAGAGAGAGAGAGAGACTGTGTGAGAGAGAGAGACTGACTGACTGACTGTGAGAGAGAGAGAGAGAGAGACTGACTGACTGACTGACTGACTGACTGACTGACTTACTGTGAGAGAGAGAGAGAGACTGACTGTGTGAGAGAGTGAGAGAGAGAGACTGACTGTGTGAGAGAGTGAGAGAGAGAGACTGACTGACTGTGTGAGAGAGTGAGAGAGAGACTGACTGACTGACTGACTGACTTACTATGAGAGAGAGTGAGAGAGAGAGACTGACTGACTGTGTGAGAGAGTGAGAGAGAGACTGACTGACTGACTGACTGACTTACTATGAGAGAGAGAGAGAGAGAGACTGACTGACTGACTGACTGACTTACTATGAGAGAGAGAGAGAGAGAGAGACTGACTGACTGACTGACTTACTATGAGAGAGAGAGACTGACTGACTGACTGACTGACTTACTGTGAGAGAGTGAGAGAGAGACTGACTGACTGACTTACTGTGTGAGAGAGAGAGAGAGTGAGATTTACTGACTGTGAGAGAGAGAGAGTGAGAGAGAGACTGACTGACTGACTGACTGACTGACTGTGAGAGAGAGAGACTGACTGACTGACTGACTGACTGACTGTGAGAGAGAGAGAGAGAGACTGACTGACTGTGAGAGAGAGAGAGACTGACTGACTGACTGACTGACTGACTGACTGTGAGAGAGAGAGAGAGAGAGACTGACTGACTGACTGACTGACTGACTGACTGACTGACTGTGAGAGAGAGAGAGAGACTGACTGACTGACTGTGAGAGAGAGACTGACTGACTGACTGTAAGAGAGAGTGACTGACTGACTGACTGTGAGAGAGAGACTGACTGACTGCGTTTGTGTGTGTGAGAGAGAGACTGACTGACTGACTGTGAGAGAGAGAGACTGACTGACTGACTGTGAGTGAGAGAGAGAGACTGACTGACTGTGTGTGTGTGAGAGAGAGAGACTGACTGACTGACTGTGAGTGAGAGAGAGAGACTGACTGACTGTGTGTGTGTGAGAGAGAGAGAGACTGACTGACTGACTGTGAGAGAGAGTGACTGACTGACTGACTGTGAGAGAGAGAGACTGACTGACTGTGTGTGTGAGAGAGAGTATCTGACTGACTGACTGTGAGTGAGAGAGACTGACTGACTGTGTGTGTGAGAGAGAGACTGACTGACTGACTGTGAGAGAGAGAGACTGACTGACTGTGTGTGTGAGAGAGAGTGACTGACTGACTGACTGTGAGTGAGAGAGAGAGACTGCCTGACTGCGTGTGTGTGTGAGAGAGAGACTGACTGACTGTGTGTGTGAGAGAGAGTGACTGACTGACTGTGTGTGTGAGAGAGAGTGACTGACTGACTGACTGACTGTGAGTGAGAGAGAGAGACTGCCTGACTGCGTGTGTGTGTGAGAGAGAGACTGACTGACTGACTGTGAGAGAGAGAGAGAGACTGACTGACTGACTGTGAGAGAGACTGACTGACTGCGTGTGTGTGAGAGAGAGAGTGAGTGAGTGTGTCGCATGCTCTTGGCAACATGCCTAGTGCCTTCCCATTCACCAGCACAGTGATCTTTCAGTTGCAGGGACTGAAAGGCAACTTATCCTGTGGGTTATGTGTGGGAGTGTCAGTGAGATCAAAAATCATTCCCTTAGCTTGTGAGGACTCATATCTGCATCCATGAGCTCTCTTTGACATCTAAAGGCTTGTGTCATAAATGATGTTATCCATGTTTAAAGCCTTTGTGCCACCAGAATCATTTATTTTTTAACATTTCTTAGCCCTGCTGACCTGCCAGTGTCAGCCATCATATAAACTCCTGCTGTGTGGCTAAACCTCAAACCTCAAAACTTTATTTTTAATTCGATTTACCAAGTATGCCATTTTAAAATTTGCACAAATGTCTATAACATTCTGCACATGACATCTAAAATACGCCCGTTTCATTGAACATCATGGCTTCAAGTAGTGAAGTAGTGAGGAGCTGATACAAAACATATTTTGTTAAAATAAACTGATTTTAATAAGAAGTTGGGAAGATCAGACTTACTTTTATTAGCCGTGTGTGTACACATACAAGAAGTTTGACTCTGGTTACACATTGCTTTCAATGTACATGCACAGATATCAACATAAATACAGCTAAAAACAAGAAGCTTGACGGGTAAACAAACATAAAACTATTTGTAAATAATATCTAAGAATAATTATATAAATTATAAACCCTTAAACGGCTCCTTCAGGAACAGACTGCTCCTCCCACCATGTAAAAAAGAGCGCTACGGCAGGTCTTTCATTCCAACAGCTGACTCTTTAACACCAGCATGACTTAAAGTCGTGAAGTTGCAGAATGCAACCAACTGAATACCACTCGTGTCACCCTCCTGTTACAAGAATGAAGGATAAACTACAGTGGCCGTCTAGAGTCTATGTTAAAATGTCCAACGTTCACAGCAGAAATAAACACGTTTACAGCCTGGTACAAAAACTGTTTTGGTCTCTATAGCTAATTTCCGCGTTCATGAGAACTGTACTGAGGATGAAATTTTATTTAAGTCATTCGTTTAAAGTAAGTTGAGGCTTGATTAACAGGTAAGTGTTGTCACAGGTGGCTTATTAGAGCACCCAGGCGATGATTCAGACCTGCCCCTCTGTGGATTAAAAAAAAAGACTCATTCTTAAGTAACACAAACATAGTTTTTATTATCAGGTTAAGATACACAAATAAACATAATTATGCTCATTATGTTTTTATTTCTGCCAATAGATCCTCTCCAATGTTACACGCTGGACCTTTAATGACCTTCTTCAGCATGGCTTTTTTCTGTATATTTCTGGAGCTGATGTGACAAGTTAATTTTCCCAGTGTGGGATCACTGGAGTATATCTTATCTCATCTTAATAACATTGCTCAACAGAATAAGACAATAGTGCAACAGTGCAGAGAGCAAATAAATATGGTTTATGTACATGAACTAGGTGGGTATGTGAGTGGGAATGGACAGAACATAACAAAAGTTCACACCTTACTGCTGTAAACATGAATAATGATTAAGAAGGGTGTCCAAAACGACACATGTGACCATTAGATGGTGCCAAATACACAACTCACATTTAGTGTAACAAGACCCTCAGAGAGTGGTAAAGGTTTTAAATCTTTTGGTGACTCTTCCTCAGGTGATGCCCGCACACCACCACCACCAGCAGCAGCAGCAGCAGATCCACTGATGTCTGTGTGTTTTCCGGATGGTTGGTTAGAATTCAGCTCATGTTTGGAGGTCACTGCTCCCCTATGCAAATCAACCCCCTGCTCCTCAAGAGCCCTCTGTTCTGCTCCGGGGTCACTGCAGAGTGCCAGGCCGCGGAAACACCAGCGGTTGTCAGGGAAGCTCTTGAGCAACAAGCCCGTGATAGACCTTAAGATAGAGGAGGAGGGAGGAGGGCTCAGAATCTCATTACACTTCCTCCGCGATGAAGAAGGTACATTGTATGGATGTCTTGGGTCCAACAAGACGAACACTGGAAGTCAGATGTGGAAAATATGCCATGTGACCGGTGCCAATATTCAAAAAGATGTCTCTACAGTTCTCTTTTAAATTTATGCGCTCAGCCGCTTAGTATTTGCAGCCAGCGGCACCATTAAGCGACGGCATGTGCGTGCAGCATACAGGCCTGCAGCTGTCGGAACAAGCTTAATCATCGATGTGGGTGTGATCACATTTAAGAAGAGCTCAGTGTGCAGGTAGGGGCTTTGGGCACCTGTGCCAAGTGCGCAATGTCCAAGCGCGCACTGGCTAATCACGTACACTTCATTTTTTCATGTCAATATAAGTTTAATCTGTGTATTTTAATCATTCCAGGGTTCAGCGTCAAACGCCTATAGAAACTTCCCCATTCAGAGGCCACCCAAGCAAACTGGGAAACAGTTAATTGGCACGGCGAAGCTTTGAAGCGAGCAGAGGCCTGAAACTGGAGAGGAGGAACCAGAGAGGTGCTACAAGAGATAGAAAGGAAGCAGAAAGGAGAAGTGAAACGCATTCTGGATAACCCCATGCGTAAATGTGTCATACTTGAGAGAAGAAAAAAAAAGTTTGGGCTTGGTCAATGTGCGCAAAGAGGGAGAGAGAAAGGATGGTGCGCTCTGGGAACCAGCCGGACAAGAGCTGAAAGACGGATATTCCCTGCTTAAGGACACACCCCCCCCCCCCTCTCTCTCTTTCTCACTCACTCTCTCTCTCACTCATTGTTTCCCACACTGACTCTGCTCGTATCGGGTTAACAAATGACCAACCAGCCGCGTGGATGAGAGGAGCGCAAAGTGAAATCATTCCGCTGGAGAGACGCAACTCCGGCGACTGCTTCACCAACGCAGCTTTCACGAAAACAAGCATGAATATAGATATTTTTTGTTTTGTTTTGTTTTAGTTTTTTGTGCGTGGATCAGTCTTGAAGGGAGACAGAAGAAGAAGAAGAAGAAGAAGAAGAAGAGAGAGAGAGAGTGGCTAATTGGGATGAGAGGTGAAGTCAAGTGAGCCGGCAGATTGGACCTTTAAAGCCTCTTAACGCAGGTGGTGGGTGGAATACAGCGCAAGGGGAGTGTGTTTGTGTGTTTTATGTGTTTGTGTGTTTGTGTGCATGTGTCATTCCCAGTGGAAATCCACCCTAGGCACATCAGCAAGGGGGTGATCGGGCGTGTGTTTGCGTGTGTTTTGGGGGTTTCTCTGACCTGGACGCGATGAAGTGGCTCTGCGGGAGTTTTAAGGTTTAAGACCGGAGAGGAGGAGAGCTGGGCGGACGGACGGACACAGGGAGGGAGGAGGAGGAGGAGGAGGAGGAGGAGGAGAGGGGAGACACCACCACCATCGCCAAAGCGCATAACACGGTCCCCAATCCCTTGACGCAGGGATGGAGAGCACAAGAGCGCACAGGGTGCCTCGGCTCGATCCCATAAACGGGAGCGGAATGATCACCGGGAAGCCAAACATGAGGAGTGACCGACACCGGGGACACCTCCACCTGCAGCGGACTGTGATTTTTCTCGTCGCGCTTACCATCCAGCCGCAGGTAAGCCACCGATTAAGGGCTATTTCGGGCGGCACGCCCTTAAACCCCCGTGTCTGACTTTTAACTGTGTTATAGCTCGTGTTTCTCATCACAGCTGCGTGTAAACAGTCAATAATGGAGTCTACACACACTGTCCATTCCCTCTTTGTGCTGTACTCATTCTGCTCCTATGGCGCTGTGCCCACCTGTTGTTTCAGCCTGATGGTGTATATTATCCAACGCAACAGAGAACTACTGTTATCCTGATTCAGACGCATGGGGATGGAAATACAACAGAAAAAAATAATAGCATTTATGGCAAAATTACATTTTAAAGCATTATAAACAAGTCAGCGTTGATCATGCCACTGTTTACTGTACCAAACAAAGAGTGTAATGAGGCAGACAACACACAAATAAACATGATGGTAGCTTACAGCTGCTGACTTAAGCGTAAATCATCCTTTGGAAGGTCTGTGATGGATAAATAACATCTTAATCTGTCCACTCCTCTCTTTAATCGCTGGTTAATAAAGGAGTAATACATCTGAATCTCTTCATCTCCATCTCCAGCCACCTCCTGATTGTTTCCTGTCTTTATTCCTCATGAATGCATGAACCCAGACTTTCCTTATGGCTGGCAGCTGAGTTCAACAGTCACTGCAATAACTTGTTTAAAATGATCCTGACAAGCTGCTTGAAGCATTATGGGGATTATTTTTGGCAGCATGTAAATAGACATTTCTCCCTGTGAGCTGTCAAGAACCTGCTGATCTGATCAAGATGCCTATGATGTGTGACAGGAGTGGTAGCAAGAACATGCCCAGAGGTGCTCCAGAGTGTGTATGTGTGCACATGTGTCTGTGTGTGTGTGTGTGCATTTTTCTAAACACGCAGCATCTGTGTCTTGGGTGTGTGTGGAGGCCCAGGCCACAGCCGAATAAACTCCAGGGCGTGTGAATGTTGAACGTTCAGGGCAGCTCTGCGTGTCTCTCTCTGCACCTCTGCAACCCCCTCACAGCCGAAGAACAACACACTCCACTCCCTCCATTCTCTGACTGCACTGCAGTGTGTGTGAAACACAGATTCACACACATCCTCTGCTGCTGCCGGTGACTATTATTAATGCAGAAGACAGGAGATCATATTCATGAGGACATACCAGACCTGCTCAGGGATTTATAAGTGAAGCTTATTGACCGTCCAGAAGTCATTATGTGTCTGTTATCCAGTTTTATTGTTCCCAAGGCTCACATTGCAAGATAGTGGGAATTTTGAGAATGATTTTATAACATTAAAAAGGAAAGTGAAGCTGGATTTTACATAAGACAGCCTGTATTTGTCCGACTTATAGTTATAGACTGCTGGGGAAAATCCATTTTCACCACCCAATTTTTGTTTTTAAGGGAAAGTTTACCCCCAAAAATACAGAAAAAGAGCATGTTTACATCTTCTAACCTGATCCAACCAGATGTTTGAATGTGATTTGCTCGAGATACTAACTGAAACTGTATGTTGAGGCACACAACAAATACTTTTATTATTAGTTAGTCTGCCAGATACTACTAATAAATAATTTTTTATTATCTAAAATGTCTGAAACAATTCTAAACTCAAAGATATTCAGTTTATTTATAAATACGGCAAAGAAATACAGGAAATCTTCCTATTTGAAAGACTAGAATCAGTAAATGTTTTGATATTTTTCCTTAAAAAATGACTTAAATGATCAATTTGTTATCAAAATTGTCACCAATAAAGTTTCTGCTGATCAGTTAATTGATTAAACGCTACAAACACGATATTTAAAAGCAATAATGTTGAATGCTGAATAAGATATTTAGGTTCAAATTCAATTTAATTTAATTTATATGGCACCAAATCTTAACAAAAGTTATCTCATTTGTTGTGAGCCAACGTGAGTTTTGGGTGTAGCGATGTAGTGTCAAAGCTCTCCTGCAGAGCCTCGGCTGGGTCTCTCTCTCTCTCTCTCTCTCTCTCTCTCTCTCTCTCTCTCTCTCTCTCTCTCTCTCTCTCTCTCTCTCTCTCTCTCTGTCTCTCTTTCTGTCTGTCTTTCTGTCTGTCTCTCTTTCTGTCTGTCTTTCTGTCTCTCTCTCTGGTCAGACTGAGCGCTGAAATGCTGGTATGCAGGGAATGGCTCTGGCAGGGAAAGGAGGAGAGGAAGAAAGGAGGATGTAGAGTGATGAGTGCCACTCTATCTCCACAAGCCTTTTGATGTAGATGAGTTCACCCCACCACCCATCCAACCCCCCTGACCCCTCCCACCTCACCCCCGTCACCCCCCTCTCGGCTCAGGGACAGGGGCAAGAGAGGGACACGCAGCCAAACACAATGGGGCGACTGAGATGTTGACTCAGTGTCGGGGCAGCTCGGCTGACATGAGAGCTTATCGTTTCTGTCCATGATCAAGTGCGTAACCCTGCTGAGGATAAGCAAATCTGATGTTTTTGACATAATGAGCGATCATTAAGTTCAGAAATGGCAAAAAAGAGGCTGTGAATTATTCAGATTTATTCGTCTGTGGAGGTTTCATGGCAAACTGAGATAATAATGGCTTTATGTTTTTGTGTTTGCAGTTGTTGGATGATGCCAAAGCCTTTGTTTTATTCTGTCACAGTGACATACAGACAGACACACATGCATGCACGCACATACATGACCCCAGTGCTCCGAGACTCTCAGGGGGTCTTGTTAACTCTAGTGTGTGTGTGTGTGTGTGTGTGTGTGTGTGTGTGTGTGTGTGTGTGTGTGTGTGTGTGTGTGTGTGTGTGTGTGTGTGTGTGTGTGTGTGTGTGTGTGTGTGTGTGTAGGTTTGTGTGTGTTGAAACAGGGAGGGGATCGGGAAGAAAAGAAAGGGCGGCAGATGAAAAGGAGAATGGCAACAATGCAGAAAAGAGCTGATGGCCACAGAAAGAGAAATGACAGGAGTGTTACAGCTTGTTCCCAGAGAGAGAAAGAAAGGAGGATTAGGAGGTTATGGTGGTGGAGGAGGAGAAGGAGGAGGAGGAGGAAGAAGAGTATGAGCAGGTTCTCAGTGTCACTGTCCCCTGGGAAGAGAGAATGAGAAATAAGAAGGGAGTGGTGGTGACACATAGGAGGTGTAAAGAAAGAAAGAAAGACAAGGAAGTTGAGGGATAAACAGGATTATATGACAGGAGTGATGGTGTATCTGTCCATAATTTAGATATTGGAGGTCAGGCTGTGTTGTAGGACTCATTTCTTTCTTTCCCCCTCTCTGTCTGACGACTTAAGACTGGTCGCATACTGATAACAGATAACAGATGATACAGAAGAGACACCGCAGATTCCCAGGAACATGAGAGTCCACTCGTAAACGTTCTTCAGTCTTATCAATGGCACTTTTAATCCTACTCATTTGTGCTTGTGTAATCTAGTTTAATCAGGCAAAAACCCTTACCTGTTATCTAACTTACCTAATAAAGAGGTTTTTTTTCTCCCCTTCAAAGTGACGTTCATTGTTAAAAGTTGACAAACCAGCCGGAGAGAAGGGATTTAGTTTCTTGGCCGTTGCCAGAGACCAATCTACGGACGTACAAATTGTCTTGGTTTTGTGTTATTGTGGTTTGAAATGTTTAGTTTCAAGAATAATCTGACAACAATAGCAGTCCTCAAAGCAACAACAGACTCCACAAAGTAAAAGTTAGAGAAATATTTTGACATTTTCTGGTCAAGAGTTTAGATTAGAAGCTGCCACCAGCTTAGCTTAGCTTAGTATAAAGACTGGAAACAGGGGGAGGACAGCTAGACTGAGCCAGTCTCCAAATATCTGCGCAGCAAACCTCACAAATTAACTCAGTTTTAACTAAGTTTATCTCGTTTGTGTAATCTGTACAAAAGCACATCTGTAAAAATGACAGTATGTGGTTTAACACAGAGGGTTCTGTGTGGGACTGCGGCGGTGTCTATTGTTTTTCCACCCAAGTTTAGATGAAACTACACCCACCTCTGTATTACGAAAGCCTCGACGGCCAATAACACTTCAACTTTACTGAGATAACTGTGTACGACAGCTCTGAATTTAGCGTTTACTGTATTGAGTAATGGCGAATGTTGATTCTGAGTCAAGCATAGAGGCTGTATTCTGTTTACCTCTGGTTATGTCTTGTGTTTTCGTTGCGGATTGTTGCCAGTGGCAGTGCTGATACTTGAGCTGTAACTCTAAAGGATGGGAAGTCTTGTTTAGCTACAACCTCTGCTTCCTCCACCATCTAGGCAGCAAGTATTAAAACACTGACGTGTGCTGTGAATGCTTCTCTTTCTATGCACTGTGTCTGTCTAGTAATATATTAATGTAACTCTCTCCTTCCCACGCTTATCTCTAGGCCGTGTGTGCTGTAGGGATGTTCGAGCTCCAGATCCGTCACTTTCAAAACTCACATGGACTTCTGCAGGCGGGAGACTGCTGCGATCTCCAAGCCAGCGGGGGGCAGCGCTGCTCAGCCAGAGACCAATGTGATACTTTCTTCCAAGCTTGCCTCAAGGAGTACCAGGCCCGGGTCGCACCAACTGGGGCCTGCACCTTCGGGTCGGCCAGCACAGGGATCCTGGGTGGAAACTCCCTTTCGCTCCACCACCGAGGACATGACGGAGGAGGGGGAGGAGTAGGAGGAGGAGAGGATGGGACTAATGGACACATTGTCATTCCCTTCAAATACGCCTGGCCAGTAAGTACAGGGGCAGTGCTGGTTATCATTATGGTTACCAAGGAAACAGGCTAAGCTTGAAGTACAACAACGCACTTGAACTGAGTCTAGAGAGGAATAACAATGACAGATTTAAGACTGACATGCTTTTACACATTTTTCTATCCTTTGGGTGAAAATACTCGAGGGCTTAACAACATGGAAAGAAGTCTAAACACATTTTTCTCAAGATCTACAGAATATATCACAAAATCTGTTTGAAACTTCCTTAAATTTCTGTGATTTACTTCAAGTTAATTTCACTGGCAGTATAAAGAATGGATGTCGTATCTGTGATGTCCCCAGAAGAGTTGTTTTGAAGCTCGAAATCTGTGTCTCAGACTGCGATCTGCAAAGACGTTGATCATTGGTGGACTTGAGATGGGATTATTGGCGTTTGGGTGCTCAAACAAGCCTCCTACCTGTCAGCCAAAGCAGCTATGCTGTTAATTATGCATAGCTTTAAGCTTTAATATCATTTGAACAGGTGAGTTCTATAAAAAATCACCCTCAGTACAGTTGTCATGAACAGGGAAATTAGCTATAGAGACCAAAACTGTTTCTTGTACCAGGCTGTGACCATGTTTATTTCTGCTGTGAAGTTGGACGTTTTAACATGGGGACTTATAGAGACTGACTCGTTCTGTAGCCGGCCTCAAGTGGATGTTTGAGGAACTGCAGTTTTTGGCACTTCTGTGTTGGCTCCACCTCACAGACACGTAGGTTGTCGCTTTAGACAACAAAACAGTGCTCATAGCTTGTGTTCACATAAACTGTGTAACAAGTAGACAAGTAGAGTTTTTAAAACCTCACAAGCCACAGAGTTTTAGACCATCATCCTCTAAAAATAATTAACTGAACGACAAGTGTTCTAAATATGGTTTAAATCACATTTAAGTAAAGATGCCAAACATTTCGTGGTTCTAGCTTCTGAAATGCGATTGACCTGCTTTTCTTTTGTTTGGACAAATCAAACAATCAATCAAATCGATTAGTTGAGAAAATATTCAAGAGATCCATATATAAGGAAAATAATTAGTTGCAGCCCTGCAGTATCTTTTCTCTCTCTGCAAATTTCTGTCCTCCTTCTCCTTTCTTTCCTCGATCCACCCTGAACTTTTAAGTAAAAAACTTTGGTCCTGTTGTCGGTGTATTGAACAATCGGCATCACGATCAAACATCGTGCTGCTGGCTGCTCCATCTTGTGTCCTCATTAAAGAGCAGACTAATTAATCTTCCGTTAGCAACAACAGTCGGCAAGTGTGGCCAAGAAGAAACATTGATTATTCAATCTACCTTTCCTTTCCTCCTCCAGCCCTTCCTCTCTCACTTTCTCTTTTTCTTTAGTTCGTTTCTCAGCTATGCAGGTGAAAGCTAAATTAACACAAATCTGTCAAACTCTGTTTAAATTATTATGCATCATATCCAAAATAGATGCTCTAAATTTCGATTATTAAGTGGTTTTCTTGTTTTTTTAATTCTTAAATGAACCTTTTTGAGTTTTTGGACTGCTGCTTGGGCAAAAAAAGCTATTTGAGTTTAAAATTAAATGGTAATGGATATTTTTCAGTATTTTCCAAAAGATTAATGAATCAATAATTATCAGATGAAAGGGGAATAAAAATAAGTTGCAGCCCTGGTAAATATATCTGTTTATTTCACATTTCTTTGCTCTGAGCCATGAAATCCTTACAATGAATGCGTTGTTATTAATCAAACTAGAGATATAGAGAATGTGTTAAACGCACAAAGAAGAGAACCACAATTTCTTGGAGGGATTGCAGATGTTTGGTTTGTTTCCTTCTGTAGCCTTTTCTTTATTTCTTTATTTCTCTGAGCTCTTTCAGCATGGTTGACTTCCTTCTCATAATGAAAGTATTTCAGAAAAGGCCTTGTGGGCGCGCGTGCGTGTGTAGAAAATGTGTCCAATATCACACAAAACCCAGGTGAAACTTCAGATACACGCACACACTGACCTGAACACACACAAATACTTCCATGCATGCATACACACATACAAGAATGTAACACACAGTTGGCTTAGGTTTCTTCTTCTTGATTAGTATCAGCCCATTTACCTGTGAGACTCTCTGTCCCAGAGCCAATTATCTTCTCTTATCTGTGTTCAGTTTGCTTTTGTGTGTGTGTGTGTGCTGTATGCATACTGCATGTTTGACACACTTTACCTATGTGTGTGTGTGGGGTTTTTTTCTCTCTTCCTGTACATCGGGGAGGTGTGTGATTGGCATGTACGAGTGTGAGAAAGTTCTCGGTCAGAAAGGCTACCTGGATCAGTTTCAGGGCCCGGCCGCAGGGCGGGCTGGGCTTCAGGGGGAGAGAGCTGGGACACACAGAGCCAGCGTCAGTGCATTCTGGGCTGAAAGACTGGCTTTATCTGGCCATCTCTGAGAGGTGGAGGAGGGAGGAGGGAGGCAGGGAGAGTGATCCCCCTGCCCCAGGTGAGGGGATGAACAGGTGAGAGTAGTCATTATGAGGAAAGGTGAGCTCTCTCTCTCCCCTGCCCTCTCTCGGTCTTTCTTTTTTCCCACTAATCTCCTCAGGGAACTGAGTGTGTGTCTGTATTTGTTTATGAATGTGCGTTTAGTTGTAATTTGTTGCGTTGTTTTTGTTTGCGTGCAATGTTTTCATGATTGCCTCATTCCTTCTAGGCAACTCTAAGTCTGTGCTGCGATCGCTCTGGTTAAACTTGGGCCATGGTTACCAGACGATTATTGTAAACCACAAGCTCTACCTCGGTTTCTGTGAGTGTCATGTAACCAAACATCATACAAAAGATCCAGCACGCTGTCTAAGGCACGAGGTGATTTACTGTGAGGACTAGAGGGGCAAAGGAGAGGTGACCACACTAATATACATGGACAGATCATGGTAATGGTTTTGGCAGTGGCCAATTGAGACAGTGTTCAAAGGGTTGGCCAGTACTGACTTTCAGTTGGCACAGAAATGAGGATCTTGTTCAATTATTTCTAGATTTATGTTTGCTTATGAGCAACATGTGCGTATCTAAAAAAATGTCCTCATATTCTTGTGACTGTGCAGAAAACCAGCTTTTTTTTTTAAACTAATGTTGTAGAGCATACCTGAATTTCTGCTGTTCATTTCTTTTTGCAACAAAATACAGCTAAATTCAACAGCATGTACTGTATGTGTTCAATCTCCCTTTTGACGACTCGAGTGCTCTGTAGAGGGGCAATACAACGAGATGGCTGCGATGCTAATATGGTGTTGTCTGTGGTGGCCAGACAGTGGTTTGGTGGGGTATGTAGCAAGTGGCTCCAAAAACTGTAGTACTGTGAATGTCCACTTGAGGCTGGCTACAAAATTGAGTCAGTCTCCATAAGTCCCCATGTTAAAATGTCCAACTTCACAGCAGAAATAAACATGTTTACAGCTTGGTACAAAAAACAGTTTCAGTCTCTATACATAATTTTCCCGTTCTTGACAACTGTACAGAGTCTGAATTTTTATACATCTCACTTGTTCAAATTATATTAAGGCTTAAAGTTATGTAGAATTAACAGCGTGACTGCTTTGAATAACAGGTAGCTTGTTACAGATGGCTTGTTTGATCAACAAAGCATCAGCCTGCATCAGCCTCACTGATGCTGATCTATGTCCATTTTTATATTAGTGAAGACGATAGATGGTAACGACTAGAAACATATGGGTGATGTTACGGTGACTACGTCCATGTTTTATACCGTCTATGGACTCTGGATGAGATTAAAGTAGTTTAAATAAGTTTCATCATATAAGTACTGCGCCTTTGTATATACCACTGTATATTGAAGCGCATAGTCAGGGTTAGGGTTAGCGCTGCTGAGGGCATTTAACCATTTTGCCACCTCCTGGTTCCTCCTCCATTACTGTTCAGCATCTCTTGGTATATTTTACCTTCAATAAGTTAAAAAACAAAAGAAAAACAAGTCTGCAGTGTCTCAGAATGAATTAAACGGAACAACATTTCAGATCTTTGTCAGGGTTTGTCTGGTAAACGTCTCGGAGCAGCACAGTGTCAAGTCAATATTTACACAACACACTTGTCACTGGTGGAAGTCTGTTTCAGCCTTTTTTTTTTAAATTAAAATATCACATTGCCCTAAGCAGTTTCTTAAAGCAACACGCCATAGAAATTGGTATTTTTGTGATTTAGCGCCCCCATTTTTAGAGTACAATATCACTCACTATCATATCTCTGTCCTGAGTTTAAAAATACACTATTAACACCTAAAATTTGCTAATTGAAATGTTGCCTCTTGTCTGTCTCATCTTCGGATTTCAAACAGTTCATAGCCTTACAAGAAGAACATGTCAAGGAAAAAGTGCTACAGAGATGGATAAACCTTTATTCATCAAGAAATATATAAAGAAATATAACAATGTCACTTCCTCGAAATCTGCGTAAACGTATGTACATGTTGATGTTGGCAGGCAAATAATTAGCTTTTCACAGAGGCTAACTGTTTCCCTTTGCTTCCAGTCTTTATGCTAAGCTAAGCTAACCCAGTTGTAGCTGCTTTACGTAGGCATGAGTGTAGCAACCGAGTGTTTTCCAAAGTCTCAAACTATAGCTTAGGGTTCAGTGGATGAATTTTACAGAAAGTATCACTAACCACATAGGTTAGGTGGTGGCATGTGTCTGCTGTTTACTTTGTCTGGTTTCAGAAGTGAAATCCATGATTTAGCTTTCTCTTCTGGATATCGGTAATCCCATTTTACAGATAGTCTTAGGGACGTGGCTTCATTTTGACCCCAGCATTAGTATCACAGACACTCAGCGGTCTGGGATGTTTTAGCTGCGGCGCCTCGGTGCAGACGGGAAAAGTTCAAAGACTTCATAACTGCGAGGTTATTTCTTCAAGCCGTCTCTCTGTTGGTGGTTTCACTGTTGAATCTGTTTGGATGACGAAGGGGAAACGGAGAAAACTGCTGAGGGGAGAGCGCTCAGTTTGTTCCCGATGAATCTCTTTATCTGGGAAAAAGTCAGTGAATGAATTAGGAGGATGAATGAAAAGCTATAGAGACGGCAACTTGGCAGGTACACAGTGCAAAACTAATGACCAGGTGGTGATTTCAAACAAAGCTTCAGTGATTGTGCTTCTTCCTGTATTCAGATTCAGTGTAAGACCACCTCTTACCAGACATTGTGTGAACTGGATTTGATGTTTCCTGACCTTTTGTCACTCAGAACTAGTTCATCAAGGTCTGCTTAAGGCCTGCTCTTTTGTTAAAATGACCTATGAATAACATGATATGAGGTGGGAGTGAAGGCTCCGCTGTTTATAATCCTTATGTCAAGTCGTGGTCAGGTTCACTACCAGAGGCAAATAGTTGACTCACATTGGGCTGAGAGTGTGTGTGCACAAATGTGTTTGAGCTGTCAGAGTGCACCATCTTTGTTCCTCCCTTTGCCTTTTCATTCCAGATAAATGTAGCTGCTGATGTATTTGCATAGATGTGAGTCTTACATATTTGTATTATCACAAACTAAATGCTAAGCCATGCACCACATTCGGAGCATGAAGAAGGGAAATACAGTTCACAGACAGATCATTTTATTCTGGTGAGGATGGCCATGTTGCTGCTACATATTGTTGATTTATTGAAGCTCGGGTGTCCTGGTGACCTAATGTTTAAGGCACATATCATTAACAGTAACTACATCTAGTGTAAACATCTCAAGTTTGATTCCCGATACCTCAAAATTATATTTGAGTGCAGTACTTAAGTAAATGTACTTTTTTGTATCTATTTTTATGATGACAACTCTCCATTAAGGCAATAAAGCTAACAAATGAGATTTATGAGAGAAAAATGGTGAAATCATTTCAGCTTTTATATATAATGTGGGCAGTTTCGCAGTTTTACCAAAGAAATACAGTAGAGTTTTTATGTTAAAGACAGAGTAATCAAGTAATAAAGTAATCATGACACTGTTGAGTGTAATTTTGATGCTTGCAGCATCACAGATACCATCTTCCTTTCACTTCTATTGTGCTAGGAAGGCATCAAATGTGTCAGATAATTAAAAAAAAACAGAATTAATGAGAAAATGTGTTTTTGGTTGAAGCAATATAAGTTTGCATCTAGGTGAACAAAGCACTTCCTATTTAGTAAAATTCCTTTTGTGTCTCCGAGCACCGAGTTCAACATGCAAAGCGTGGCTGTCATGCAAATGTGTTCAGGTGTAGCTACTGTCGGACAAGTCTTCTCCGTCTGCTCTACTGTTATTCGACTTGTACAGACGTATTATCGGTAAAAACATAAAAGCACTCATTTAGCAAGAATTGTCTCCTACGACTGATGCATTATGAGATTTTTAATACTGACGCATCGGTGCAAGTATTTCATTTCACTGCTGTAGGTGGTTGAGGCGGAGCTGTTTTTAATGACTTTATATGCTTCGGTAATTTAGTCCAGTTGTTTCCAACCTAGAGGTTTGGACCCCCTCCCGTGAGTCACATGATAAATCTGAGGACTCATGAGATGATTAATGAGGTGGAAAATAAGAACTAATTTATATACTATACATTTTTTGGACTATATGGAATACTTTTATTTCAATGGTCCTTAAGTTATTTATATTAAATCATATGAGATGTTTAGAGAAATCTGTCTTTGGTGAAACTGCTGACAATGGAGACATATGAAATATGACGAGGACGTCAAAGTAAACACTGCTTCAAGGGGTCATGAGCATTGACAGTATCAAGAATGGATGACTACTCTAAAAACTGGCAAAGGCGGCGGGCTGCTTAAACAACGCATTTGTAACGGTACCCACCTGTCAATCAAAGCAGCCACACTGTTAATTATACATAACTTTAAGCCTTAATATATTCTAAAGGGTGAGTTATTTAAAGAAAAAATCAGTACCAGGCTGTAAACATGTTTATTTCGCCAACATAAGAGCTCGTTCCGTAACCAGCCTCAAGTGGACGTTTGAGGAACTGCAGTTTTTGGCACTTCCCCACTGGCTTCACTTCACAAACATAGTGGTAGCCAAAAATGTTGTAAACCACTGGATTAATCTTTAACGATGATATTTTATTAACTTTTGTTAGACATAAAATCTCATATGTAAAATAATAGCTTGAAATAATTTTGTGTTATATGCTTATTTTAGAGTTAGAAGAGAAAAGAAATAACTAATGTCTGTGCATTAAATATAAGACTACTCGCTGTAGTCACTTCATTGGTTGCCTGGCAACCGCTCACAGCCATCCAGCACAACACTCTCTTGTACATCTGAACATACGTCATTTTTTAAAATCCTTTTTCGTATAAACAAAAGTAAACAAAAGAGATGTAATATCAGTGAGCATTAGACATGCAATTAGGTATGCTGAGCTAATCTTAAATCTAAATCTAAAAGTAAGACTAACTATAGCTGTCAGAGAAATGTAGTGAAGTATAAAGGACAATATTTCCCTCTGAAATGAAATGTATAAGTATAAAGTAAATAGAAATAATCAATTACCTCAGTACAGTACGTGAGTATGTACATTTTTTAATTACTTTCCACCACTGAAACGACCTGAACAGGCTCTACATCATATTGGACACACACTCTCTCACACACAAACACACACATCGTTGTAACCGGTGCATTCCTGCTGTGTGGGAGCCGAATCATGGGGAATTCAGTGAAGGGAAACGAAAGGAGAGGTGCATAGTCAGA
Source organism: Collichthys lucidus (assembly GCA_004119915.2). Lineage (NCBI taxonomy): Eukaryota > Metazoa > Chordata > Actinopteri > Sciaenidae > Collichthys > Collichthys lucidus. The sequence goes on from CM014090.1 coordinate 13,290,973, forward strand.
GCTTTCTTTCTCTCCCGGGTCTCTCTTTCACTCTTTTTCCTCCCATCGTTTGTGCCCTCCTCTCTTTTGTCCCCTAATTGACTCTCCTCCGCGACCTCGCATACCTGCATGTACGCTGATACTTTTGTGCACATCGTTTGAGACACGTAAAACCTGCAGGCTTGTACATAGACACACACTTGTCTTTTTTTTTTTTTAATAGCCTTTTCTCTGTGCAGGCACACCCAGAAAACACACACACACACAAACAACAAAGAAGGTTAATACCATCAGGATCTGGAGCTTGTGTTTTTTAGAGATAAGTTAATAACTCGAGGGTAAACGTCTCATGGGAAGCGTGTTTTAATGATTTCATTTGTGTGCAAATTGGATTGAGAGTGGGAGTCTTTTTATTAGGAGAGAAAAGAGGCTTTTTACATGATCACTGTGAAATTACAGTGTGCGGCTGTCATTGTGTGCCATTAAATGTAGATTGCAGGTGTAATCACAGCAAATAGTTGACAACCATTGCATCGATCTCGCTCTCTTTTCTTGTCGTATCTCCTCATCGTCCGTCCTCCACCTCTTTACCCGTCATCTCTCTCCCACACACACACCCTCTAATGCTCTCTATCTTGTTCGAGTCATTCATTGTGAACCTTTTGTTCTCCGTGTCACTGCCCTCCAGTGATGTTCAGCCACATCGCGTCTCTGTGGAATACACAGAGCAGACAGAGTTACAGTACAGCTGTCATAAATCCTCTTCTTCTCTTCCTCTCTGTGGTTTCTCGTGTTTTGTCGGGGGAAGCTTCACAGGAGCAACCACAAACATTTTTAGCCGTTTTTATTGTGAATCATAGTCTGACCACAGTCCTTACCCTGTCCCCTGATGCCTTTCCACCTCCGGTCTGTCATTTCCCATTCACTGAGGGATACATCGTACTTCCCTACAGAACACTTAACGTACATCAGCGTGTCTCATTATCACATTATAGTCCGTGTTTTATGATTCTCACCTTACTCCATCTGTCATACTAGATCACTGAAAAGCTATTTAATCCTTTTTATGGTAATTTATTGTATATTTTAATACAAAATGTATGTTAATTGTAGAGCTATCTCCAAAGTGTCAGGTTTATGTTAAATAATTAAATAATATGTTAAATCTTAAATAAACAGCACAAGCTGTAATGACATGTGCATTCATACTTAAAAAGGAACATTTCTTCTGGCCAACTGCAAGTCTGTAAACACTTAATGATTTTATGCCGGGACAGCCTTAAACCCACTAAAGTCTTAGAGTGGAAAAAAGGCTAAAATATTCATCTTTATATCTTTTATTTACCTTTAGACAACAAACTGACAATATCTCAAACTCCAGCAGGCCGTTACTTGACAAATATATTACCGTGAAAGGCCACAGATGTTTTCACTTACCTCTGCTCAGGTGGAGCTATACAGGGAATTACATGATGTCAGAATACTAATACAATAATATCACAAGCAGACCACTCACAACCCACGTCTACAAACTTATTTATTTCAAATTAACTTTATGAGTCAGTTTACGAGTGTGTGGTTTCCCAGTTCTCTTTGTGTATCTGCAGACGAACCAGCACCTCATTAGTTACAGATGTGCGTTGTCCTTCATCTGAACAGGTGCAACAAAACTAACAGGAGAGTGCGAGAGATGTTAGTTTGTAGTCTAATTATAGATATATCAAGTGAAAGCGCCTGTGTGGGAGGAGCTCTCGTTCAATAGGTGATCCTATGACTGTAATTATAACATGACTACTAATTTAGATGACTGCCAGTGATAGTAATACATGCTCAACTCAAACTAATGGCAGCCTGCTGTATGAACAAAAACAAACAAGTAAAAATTGATTGAACTCCACAAAAAGAAAGTTTTAAAAGCAGAAATCTGAGTGTCTGGTAATAAATTCAGTGGTTCTAGTAAAACTCAAAAGTATCATGTTCGTTCCGTCTCTATTCTCTAGCCGCCTCATTATCTTTTACTCGAGAATAATCCTAATTGTGACACCAAACCACAGAAAAAACAGTCAATACTGTCCCAAAAACAGCTCTTTAAAGAAGTCCCATAAAATATCCCAACCTTACACCACAAACATTTGTTTGCATTTTTAACTTATGAACACACAGCACCCCCTCCGACTCAAAGGCTAAATCTCCAGAGATAAAAATATAAAATACAGTGCAAATAATAATAATAATAATCGTAACTGATGGAAGAGTGCAGATGAACAAGAACACATGCATACAATCAAAAGTACGTGCATAGGGGAAAAATATAATAAAATAATCATGGACAAATAAATGAGTGAATGTTTGGAGGTTCAGAGTAATTGACTATGATCTATTTGTGCGGCATTGTGGCAAATGACCCACTGGGGACCGCTGTTATAGATGATGAATTATGTTTGGACTTCTCAAGCTTCTCATGTAAATCTGTAATGCGGTATCTTTCCATTGTTGTTCTTCAGTGTTTTCCTCACTATCTTTCTCCCACGCCAATTTAAGACCCTCAAGTATGGGTGTGTTGTGGCTTGTCTGATAAGGTCATAGAAAATGTATGCACTCCTCCTTTTGTATCGCAGATGTGTTGCGGTCTTAGTTTGGATGCCATTGATTGGATCAGGACCATATCTCCGCACTGAATGGAGGCATCACAGTCTGTGAAAAGCAATCATCTTATTATGGACTGCAGTGATGCACTGGTCAATTTCCTAATTTTGTAAAGCAATTTGTTTATCAGGACTTCTAAGAACACACACACACACACACACACACACACACACACACACACACACACACACACACACACACACACACACACACACACACACACACACACACACACACAGTGTTAACACACATCACTCCCAGACTTGTTCTATTTTCCCACTCATAATGCCTCTATCTGAAAGTGCAGTCGTGGATGTGAAGCATCCAGCGGCTAGACAAGGTAATTTCCTGTGGAAGTCGGCGAGGAGGTGGAGGAGGAGGATGGGGGCTTTGGAGGGGCAGTCGGCCTGCGTTGTGATGGTTGATGTGAGGGTGGGTGAGGTGGTCGAAAGAGTCAAGATTAATGAGCTAAAGGGTAAAGTTGATGTAAGCACGCGGAGGGGAGACTGAGCGAAGACGAAGGAAGTGAGCGCTGGGAGGGGATGGAGGGTTCAGGGCGGTTTGTGCATGATGTCAGTGTGGGGCACAGGTGTTTTGGGTGGGGGTGTCGGTGCAGACAGGGAGGTTTGTGTGTGTGTCATAATAGCTTACTCACTCTGTTGAGAGAATCATAAGCAGCAGGAGGCAAAGGAGGGGAGAGATGACCGGAGGACAGGAAGGAGATGAGGCAGGGCGACATGGGGGATGAGGGCACGTCATGTCAAGAGGCCTCTGTTGTTCCACAGCGCTTGAAGTGTCCACATAGTTTAGTCTAAGTCAATTAACCCGGCGGGAATGTGACTGTCAGACAGACAGAGAGGGGGCGAGGATGCAGAGAGTTAGGGGAACTTTGCTGTCATGGTTACAATAATAGCAGGGCGATTAAGGTGTAAGTTTCATTTAAATTACTGATCGAAGGCTCAAAGATGTCAAATTATCTAATATTTCACAAAAAGGTAAAGGTAAGAATTCATCTCACGACTCATCCAATTTATCCTGTGACCCTTGGGAACCACTGGGCTACGTTAACTTGACTGTGTATAAGGTATAAAATATCAGTCACAATGGCCTTTTTACAGCAGGATAAATAGTTTCGATATGTAAAGTATATTTGAAAATACTAAAGTACTTTTACTTATGAAGGATTTTAAAATGCAGGACTTCTTCCACAGCTGAGGAGAGAGAAATGACAAGGTGGTGGAGGGTCAACGGAAAGTGAGTGAGGGCGTAGAGAGAAAAAAGTCTGATGCTAATTACGTCCAGAATGAAAGAAAAACAGAAGAGACGGCGAGAATGCGAGAACAGAGACATTTAATTATAGAGTCGGGGTCATGGGAGCAGGGTGGGGTGGACGGCTGCACACCGGGGGTCTAATTCCACAACTCACAAAGCTGCGTGTATGTGTGTGTGTGCGTGTGTGTGTGTGTGTGTGTGTGTGTGTGTGTGTGTGTGTGTGTGTGCGTGTGTGTGTGTGTGTGTGTGTGTGTGTGTGTGTGTGTGTGTGTGTGTGTGTTTTCCACCTGAGGGCAGGGAGATGTCCGGCATTGGATTATATCCACTGAGACTTTAGAAATTCACAAATTAGTCACCTTAACATCGTGTCTGCTGCTCTCCTGTGCAACTCCTTCATCCAAAGGGATTGATTTTTGTCTTTGTTATCGTCAGGATCAATCAGTAACACAAAAATCATGTCTGACACGAGGATGCTTAGATTGTGGCGTATTGGGAGCCTTTAGTTTATTCTTCAGTGGTGTGGAAATTGATCTGAGACCTATTTTTTTCAGCACTCTTTACAAACACTTTAACATTTATTGAATGTACTTACAATGGTGTAAGCGTTGCCGATGGAATAATAATGCCATTGTTACTGTGGTTACCTCCACCACTAATTTGTAGTGCAGGTGAGGTGTCAGCCATTCAATCTGGCACTGGCACAGCTGCTGTCATGACAACGGTTTGCATGTTTGTGCGAGTTGTCCTTTGCGTTTATACATGTGTGTGAGCCTGTAATTACTTCAGCTTTGTGATGTTCAGGGTGAGAGGTGCCAGGTTTATGACAACAACAAATGTTCAGCTGCACATTATGAATACTAAAAAGTTGTGTGAAACATGCGCAGTTAATTAATTTTCTCCATCATCACACAGCGAATGTTTAATCGTCAATTAATCTCCTCTCTGTGTGTCTGTGTGCATGTAGGTGTGTGTGTGTGCGAGTGTCCAAGGACTTAAATTGTGCTGTCATTGTGTGCTGATGTTTTACATGTGATGAAAGGCTTAAGTGCATTTGTTTAATTAATCTATGACTTCGCTTGTTGCCTATGAGTTTGGACCCGTGAGTCAAGATTTCTACTGTTTGATTAGCTGTAGAGCATGCAGTAGGTAAAAGGCCGTCAAAGACTGTTAGAAATATAGATTATACTGTTAAAACTAAAAATCTAAAAATGTGTTTTGTTGTACAAACAGCGATCAGTAAATAACAGAAATGCAAACCTTTCATTTTAACATCTACGTGTTAGGAAAGTTAGAAATGTGGCTATAGGAAGAGGCAAAAATAGGGAATAGATAAATGACTAAAAGCGTGACAAGCATAGACAGTAGAAAACATGTACGTCATATCTGTGGTGTCACCACTGCATTTCTGAGGCTCAGGGTGTGGTGGCTTTGGCTGCCCCCAAGCTGGTAATGCAGCTTCTGCTGTGTCACAGCCAATCTAAAAATCGGCAAAGACATAGATCATTGGCGGACCTGAGGCGAGCGGAGTGACGCCTGGCTGCTCAAACAAGCCATTTGTAACAGCACATACCTGTCCATCAAAGCGGCCAGACTGTTAATTATGCACTTTCAGCCTTAATATGAATTTGAATTGAGGCTGGCTACTCGTTCTGTAGCCAGCCTCGAGTGGACGTTTCAGGAACTGCAGTTTTTTGGCACTTTCCCATTGGCTTCATTTCACAGAAACGGAGGATGCTGCTTGGTGCCAAGACAAACAAATAAAAGAAAATAAAGAAAATAAAACCGAGTATAAAAATTAAATGAGCCAGTGCCAGATAAATAGAACTGCAAATTAGTCAGTAAAATCAGATCAGAATAAATATAAACTGAATCATATATATCTTTATTTTTCTGTTAAGGCTCCATCTTAATTATTTAACTCACAGCATTTTATTTTGATGTATACAGCTGTTTTGTCGTAACACCTAATTTTATGGGTCTGTGATTCATTTCATAATTTTCTAATAGGTTTTAAAAAACAATGTAATTTGCTACTAATTATAATGAAAGAAGAGACAGTGTTTACTCGGTACAGTTCCTCAGTTAATTAATCCGGTAATTACTTACACTGCAGGATAGCTGAACAAGAATTTGAAATGAGTCTGCAGGCGATCGCTCAATTTACCATATTCAAACAATGAAGTCTCCAAACATGAATGAAGGGTGAATAAATATTTACTTTTGCTTTTAAAGCAGATGTAATCACCATTTGTTACAATAACAATGGGTTAAATGATAACGTGGAAACAATGTGCGACTAAAGGTGTTCCACATAGTGCTGCACCTGAATCTGCAGCTCCTCTCAGCTCTATAGTGATTTTCAGCTCATTGTTTAGCTTCACTCACTCTTACTGCGCTCATGGTGTTGTTTTCAGCCGCAGCAGGCAGCTGTTTTCAACAAAAATGCTTAAAAAAAAAGAAAAGCTTGACTGTACACCACCTGCTCAGCAGCAAACAGCAGACGGACACAGTTAGGATCAAGCCGGTGAATATAGTAGAGCACAGAGAGCATATAAAGAGTATTAATCAGCTAATATTTCTTCAGGAGTTGCAAAAACATTTGAACACAACTTCAAATGAATGATCATGTCGTTCTGTGACTGATGTATGTGTTAAACTATATGTTGTGTTTCTGCAGCCTAAACAGGCAAATAACTCAGTTATTTAGAAAACCCTCAAAATAAGGTTGAAACATAAGTAACGATTAGGAAACTACAGACCCATAAAAAGTGTTTTTGTCGGTTTTCGAGGCTCTGTGGATGTTAGCTATTGTTAAATGATAAAAGCACCAAATCCTGTTGTCCAAAATGATAAATGACACGTTTTGTCTACTACACTTTCCATTGTGGGACGTAGACTAATATTTTCAGTACTGAATGAAAGCATTGTATATGGAAAAATAAAGTGATTGGATATGTGTGCGTGCGTGTGTGTATACCGGCATGTCTGCTTGCGTGCTTGTGAGTATGTATGCATTAGTGTGTGTGAGCTCTGAGGGGAAATTCCTCTCTCAGGGTTGGAAGTTCTTCCTGTCGTAGAGCTGTGTTTGTACAGCCTGGCTTTGTCGGGATATCCTACCCTGCCCATGTCTGAGAGAGAGAGGGAGATAGATGGAGGGAGGGAGGCAGAGAGGGGCACTGATAAGGGGGGATAGAGGGATAGAGAGTGAGGGGTCAGTGGAGGGATGGAAAGTGGAGCAGAGAGTTTGGAGGATGGAAAGGTTGATTTCTTTTTAAACCTTCATCTAATCGATTTTGGCATCCCATCACAGACGCCTGCTGAATTAGCATAGTTCGCTGTAATCCTGAGCTTTACTGCTGATAGACTGTAGGCGAAGGGACACGACCAGACGACTAGACGGCCTGTGGCCAGAGAGGAGGGGACATTTATCATCAAGACTAATTCTCTTGTTTTCATTTTGTCTTGTTTTTTTTTTCTTGGGAAATCCCTGTTTTCTCCGTCCGTGCCAAGCTCAGACCATCTGCAGATGGCATGACTGGCAACAATCTGAAAAATCAGTTGTTTCTGCACACGAGCTCACTGACCTAAACTCTCCGAAACATCAGGCTCAGATGTTACACAGAGATCAATCCAGGAAACAGATTATACATGATGCAGAGAAAATCAAATATCCACTCAAAAACCTTCACTTCCTGGCGACAGAACAAAGCTGACACGTGTATCTGATATTTTGTATATAAACTGAAACAGTGATATGTCTCACGCAGTGTTACGGACAACTGTGAACAGCTTTTGAGAGACAGGAAGTATCCTAGAAAGAGTTCCCTTGTTCAGTTTATATTTATATCCCTGCTAAATATTTAAACAAGCTATGGTGCAGCCAAAAATTCACCACAGAGAGTCCAAACAAACACAACAAGCTGCATGACGTGTAGAGCTTCATTTTAATACATTAAACATGAAACACTAAAGGTCTCTAAACTGTGAGAGTCATTGCAGAGCACAAGGGGAAAATGTAGAGTCAAGTTGAATAATAAAGTTTAATATTTTCACAGCGTGACGTTTTGATTTGTCAAGCACACGTGTAACTAATGAGCTAATTGTAAAAAAAGTCTGCACTAATTGCTGAAGCAGAGACGTCACTAATGTTATTTGTTCCACCTGTGCTTTCCCTGCCATGACAAGTCAAAATATCTTCTGTGGAAAATTATTTATGAATACATTTAATATGTAAAATAGATTTTTGACAGAGAGGGAAAGAAAAAACGGTTAATGCCATCAAACAAACGTGTCAGTCAAACCCAAATTATTTGTTTCATTTCATTTGGACAACAGGAACAGGAAAAAACACATAAAAATAAACATGAAGTTTATGTTCTTGATAATTTGGAAAAAAATGTCTCAGGATGTTACAAACTGAGGCTGAATGACACCCTCTGTAACGGCACCCACCTGTCAATCAAAGCAGCCACGCTGTTAATTATGCATAACTATGTAAACATGTTTATTTCTGCTGTGCAGTTGGACATTTTAACATGAGGACTTATGGAGACTGACTCGTTCTGTAACCAGCCTTAAGTGGGCGTTTGAGGAACTGCAGTTTTTGGCTCTTCACTTCACAGACATGGAGGTTGCTGCTTGTGTTTTTATTCTCAACTAAGTGAAATCAATTTGCTAGACCTATTCAAAGAGGTCTATTCAAATCTTATTTTCTCTCCCAGCTGTGAAAGAAGACATAATCATACTAATAATGCCTCTCCTGTAAAATGATCACACACACACAGGGACAAGGCCTGCACCGTTCCCATTATGTCATTTCCCCGCTGTCATCACTTCAGCCATTATCTACACAAATGGCACAAATAACACGAGACGTTGTTTGTGTCAGAACGAGGTAAAAATATCACTTCATCGCCGACCGTGATCTTATCTGCCTCTTCTTTGGGATGTTTACTGTTTGATTTTCCTCTCTGTGCGTGTTGTTGTTGTTTAACCAGACGAGGAGGTCAGTCTGCTTCGCCTGGCCTCAGCCACAGACTCTGTGATTGAAAAACAATTTCTATGGTGTGTTAGCGTGTTTGTGTGTGTGTGTTTTGGAAAGATTGTCAGGAAGCATTCCTCATAGGTGATTCTCTTCATCTTTTTTACACAAATGTTCCAAATCTTATGCTGTTGTTGTGATTTTAACGTGGTAAGCAGCGGTTAGTTTGACCGCACCATACAGGAGCTCGATCTTAGCAACGGGGATTACCGCAGATACACCCTTCCTGTATCAATGACGAATATCATAACTTTACCTGGCTGATTGTTGGTGTCGGGGTGAGGAGACAAAGAGAAGAAAAGAGAAAAATCTCTGGACTTCCCGCAGGTCTTAACCTGCCGTGACAGTTGGCAGAAGATGTGGACAGAAAGGCCGATGGGAGGGAAGGGTGAGAGAAGAGGGGAGGGAAGCGGGAGGACGATTGGAAAAAATTATAAGGAGGTCTGTGAGCAGGCTAACAGTGAGGTAATTGCTTCATCATAACTGGTCTGACTGATTTTATTCACTAAACTGCCCTCCTGGAAAGTATCTCTGTACATTTACCCAGGTCACAACACATTTCACTGCATCTTTATCTGACAGCTTTAGTTACTATTCATGCACGCTCCTCATCTCTGCTCAAGTTGTGGTAGGTGCCAGCTTATGACAGAAGAAGAAGAAGGTTTACATGTATAGACCCGAAATACAACTACACACACACACAAAGGGCTCATAGACATACAAATGTAAAAAGAGATGGTGGAGTGACGAGCAGTTAGGGGGTTCGGTACCTTGCTCAAGGTCACTTCTGCAGGGCCCAGGAGGTGAACTGGCACCTCTCCAGCTACCAGTCCACAGTCCATACTGTGGTCCATGCTGGACTAAATCTCTACAGACTGAGCTACACTGCTGTCCCATTATGTTTGAACTGTACGACATGAATTTAGAGGAGAACGGTGATAAATCAGCAGAGCATTCATTCATTTTCCATGGTCGCTTGCTCTTATCAGGGTCACGGGAGGGTTGAAGCCTTCACAGGGCTGACACACACAGAGACACCCATTCATGCTCACTTTCAATAACTGTTTGAGGTCCAAAGAAGTCAAATTATAAAATATTCAAAAGAAATAATACAATTTTTGCAGAATTTATGTTTTTTTTCTTTCCTCCTTGTGACCCACTGGAGGGACCCGACTCCTAGGTTGGAAACCACTGCACTAAACTCCAAAAACTGCATATGAAGTAGTTAAAGAAGCTCTGACTCCGTGTGGAGCTAATTTTATTATAACGGTCTGCAGGATTTCGCAGTGTGACGATATAAATCATGAATACTAAACATTACTTCAGGTGAGAGGTGTAAGCCGACACTTAATGACTCCAGCTGGTCCATCTGTTGGCTACCTGCTATCTGCTGGCCTTAATGAACTGGATTCGCGCCCTCCACAGACCGGCACATCTCATTAGCACAGTGACTTCTAAGTACTATGTGTGTGAGGGGGTGTTCTTCCATCTCTTATCTTATCACCTCCTCTTTCTTTACTTCTCCCCTCTAATCTTCTCTCTACTATCTCATCATCTTTTTTTGTTTCACCCTCCTCTGACCTCTTTGTTCTCCCTTCTCCGTCACATATCTGGAAATCTGACAAAACTCCAGGAGTCCTGCAAGTCGTTATCCCACCACAGCTGCCACAGTTTCTCCCCTTCCTTTTTTCTTTAACATCCTCCCACATAATTATCCTTCCTACCCGCTTTCTCAGTCGTTTTCTGCTTTGTGCAATCACTCCGCTCACCTTTTCATTCCATCTGTTGTAAAACAGATACACTGGTAAATCCCTGACTCAGTGTTTTCTGCAACACACCAATTTTCTCTGCAACTCTTCATCTTCCCTTCACCTCCTTGTGTGTCATCTCTTTTTGCAGCCGACCCCCTGCCCTTAACCCCTCTCTCTCTCTCCACCATCCATCCACACCTCACCCATCACCTGCTTCCTCCCTCAGCACCTTGCTTCCTCTCCTTCCAACCCCTATACACTCTCACTGCAAAGACGTGACTACACATCCATGTAGCCCTTTAGGCAAAAAAAAAACCTTGTCCACAATGCTAAAGGCGGGCACAATTTGCATGACAGGCGCTGCAGCATTTCACAGAGGATGGATGGAGAAAGAGTTGTAGAGAAAAGCCTTGGTCTGAATTATTCATTGTTCGTCTATAGGATGAACAAAAAAAAAACACATCTGTCCTCTGTTATCTCTCTGGAGTGTGATATCTCTGTTAGCTCAAAGTCATCATTTGAAGATGTCCAGCTTGTGCCTGAGTCCTCTGCCTGTGTGATGCAGTGTGGCTAAATATAGTCTGACTTTATCTGTGCGTGAGGATATGAATTTTAATAAAATATACACTCTACATGCAACAACCTGCCACATCTATCCAGGATAAGCCTGTAAGAGAGAGTTAAAGAGAGCAGAATAAAGCACCTGGTGGAGTTTTTCCATTAAACTAAACAAGGTTTTTTTTGGGACATTTTCCCTCCACCAGTTTGATGCAATGCCACTTTTCTGTCTCGCTCTCTGCATGGCTGCACGTTGGGGTTGTCTTAACTCAGCACCCAGCTGCCGCCTTGGCGTGTTCGGGCAGTGAATCACGTCTGATCCGACTTTTTATATCTTCAAGGATAGAGCAAGGAAAGAAACAAGTACACTTACCGCCTATAGCATAACACATTATGTATTATGGATATAATGCCTTAAGTGTACAGGATTTAAATACGTACGGAGATCATTTACATTGTTTGACAGTAAACAAAACACATCCAGGCTACTTATTCCATGTATATCATTATATATTTGTTTGTTACTTTTGGCAAACCTGTCAAGTGTAATCCACTAACAGAGTTGCCATGTCATGTCAAAAACGGGGGTTGTAATCGCCGCAAAAGAAAGGAAAGAATCAGTTTTTGTTGTTTATTGTGATATTAAACTCAGAAAAGTCTGTTTGTGGCACATGTTTGACAGATGTTTTCTCTATGTTTCCTTCACAGAAGTCCTTCTCTCTGGTGTTGGAGGCTCTGGACTACGACAATGAAACATCAGAATCAGGTGAAGCTGCAGTTACTACTACTATGATACTGAAGAATAAAAATAAGTAAATTAATTACAGGAAACGGATCAAAAAAGCTTGTAAATTAACTTTAACCTAGTGACTAGCTCTGACTGTACTTTATCTGGACTTTAACTAGTTAGAGACTAGTTATTATCTGGGATTTTCTCTCATTCTAATTACACATTTCTAAACAAACGTCAAAAGGTCAGATCCCAGTCGTAACTCAACTTTGACTTCATTTAAAAAATGACATGGACTTCTTGCTGCTTTATTATGTTTATATTCAACCACTGCCTTGTTAATGCGGTGTAACAAACTCAACTACTAATATCACCAAATAGATTTTAAATTTTCAATTACAGAAAAAGCAACTAGCTCTTACTAAACTTTGGCTAGTGCGTTTTTTAATTGTAAAACAGATGTCAAGATGTTACTTAATATCTGTGTTTAGGCTTTCTGACCAAGTGTAGTTTTCAACAAGCAACATTTCCACTGAGGTAAACAATTCATGTTTGTTTACAAGTACATGTGGTTCAACATGGTGGAACAATGTGAAAATATCCCTTGTGTCTGTGATCATACGAGGCTAGAAGGTCTTTTATCCAGACCCTTTAATTTCCTGCTCGTCTCCTTGTTGTTTCTCCTGGTAATCAGGAAAAGCTCCATGACAGGGAATGTGAGCGGCATGCTATAAAAAGCACATACACACAGATGGAGACAGATGTTCCTATGGCTTCCTCATTCCTATCATGCCAGAGTCGTCCCTTTCATCCCACCATGCCCAGTAGTATCCAAAAGATGGCTGATATAATAAGAAACCGGGTAACTGTACCAGAGATCCTTCTCTGGGTTTGTCTCCTCTGTCCTCTTCCACTTCTCTTTCCCTCTGTCCTCCAGCGTTGTCTTTACATCTTGTTTCCATCATCTGTCGTTTCCACCTGAGCTCCTGACAGTCATTAGATTGCGTCTAAAGCCGTTTACTAGGCCGGCAGCTTAGCTCAGCCCAAACACGGGCGTCCCATAGCAGTCTCAATGGACTTATCAGACCCTGCTGCTAATAAGAAAGGATTACCCAGCACGACTGTGCCTTCTGAAACAGTCCTTGGAACTGAGAAAATATGATGAAAGTATGACCTTCGGTGAGTTTTATTTAAATAAAATCGAGTCCCATTGTCTGTTAACGGATAATTCCAGTTTGTCACAATGTTTCCACAGCTATGGTCCTCATTTTATTGGTTATGACATCATTTAATTTAACAAAGTAATTGCTACATCTGGCGACACGATGGCCTCGCCACAACAAAGAAACAAAGAAACACACGCAGGTAACACAGATTGTAAACAGGCCAGTTTAATCTGATTATTTAAAATCCTTCGTTTGGAAGTAAAACCGCAAGTGAGTGCATCTGAAATGTTGGTAATGATCCCTCATTGTCTCACTGCACATGAAAACTGTACCCAAAACTACTGGTGCAGTTAAATTTTATTTAATTAGACATGGGCAAATACATAATTTAAATGTAAATTTTATTTATAATGTGCCATATCATAACAAAAGTTATGTCATGACACTTTCCATACAGAATATAATTATTATTAATATTAGTTTACAATTATTTACAGAGACTCAACACTACTATGAGCAAGCACTTGGCGACAGTGGCAAGGAAACATTTCCTTTTAAGAGGCAGAAACAGAAGCAGCTCAATGGTGGGTGGTAATCTGCTGTGACATATCCTGGTATTTAATCCTTCCTCATTGATAGATGGATAAATTCAGGGTGGACAAAATAATAGAAACACTGCAGACCATTAAGTTGCCTAAACACCTCAACAAAAAATTTTTTTTTTTCTGCTGTGAAGTTGGACATTTTAAGATTGGGTCTTATGGAGGTTGACTCGTTCTGTAGCCAACCTCAAGTAGACATTTGAGGAACTGCAGGCTTTGGCACTTCTGCATTGGCTTTCCTGCATTAGACACTAACAATAAAATGTATGCACAACTGCTCAGGATAAGTGAAATAACATAGAGGTGACAGGAGTATTTAAGAGGCCACAGACTAATATAACAGGCTTAACTTAACAATTAAAACATGGTTTTATAAAATAAAAAAGACACAAAATGAACAAAATATTGCAACAAATCTAAAAGAAGAAGTTTTGAGCAATGAGCAAGAGGAAATTAGTTGTGCGTGATAAACGAGGCCCTGGAGGTTTGTTTCAAACCAGTTCATCTCTTGAGTTTCTTTGCCTCGTCTGACTTGACGTGACATCACCATGCAGATCTCAGCACTTAAACCTTGTAGAGCCTCTTTGTAAACAGTTTAATATTTATGTTTGCTGTTGTTGAAAACAGACTGTCCCATAAAAAGGATGCTCATACGAGCATGTGTGCACACTCACGCTTACCCTGCATACGGAATACTGTTATTACCTTACCTTAAAACATCAGTATTTTCATTGTCTCTATGTTTTTCCTTCTGCTCATGTATTTATAGGGTCATTTCGAGTCCACATTTGCTGCTGTGTTCACCGACGTTTCAACTGTATTGACATAGCACTCACAGCCACAAAATTGCCACCACCACCACCACCACCACTGGAGCGAGAAAGTGAAATTCAATATTAGTCATAATCCAGACCAGCTTGTCTATAAAATTTAAGACACATGGTTTTCTCCAGATGAGAATATTTTCATGGGGACATCCTGCACTCACATTGAAAACAAAAACAAAGACTTCTCTGAGAATTACCCACATTCATCATTCAATATAAGGGAGACACAAACACCATCCAGCTGATATATTGGCTTCCATACACTCGAGAAAGATTGGTTTTTGAAGTGAACCTTTTTATCCTTATGAACCCGTTTTTTGCTGTTTAAGGGAAACACAACAACACAACTACAGCAACAATGTGTTTGTATTTAATAATCTCTTTTTCCATTTTAAAGGTTCTTTGTAATCTGGTTTTGATTAAAAAAAACAAACAACAAATGGCCTTTTTTGTAAACCTTAAGTGCATATTGCTTTAAATAATGGCTGTTATATCAAGTTTCAAATTTCAGGTTTATTTGTCTGGGTTAACTCAGGGTCAACAATACAATGAAATGCGTTGGACAAGAAGAACCGGTCAGCTCAGCATTAGGAGCACTGATTGTGTAAAAGAATTACATGTGCAGGGTATAAAGTAAGTCAATGAGTAAAATACAATACAAAAAAAAAAAGAATAACATAAAATATTCTTCAAATTCAAGAGATGTAATGTCATTTGCAAGTAAAAACATGTTTTATACAGCAATTAAATTCTTATTTGAAAGGAAAAAACAGAGTACAGTCAAAAATATAAAAATTTAAATATACATAAAAAATAAAATACAGCTGAAAGTGCAGAACAGTGAAAAGTTAGGTTTATACTAAAATAATTAATATTAAAAAACATGTATGAACGCTGCGCTGGACAAGGTTGTGACTGTGCATAAGGGGGGTGGGGTGGGTGGTATGATATTCTACAACTACTTTTTAGAGAGAGCAGTTAGACATGTGCTAATAATTTATTTAAAGTAATTAACAGATTCACTGAATTACTGTTCTGAGATTTCTGTCAAAATACATCAGATATGTTGGAAATTAGTTGCTGAAAACACGTGAAAAGACTTTAAATGTATTTTACTGAAATGTGTAGTTAAAAGTGCAAACAGTTTATCAGTCCAGGATTTTGTGGGCGGTCCTAAAGGGTGGCTCGATGACACGCTGAGGCCACCCTGAGGACACGCCCCCACAGTCCTGGAGCTGAGAATCATTTTTACCTGATTTCGACTCCTAATTTCATAAACTTGACGATATTTTTAATCATTCAAATTTGACTGGGTGGTTAATAACACTTTCTTCTTTAGTCTGACAGACTCAGAACACAAATTTATTCTTACTTTACACAGACTTTGAAGTCATTTTTTTCAGTGTTGCAATTAAAATTAAATTGCACCCTGAATGAACTCGAGGACTATCGACACTAAATTGTTATTTGAAGAACTGAAATAGGTTCCCCGATGGCATCGCCATGAAGAACCACTTCAGGTTCTAACTTGAATCTTTATTTTTAATGGTGTATTTCTGCTGTATTGATTTGTCCTTTCAGGTGATGTGGAATAACAAATCAAAAGGAGGTGTTTTCTCTCCTGCAGTGTTCCAGCCAGAATCAGGCTGTGGGGGGAAAATCACCTGAGGCCACACAAAGAGATTTAAGTGTTTTTGCTACCCGCAGACACGATTCCCGGGTGTCTGCTGCTTATATTTGCTTTTCTGTAAAGTGTCAGTAGCAGCTCAAGGCTTCATTGCCTTTTTTATTATTATATTAAATCAGAAAATATGTAGTCATGGTTTCCACAAAACACTCCACAAACCTCACACATTTAGCAAGTAAATAAGACGCTCAACGGCATACATCAACACACAGCAATTTGAAGTTGTCCATGCACTTTGACACCCAAGAAACTATTAAAGGTTTTCACACATTCTCTTTTCACACATTCTCTCCTCTAATTATATGAGCGAGTCTCTTAAATACAATATAAGATGCCATCTCCTTTATTCATACATGAATCAAGGGTACGTTCATTTTTCTCCAAGACCAAGCATTTCTATCCAAAATGACAATGAAGGTACAGGGCGACAAGGACACGTTAGTGCAGCAATAAGTACTGCCCGCATTGAATCAAGTGACAGTTCAAGGAGAGGAAGAGATTGAGCATGTCCAGTTTTGGTAGAGTTAGGAGAGCAGGTACTCTGAAGAGCTGGGTCTTCAGGAGTTTTTTTAAGGTAGGAACTGGTAGAGCGTTCCAACAACAAGAAAAGTTTGGATTGCCTTGAGTGTATGGATGGCAGAGCCTGCTGCCGCGTTATGGATCATCTGAAAGGGTTTCACTGTGCAGACTGGGAGGCCCTTCAGGAGGGCGATACAGCAATCTAATCGTGAGATGACCACAGCCTGTGTGAGGAGTTGAGCAGCATGTTGAGTCAGGCCTAATTTTTCTTCTTGTGAAGTGCAAAGTGGCACGACCGAGCAACTGAGGCAACGTGATCAGAAAAGGTTAGTTGGTCATCGAGCATGACTGCTAATTTTCTTGCTACCCTGGTGGCGGCGCGGTATGAGATATGAGAAATCATACGAGCTGACATTGATGTCATGGTGCAAATTGGTTGGGCTGGGAGGAGCAGCAGTTCCGTGTTTTGAGAGGTTTAGCTGGAGATGGTGTGCCTTCATCAATGTGGATATGTCTGAGAGGGATTCAGGAGGATTCAGTGTCATCTGCATAGCAGTGATACGAGAAATCATACGAGTGGATAATCAGACGCAGAGAGGTGGTGTAATTAGTGAAGAGAAGAGGCCCCAGCAGTTGACAGTCCCATACACAATGATACAGAGTACCCTTGTCTTTGTGTGTGCGGGACATCAGAGCACCAACAGCCTCTTGTATGTCTTCTTGAATATACAGTTTCCATGCCTCTAGGCTGTCAGTGGTGGACTTTTTATCATATGACATCAAAGCTGTATCCAATAAAGAAATCTGTCTTCTCTCCACACGGCTTCTTGTTGCTCTTTTCCATCTTCCTCTCTATTTGTGCTCACTTGTCTTCTCATCTAATCATGTTAGAGAGGAAATCAGACTCTGTTATACACCTTCCCTGCCGCCTGATAAGGTTTTTTTTCTCTCCACTCCTCTCGCTTCTGCTGTTCTTGTCTGAGCAAAGAAATGATTACGATGAAATTAACCCTTTGACATGCTAGAGTCATAAAATAATGAAAAACCCACAATGCAGCGTGATGAGCGCTTGGAAAACCTGGCCCTCAGATTTGATTACAGGCGTAGGCCGGCGGTGGAGGAACGGGGGGCAACGGCTGAGCTAACAGGGCGTATAGCGACCACTCCGGTCACTCCTCTTTTACTCTCTTAAACACACACACACACACACACACACACACACACACACACACACACACTGGCCAGTATGTGCCTCTGTTTTCATTCCTTTGTGTCAAACCACAGTGATCTCATCTCTCCATCAG
Source organism: Collichthys lucidus (assembly GCA_004119915.2). NCBI lineage: Eukaryota > Metazoa > Chordata > Actinopteri > Sciaenidae > Collichthys > Collichthys lucidus. The sequence continues at coordinate 13,309,055 of CM014090.1, forward strand.
GTGGTTTGCAATGTGTGTGCCCTAATAGCTTCCTCCCTTCCTCTTTGGCTCTGTTTGCCTCTGTCCGTCCCACACACACACTCATACACACACATACACACACCCTGCACACCCTGTACACCCGGCCACACCGCATCGCTGACTTACATCCAACAAGGCCTCCCTTTTCTGCATTACTATCTCGCAATCTCTCCCCTTATCCTCACCGCCATCTCTTAAACACACACATACATACAATGAGACACACTGATATGTCCACACACACACATTATTCTCTGTGCTTTGTGTGTGTTAATACCCTGTCAGAGGAGATTATAACTGAGTTGGGGTTGACAGTGCCTCTGGAAAATCCCCTCCGGGGGTCAGGAGCAGCCGCTGGCCCCGGGGGGCCTCGTCTGGTTCTCTCTGGTGTTCAGGCTGGGCTCTCTGTCTTCACTGCAGACCCAAGACCTCTTTTCTCTGGTTTAATAGTCGGCCTCTGTCTCCATCAATATTCATTATGTACTGTGTTCACGATATTTGATGCCAACAGATAAAATTCTGGGTAGATTAAGGGATGATAGTTCTTTATAGTATACTAGTCATAATACTCATCATGACCCTACCATTGAAAATGCATCCTTTCTTTCTGACCTGTCCTCAAAATACCAGGCTCACAAGAAAACCCTTTTTGGAGACAATGATGATTGTGATATGAGCCAAACTTAAGCCGCATGTCTAAAATGAATTGGTGCCAAAACAACAGTTTTCATTTACATTTGTAACATTTGGCTGAACGAAAAGAAATCATGAAACTTTGGCATCACTTCAAAAACATTAGTCCCACATCAGCGGTATCCATTTGAGAAAAAGCCACACTCTTGTTTATTCTTGTTTTCACTTCCTCGATTTACCTTGGCCTTTTCTTGTGCTAAATAATTAGTGCGATCCTCCATTTGTCTACATTTAACTTCTCAAACATCTAAGAAAAAACTAAATATTTTGCAGTTTTCGCCAGTAGCAAACACTTCCTCTTCTTCTTCTTCTACTCTTTTCCTGCTACGCCTGCAACATAGTGGCGAAACCTGGTCTGCACAAGATCATAGATGTTGTTTAATTTGACCTGTGATATATGTAAATAAAAAGGGTTATCCTAATGTAAAAGAGAAATTTGAAGCTGTCCTGATTGATATTTTGAGTCTTAAAAGTCTGAAAAAGTCTTTCCTTCTTCTCTCGTCCCTCAGGTCAGTTAATTGAGCGAGTCCTCCTCTCCTCCATGTTGAACCCCGGTGAACAGTGGCAAACATACCGTCACCATGGACGGCATCTAAGCTTGGAGTACCGGCTTCGCTTTCGCTGTGATTCAACCTACTACGGACCTTTCTGCAACAAGTTCTGCAGAGGCCGCGATGACTTCTTTGGTCACTTCAACTGTGACCCCAGTGGCTCAAAGGTCTGCATGGAGGGCTGGACGGGACCAGAGTGCAAAGAAGGTGAGAGAGGAAACTTAAATCCGCAGTAAAACACACCAAACGTCCTGTGTAAATTTAGAAAAATGTGTATCAAGAAAAAGATCTAAGTGGCTTTGAAAGAGGGTTCATTGTTGGTGTACGGGCAACAAAAGCTTCAGTCACAAAGGCTGACCAACGGGCTCGTGTTTCTACAAAACTGTAATCGACAGCATGTGTTTGATGACTGTGATGCTTGTGCATTAGTGTGATATTTAGGAAAAAACAAAAGAGCAACTCTTCCTCAGGTGACTGAGGGACGTCGATGCGGGACATGATCAGACTGAACAGTTTGTTGACAATTACACAGAAAGGATATTATAGTAGGACAAACTGCTCGTTAAGATTAATGCACATTTGAGAGTTCAGTGGAGCCAAAAACCATCAGCACTGGCCTACAGAGATGTGGAAAAAAGCGATATGGTCAGATGAGTCATCCCTCACTATATCCTTGATAAGAGGCCTGAATGTTTGACCCCAGCAGTGAGAGGATCTGGTGGCTTTGTCGTACTGTAGGGGCTTTTTCTCTGTCGTGGTTTGGGTCACCTTAAAGGGAAGAGTCACTGCAAATTAATACAAAGGTATGCTCAGTGATCACATTCATCCTGTGATGAAACATTCATATCCTGATGGGACTGGTCTCTTCCAGGATGATTATACTCCCTATCCATAGGGCACGAGGGGTCACTGAGTGGTTTGATAAAAATGGTGTTGAATCAAATGTTATTACACTAGATCTGAACCTGACAAAGCGAATTGATAGGACCATATTGTTGGAAGCATATTTACAGATTTTAAAGCACATAAAAGACCAAATCTGAGCAAGTTAAAAAAGCCTGCCGGGCAAAGCACTAAGCTTCTGGGATTTGAAGTTGTGTGGAGAACGGACCAAAACAACATTGTGCCCTTGATGTGCCCAGTAGTGTTTCCCAGTTAGACATCGCTCTCCACCACCATCATCAAACCCACAAATGAAGAATATCTTTTGGAAGAATGACGTTCCAGAGGCGTGGTTACCCAACACCTTACGAGACACCTCAGGTTTCCTCAGGAAGGAAAATGTTTGTTGTTAAAGGTCACTGATGACAAAAATTGAAACATGTTTTTTTACTTTTTTTATTTTTCCACTATCTTTTGATGGGGGTTTCCTTTGTAGCGATCATTTCCAAGGTTTCTTGAAAGGTTTTTTCCATGAGCGTTTTCTTGTTTTCCTTTCTGATGTCGGCCACTGAAGCCCTTTGAGGGCTGTTAAAATAAACTTGACTGACGCACTATTGTCATTAGCTTCAATAAATAGATCACTTACCAACCTGAAAGGTGTAGCCATCAAATAACTCCTCGAACAACTGAGAATCAGCCTCATGAATGTCCAACGTACAAACATTCTTCAGCTTCCGTGGACGGTGTGTGTTATTCTGCATCTGCGCCTGTCTGTGACTCATCAGCTGGACGACCTCACTGCGTGACCTCGGAGCGCTGCCATCGTGTTGCGATGGTAAAAAAGTGAATGGAGGAAACCAGAGTGGAAACCATGGGAACCCTGAAGGACACGCAGCTAGTTTACGGACATCCTCACTTCATCTGACTTCCTCCTCAGCAGGTCGTTGATTGGACTGCAGAGAAGCAGGAAGTCTGAAAAATTAGTCAGGGGTCCCTCTGTTACCGCCTGCAGGTTAATGACCATGATGAAGTTCAGGGAGTTTTTAGTCTTCACGGCTGGAAACTTTTGAATACCTTAACTTAGTTCAAGTAAATAATCTCACAATTAAAGAACATTTTTAGGTTTTTTTCTCTGTCTTATACTACAGTACGTTATGTCTGGGATTATTAGATAGATTTTAATGTCCAGTAACTTAACTGATTTGTGATTCATAGTTAACATTTCATAATCTCTAATAGCACTTTGTTTGTGTGTGTGCATGTTTTGTTCACAGCCGTGTGCAAACAGGGATGTCATCAGGTCCACGGCTCCTGCACTGTACCTGGAGAATGCAAGTGAGTCCAAAGATTTAACAAACTTTTCTCATTTTCACTGTAGCCAAATTATGTCATTTCAACACACAACAAATAAGGTTACACAGGATGCACCAGAATCCAGCAGAATTTAGCAGCACAGTACAGTGTAAAGCCAAAAGGCAATACTGATGTTGTTTTTGAACCTCAGCCTGAATTATATGTCTACTGTCGGGTTGAAATCGTGTGGGTTTTAAATCCTGCAGCAGCAGGCAGGTGCCTGTGGGTTTCACTAAAATTACTTCACAAATGTTGAATTTAAAAGCTGAATATAACCTGTGAATTAGTAAATCTGTTGTAAGTATACATGTTTTTTTCCCCCCAGTCTAGTTCTGCTGTGGCAGAAACCCACAGGTTACAATTCATGTAACAGTTATATAAACTAACTTCAGCACAGGTTTAGGAGGCGATTTGTGATTCTAGACCACATGCTCCAAAAAATAAGGGGCAGAAGACTTGTCCAGGGCTATACTAACTTAGTTCATAGTTAAGTAGAGCTAGTTTTTATACAGATCTCTGTATAAATATGAAGCGTTATCATTTATTTATGGACTCACAATGAAGATAAATCCCCTTTTTAATCCCAAAAGTTTAAAAAAAATCAATTCATTCCTCCACATACCCATAAGTGGCTCCAGATCAGACCAGAATCTGACACTACAAGAGGATCTGGCAGCCAGACTCCCTCTCGAATCTGAAGAGACTTTGGTTGTTTATTTGTGTGTCGCTGTCGTCTCTTCCTAAAGCTGGCTGCTGACGCTGGGGTCTTTTAGGCAGGGAGTCCCTCCACTAATAATAATAATAATAATAAATCACACTAACTTCTGTAGATATCTCTGCTATAATTCTGTCCCAATCCTACATATTACCCACAGTGTGCACATAAAGTGACTAACGGAAGTGATTCAACACAATCAGCTCTAGGAACGTGACATGAACTCACTGTACTTCCTCTTCAGGTGTCATTATGGTTGGAAAGGCCCTCTGTGTGACCAGTGTGTGACGTTCCCCGGCTGTGTGTACGGCAGCTGCGCCGAGCCTTGGCAGTGCGTGTGCGACGTCAACTGGGGTGGACTGCTGTGTGACAAAGGTCAGACATGATGAATGTTTGGAAGAAAGAATGAAGGAACACCTGGATATACTAACACAGGGATTTAGTTTGTGTTTGTGTTGATCTGTTTCCCTTCTTCTTCTTCTTCTGTTTAATTTAATATCCCAAACAATGTGGCTGGAGTCAGTTGTATCGGGGCTGTCTTCGCTTTGACTTCTCAAAGCACAGACAATCACATTTTTGTCGCAGCAGTCTCCATAACTTTACAAAACAACACAGGCACAAAAACCACCAGATTTACTTACTAAAACATCTGGAAAAACTATTTGACATCTGCACAGACTCTTTATCACCACTGACAGTACAAAGAATGCCGCAAGGTCACCCACAGGTTTCTGAAGAGCCATTTTGAAGTTCTGAGTATTTTCAGAGTGCCACGTTGGCAGTCCTGCCCCTACTGCTTCTCGGCTAATCTAACACTCAGCAAAGACGTGGGTTGTTTGTGGACCTGGGTGTTCAAACTCATTACAACAGAGACATGAATCTATCGCTGAGCCAAACTCTCAGGTACATCATTGACCGAGGACGCTGAGCCAGTGCTGATCATCACATCAGTGTATTTATTGCTTCTTGTCTTGGATAACAGCACATTTTCTCATATTGGAATTTTTGTTTTATACAGCAGCTAAACTCGTCTGCGTCATCTGCATAAGGATGAAAGAGGTTTGCTGTGTCTGCCTGTCTGTGCGTTTGACAGAGACATTGTGTGTATTTTGTTTGTCAGGTGTGGTCGTTCACACCTTCACAGGCAAGGCGTACTGATCCTCTGTATGAGATAAGACACAGCTCCCTCGGGGCTTCACCTTCCTCAACTTTTCCCACCGCTCTGTAGCTCCTCCAACATTATCCTAGCCTACCTCCCACCTCTTCCCCGGTGTGGGAAGCTGGGATCCGGGAGCCAAACGAGTGCCCACGGGACGCTTGTATTATGCAGAGGAAAGGCGATAGCCTTGGGTAAGGTGAATGTGAGCGGGGCTGGGCTGGGCACTCTTAGCTAGGTGGGGTCCTGAGCTGTTTCTGTGTATTCAGAAAGTCTGTAAAGAGCTGTGGTGAGACAAAGAGACTGTAGGCACAGAGGAGATCATTAGAGAAAGCAAGGCTTTAATCAGCCTTAACACTGGAGACAACAAGCCCTGCAGCTACTGGCCTGCACAGTCAGCACACTGAGCCAACCTGGATACACTTCAGGCTCTGTGCAGTGTGTGTGTGTGTGTGTGTGTGTGTGTGTGTGTGTGTGTGTGTGTGTGTGGTGCACTCTCTACCTTGAAAGTCAAACTGAAGTTAAGCTACAAATGATGTATCCTCATTCTTTTCTTCCATTAATACTTTATTTCTCTGGGGCTCTGTGCTATAAACTAAAACATAAAATCAGACTCCCATGATATTTTCTGATGTTTCAGATCTGAACTACTGTGGCACGCACCAGCCCTGTATGAACGGTGGGACGTGCACGAACACAGAGCCAAACGAGTACCAGTGCGAGTGCCAGGAAGGTTTCAAAGGACGCAACTGTGACATTGGTGAGTTTGGCTGCACCGTATGAGCCCCCGAGGACTGACAAATGAAATTAAATCAAATGCAGGTTGTTTGTCTACACATCAGTCTGTTGTTTTTTCTCTTTTGTAATGACTCCATCATCTCCTCTCTCTCCGTCCTCTCATCAGTGGAACATGCATGTTTGTCGTCTCCATGTATGAACGAAGCCACCTGTGTGGAAGACCCAACGGGCTTCAGCTGCATCTGTACCAACAGCTGGACCGGACACACTTGCTCTGAGGGTGATTGTCGCTGACACACACACACAGTCACACACGACTCTGAGCTGAGGGGCTGGGCAGTGTGAGATTGTCTGTGATGGGTTGTTATTGGATCAAAGCCAGTGAGTGACTCTAATCAATCCAACAGAGGAAGTTAAATTAGCCTGAACACAAACAGTATCAGCAGCAATCAGTGGTCTGTCTTGTTCTCTGTCTGGCTTTGTGCGTGTGCATTTAAACACATGATTACATTCACAAGAAAAGACGATCTTTGATCAATGGAACAGAATTCACAGTGGTTTTTTTTAATACAGTGAATCATTTATTAGTCTTACACCATCCAGATGAGGCAGATTCAGGTTCACAGCAGAGTGTGTCACGAGCATCTCTGGAGGAGTGACTACTTTGTGATTAGACCGGTGTAGCTGTAGCTTCACGTGTTAACGAAATGAGGAAAACACTGAATCTGAAGTTGCTCCTGAAGCAGTGAAAAACAGTGAATTCCTACTTCTGAAGATCTGAAGACGATAGAGGAGTTTTGTCCCTTCTGCCATAGTATCTCCCACAAAGCAGCCCGGTAACCACCATGTGTGTGAGCTATGGATATGGGATAAGCATGGAGAAATGTGTTGTGTCAAAGTTTATATCTGTGGCTATGTTGTGGTGTTTCTATGTGTCTGTGCACCTGTGTATTCATGTGCGTACGTGAGGCTTTGTACAGACTGCAGCAACAGATTTCCTTCTAAGGACAACAAAGTATCTATTCAATGAAACACAAAGCAGATGTTCCTTATAACTAATGAATAAAATTTTAAAAATCCCCCCGAAAAATCAAAAAGTCATGCTGCTTACTTAGAACAAAGAACAATAGTTGTTAGTTGACTATAGAGTCTTCTTCCCGAGGGTGAAACTATCACAAGTACCAGCACAAACTTTAATCCTATTTATGAGAATATGTGCAGCAACATCCGGTTCTTTCGTCATGTTTGTGTGTGTGTGTGTGTGTGTGTGTGTGTGTGTGTGTGTGTGTGTGTGTGTGTGTGTGTGTGTGTGTGTGTGTGTGTGTGTGTGTGTGTGTGTGTGTGTGTGTGCATGGGAAAAAAAAGTTGTTTTGGGCCAAAACGTCTGCCAAATATATGTAATGTTATCAGACTTTGTTTGGTCTGCGTGGAAACCGAGACCACTGTTAAACATAAACCAATACACACTGTTCAGAACGGGATTGACATGTTTTTGTTGGCTTTTATCTGCAATAACATTAGTTTACTGTACAGTACTTGGATGTTTCTCTTAAAACTATGCAGGACTAGATGTAATAATCGAGATAATCTGCTCCAAGAGAGATGGAGAGTTTACTCTGGCTCTGTGAGCACACTAATCTTTATTATACCACATAAGGAACTCTGAGATTATGATGTGTATTTTTAGATGGCAGTTAAGATTTTTATCTTTGTCATAGCAAAAAAACATTTTTCAGTTTGTATTTGCTTGAACTTTGAGAACTGTTGGCGTCCTGAAATAACCTGATTTCATAACCATCGTGTAAACAAGAAACACGGTTCCTGTAATCGTGGTAAAAGATCTGAGAAACTTGGTTATCGCAGCTAAATTTCTGCTGAAGACGTCGGCCTCTGTTGACAGGTTTTATAAAAGTGCATGTTGCAAAGGACTTAACACGGGGGGAAACAGTGACAACAGTGTGGAGGGATGATAGAAGAAAAATCATTAAACATAGTGGTGGAGATGATTTTTAAGTCAAGCTCTGGAAAGCTGTATTCCCATGATCCCAATCCCATAATCCAAGCACACGAAGACACAATTTGACACTGTTTGATGTGTCTGGATCTTGATCCCCTGGTACATCAGCTTACAGCAAGCCCTCACACCTCAGAAGATCCCCCACTTTCATGTTTATGAAGCGTGGCTAAAGGTCAAACGTGTTTTAGGTTGCAGAGTAACGGCTGAGCTGTCACGAGTCTTTATGTGTAGAAACATGTGTATACAGTAGGTTGTGTTGTGTGTGAGAATGTGTGAATGGCTACAGGTGAGATTGGATCATACAGGTTATGGTCTGTCAGAGCTGCGTGTGTAAACAAGCAGCGTTCCACATCCTCTGCTTTCACCTCCATCTGGATAAACAGCGCTGCAGGCCGGTCACCGGCATGTAAACACAGGAAAACCACAGAAGAGAGGGAGAGAATGAGAAGAGACGGACAAATAGAGGAATGAAGGGATAGTTTATTTTGTTGCTGTCTTGATTAACAGTCAAAGAGGCAGTCTATCTCTGTCTTCGTATGTGTTGTGGGGGGTTCTCTGGGGAATACACAGCGAGAAGATTGTCAGGCTTGCAGGGAATGACGACCATAACCACAACACAGCTCTGCTTTCAGACAAGATTTATATATATAACAGATATTAATTAAAGGCTTCTTTATTTGTTGTGAATTCTCCATCTAGTTTTGGGAGAAGTGCCTTGCTTGGCTCGGGTTATTATTGCTCGGGGTTGGAGTTGGGGTCAGGAGGATGGAAAATGGTTGTTCTGCAGGGTTAGGTAAATTAAAAAAGGTTATGAGAGAGACAGAGCGAGTGATGTATACCACAGAGTCACTGCATGGGAAAAGTTATGATGCCACTGCTGCACAAATATGCCATGTGTAATGAGAAGTTATGCATGGTTAAGACCTTAAAACGAGGGCTTCTCTCTGTCTGTTTGTGCTCGTTTTCCTCATATTCCCTCCATTTCTTTATCTGTTTTTAATTCATTTTCAGAGGAGCAGAACCAAGCATGGCAGCTCCATTTTTTTTAATTTCTATTTAGCTCTGTCTCTCCCGCCATCGTCCTTTATTTAAATTCGCTCCATTCCCTCTGGGAAAGGTTTAAGGTGTCAGCCACGTATGTGCTGCAGATGATTATATTTATCACTGTTTGCACAGAAACCACAGCAGCAGAAAAGAGAATGAAAACACAGGCTGCAAAAGCATCCGCATACCAATGCTGCACTCCAGATCACACATGTCCACATGGTGGCATCACACACATTTACACACACACACACACACCCATCTCTTTGATATTCACACACACATTCCCATTACACAGACCAGTAGTTCATGTACAATATTTTCTCTTTCTCCTCCCAGCGGTGAGGCAGTGTGATCGGAGCCCTTGCGGACGTGGAGCGACATGTCAGGAGGCCCCTGGAGGTTACCGGTGTCTCTGCCCACCTGGATGGACCGGCAGGACCTGCCAGCTGGGTCAGTGGGTCATGAGTTAAACATGTGTTATGTTGTATATTTACATGAAAAGGTCACTGCATCTGAATAGCTGCTTATGCTGCTTTTTATATAAAAAAAATATGGACAAACATTTCTAAATCATGGTGATAATACTATCTTATGTTTTCAAATACAAATTTATATTCACTAACAAAGACCACACCAAGTTATGAATATAAATGTTTTAATAAGAAAGGTTATTTGCATATTCTGGATGGAGGTGAAGATGATGTATTAGTAATTGACAATTTTATGTAGCTGCTGTTCAGGAGCTTATAATTGGCAATCCTACCAAGTTATTGAAGGTTCTGTTTCATGTAGCCTTGGCCTGTCACAATATACTACACAATTACCACAATATTTATAGAAAATTTTAAATAAATAAAAACCAACGCTCAGTCTAATTCGTCTTTAACTTTGAATGTGTTCTGTAACACCCACACACTATGTTGAAGTTCGAACCACAAAGAAATGGAAATCATTTTAGCTGCACTGGTTTATTTAGACGATATTCGTGTAATATGTTTATTATTAACACATTGTAAATACTGCATTTTTAATCAGTCAATATGTCAGTGTATTACAACACCCCTAATGTAGTTTGAATGGTTTAGTCAAAGTCACTCTACAGATATTTGCCATATTGTGACATACCATTGTTACCGGTTTTGAAGCCATGACAAAAACAAGGGAGATGCAGATTATGGGCAATAATTAAAGTAATTCATTTTTTTATCAAATTAAACAACAGAAAAGTCTAAACAGAACTAAACAAAGTATAGGATGAGGTGTTTGCATTGAGGAAAGAAACAAAATAATGCATGGCAAGAGAGAGAGAAATAAGTTATAGAGTTGTGTTTCCAATATGGTAATCATGCTGCTGCACTGAAACACAAAAGTAAACAGGAGACCGCCACACCATACATACATTGATATTTGAAAATATGTCGGAATAATATTAATATTGTGATGTTTGTTTCAGCCATGTTGACTAGTCATACGTAAAAAAAAAACTAACTTAAAAGCAAGACAGAGACAATTTAATGCCACAACTACTATATGTTCTGAACACCTTAATAAATAAAATATAAATATTTGTTCTAAGTCTAAGCAAAGACAGTAACGTTGGTGCAAAGCGATTTTATCTGAGTGAAATGCTGCTGATGTTTAGCATACTGGGGCTTCTGTGCAAGTTTTTCATAGTTAAAATATATATCGCTCCAGTTGTTTATACAGTTTTATATTCATGAGAAAATATGATATTTATCGTCTTAAAAAACAATATATTCATGTGATTTTTTTTAATCCTCCAACAAGCTTGATCGGTCACAGCTGTAAAACACAGCTGGTTTCAAAGCCTGTGTTTCAGCAATACGGCAATAAGTGATTATGATTTATAATATGAAATGAAATGTGCATTTAAAGCGCAAATTAAAGAGGCAAAAAGAGCCGACGGCATATTAATTCTCCCATTAGCCCGTCCTGACTGGGAATCAGTTCTCTCTAAATGCACTGTAACGTCTCTTTGTGCTGCATTCGCTCATATTGACAAGTAAACTCCCAGAGGGTTGTTGTGTTAGATAGTACAGCAGAGGGAATATTGTGTAGGATCGGGTCACACACACACATAGAGGACATATTATATACACATACGGAGGCTTGGGGGTTATGAAGTAAAAGACATATTTCAGTTTGACAGCCTCTCCTGCTCCTCTGTGTTACAGTGATATGTCACTCTGACACTTGATAATCCCCCATAGTTCCACCTCACAGGTCAGTGACTCACTGTATATCACACACACACACACATACACACTGTTCAAACACATGTGATAAAACTCTTTATAGCCTGAAGTGAGAGGCAGAGCATCAGTAGTTCCTCAAATAGTGAAAAGCAATTATACTTTCTATCAGTTTCACTCTTTTATTAGCCGGCTTCTGTCTGCACTTTCTTTCTCCAGATTCCCGGGGCCTTTCCCATAGATAACACCTTCACACACACACACACATATGCGGTGCAAAATCCTAATAGGCCTCTCAGTGACGGTAACAGGTTTAGATTACCTATAACAGACTGAATACTTCCTTTTTATTCATTCAGCATTTCTTTCTAAGCCCCTTCCTCTCTGCTATCAGAGCCAAGCCCTCGGGGGGTTCCTGGCTCTTACACTCAGTGTGAGGGTGGGAATAGGCACATGTAAACTCAACAGAAGCAGCGGCACATCTGGGGGGAGATTTATGCATAAACAAAAAGATGTAAGAAGATGCTGTGAGGCATTATTTTGAATCCGCTGTGCATTTGTAAGCATAACATCTGACAAGCACTCCGTTGCTGAGGGTTGGTGTGCGTGCTGCTGGCGTCTCCACTTCACATTTCAGCTCAAGCATCCACTTCAAATTTAAAATTTAACTTCAAGATCATCTGCAGCCCGGGAGGAGACGCACATGATTAGATTCAGCAGTTTAATTACTGCTGTGCTGTGCGAGTGTTCAGCAAACAAGATTAGGCTGACATTTTGTCTTAATGATATATTGTAAGATCAAATTTTATAAATTATTTTTCTCAGGTTTAGTGAGATAATTGGCCTAATTTAATTAGTTATACCTGTGTATATTTTGGTGGTATCATTCAGAATAGGAACTATATTTTATGGTACACCTTGCCTGTTACCCAGGGGATTGATGTGTTGATATATCACAGTTTGTCAGTCCTCAGTTGTCCTGACCACGTTTCACAGAAGAAGCTGTTCCCCCAAAACGTATTTAATTTAGTAAAAGTCAAGTTTATATTGAACGCTCAGTATTTTCCTGTATAAATAACTGCCAGAACAGCAATCTGTAAGACAGAAAGGCTACACCTGTTTCTGCCTGAGGGAGGTGGAGGAGGAGGACTGGGAAAAGAGAGCGATGATGGGAAAGAGAAGAAGAAGAACGGGGTTAGAAAGAGAAAAAAATATCTGCTGCTCTTAAACTTTAAGAGAAACAAACTTCAGTCAGGATGTCCTCAAATAATGAGCATCAATCAACATTTACCTACATAATTTTTATAATATATATGAAACAACTCAACAGCCATGCTAGCAGCTTTATGAGGCTGCAGTGCAGTGCTTAGAGCTAAATGTTAACATGCAGATGTTTGACCTCTTCTAGTTTAGCAAGTTAACACTTTCTAATTAGCACTAAATCTATAGCACAGATGAGGATGACTTTAGTTTTGCAGGTTTTTGCTGATAAACCAAAGTACTGAACAAATTCAGTAGGATTCATCCTCTGAGCACCATGAACGTCTGCACCAGTGTCTGAATGTAGCCCCTAGTTTCAGAGTGTAATCCAGCTGAAGTAAATATGGACAGCTGTAATTGATTACATTACTTATGATAAACAACTGACAAGTTGAAAACTTTGCTGACAGCCATTAGGCAGGATCAGCAACATAAGACAGAGCAGCCAGCTAATACTAGTCCAACAGCAAGAAGCCCAGCTCGGTGTCTGTCTTTCAGGCTTTTATTTCTTACATCAGTCAGATTTACTCGCTCAGTCACTTTAACTCTCATTTTCTCTTATTATCTTCCTCTGTCAACGTCCCCTTCTGTATTTTCACCTTATTATGTCCATAGAGGCTGCTGAGCCTGGTTACATTGCTTGTCTGTCGAGCTCCAGTTCTGGCACGACACTGACTCCGTTCCCTATCAGCATCCTCCACGCTTGTACCTGTGGTAACACTAACACTCCCTGTGTGGAGCTATCGTTTACTGCCCGTCAGGAATCTCACAGAGAGTTGATGTACAGCAGTCAGCGGACATCAGAGGGAAAAAACAGAAATTATTTCCTCCATTTCACTCAAATCAGTGAAGTAGTTGGTGGTGTGTCGTGTCATAAAGCGTGCTTCAAAATGATTAAGTCCTTACTGCAAGTGAACTTTTGCTGCATGTCATCCCCTCTCCCCCCAGAATTTCCTGTTTATCTCTCAAGCTATGACTATCAAAGAAAGCCAGAAATGTCAAAAAATATCTTTGAATTGGTTGAAATTTGCACTATTTGTGGTTAAAATGCTGCACATCAACATATAATTAAAGGACATGGGGTATGAATGTTGGTATCTGCCTAAAAATGTTGTTATTGTCCGCACTCTTCAGACCTTGTTATTATTCATGTTTCTACAGTCTCACTTAATCCCTGGATTAGCTCAGATCAGTGACAGCAGAGATGAAATGTTGTTCATCAGATTCATATTTTTAAATTTTTATTCTACTTCTTTCTCTCTTCAGACACCAATGAGTGCGAAACGAGTATCTGTGTCCACGCCCGCTCTTGTCGCAACCTGATCGGCGGATACTTGTGTGACTGCCTTCCCGGGTGGACGGGGCCTAACTGTGACATCAGTGAGTATGAAAGGAAAAGGAATAAAGGAAACTGATAGTCCTGTGGCAGGTAGTGAGACATGAAGGGCCTCAGTGGACTGTGTTTAAACAGAGTCCCTGCAGGCTAAAGATCATTTTACAAAAAGTCCTGTTACATCAGTAATCCGTCACAGAAATACATGAGAAAATAAACACAATTTAGAGTGTCAGCTTCTGTTTTCTGCTGTTATCTCTTTCTTTTCTGTTTGTATTGTGTTCTTTACAGTTTAACATATCCTATTTCTATGTGACAGATTAATATACTGTGTCTGATCTATCTGATTTCTAGGGAACAGCAGCTGTCAGGGTTTGTGTTTGAACGGCGGACATTGCGAGGTAAGTGTCCTGGCTGTGCTGCCCTTCTCTGTCTGTCTAATTTGCCTGTCGTCTCTGCATATTAGTCACAACACTGACCTGCCTCCATGTCTTCCTCACACACTCTCATATTCACTGGAGTGACATTAGAGTATCTTCTTTTTTTTATTCCTTTATCTGTTTATTAAAATTAAGAGTTCACACACACCTCAAGAAGTTTTTAAAGTGAATCACTGGGAGTCATTGCAGTTGTGTTGATGCCTTTTTAGGGAATTAAAACCTATATTTGACATTATTTTACCTCAAGTTAAAAGCAATGTTTATTCTCAAAGGAGTAAATGTTTCATTGCCGACAGCTGAGCCATGATAGGCCTCCCATTTCCCCCCTCAGTCCACATAATCACTGCTCTCTCTGTTTTATATACATGTTAATAACATACGCTGTACACTGTCACACACAGGACCAGCTGTCAGGATCCAGATGTTTGTGTCCAAATGGTTTCTCTGGAAAATTTTGCCAAAATAGTCCAAGTCCATGTGACAGTGCCCCCTGTCTGCATGGAGGACAGTGTGTGGAGAAGGATGGACAGACCGTCGCCTGCAGCTGTCCCATGGGATACTCGGGAAGCTTCTGTGAGGTCAGACAACCTTCACTGATACCAACATACTGTGATGAGACTATGTTGACAGACCTGTCCTCTCCATCAAGTGTAATCATGAAAAGAAAAGAGGGTGGAGCAGTAACATACAACTATACAAAATATTAGTGTAGCGATCACTATCAATTAAAAAAAGGCTGCCAAGAGGCTAAGCAGGCTCTTTACTGTGACCAAATCCACAGTCATGCCAGATTTGTTGATGTTTTATAGTGTTTATTAAACAAGAGAATAAAAACGTGTCATAACACAATGAGATGCAACAAAACTAGATGTCAACAGAAAGCCCTCTCTTTGTCTGAATCCCACCACCAAGTGAACGGGTAAAGTAATGTGAAACTTTGCCAAATACAGGAAATCATCATCATCCAGAGAACGTGTGTGATCGAAACAAACAAACAGCACACGCCATATACACATTTTGGCTTCTGCAGTTAGTAAAATATAAAATTAATGCTAGATTTTTAGAATATAGATTTAAAATTGTGTTAACTGTCAGCATGAACGAGATATTTGAAGATAAAATAGTTGATATATCTGTATATATATATAAGAGAGGGATCTCTTTATTTCATGGTATATTAATAACAAAAAGTATGCTACATAAAAATAGTTTGCATGTTCTCCCCGTGTCTGCGTGGGTTTTTTGTCTGGGTACTTTAGATTCCTCACGAAGACATACACTTAATAGATTAATTGGTGACTCTAACCCCCTGTGAGCAGGATGAGTATAAGAGGTTATAGAAAACAGGTGGTTTGATTTAGCAGAATGTGAATGAGTTTGCTAAACATTGGAGCAGATGCCCCATATCTAGCTTAATAATATTACAATTAGCCACAGAAATGCTGAGAAACTCTATAGGGTAATGGATCTTAACCGTTTCTTAACCATCTTTTTTGTTTCTTTCAGATTTTGGATCTGTGCAGTCCCAACCCTTGTCTAAATGGGGCACCCTGTCTCATCATAGAGGGCAGGTACGCATGTGTCTGCCCTGAGGGTACCTATGGTCGAGACTGCAGAGCCACTGATTTTCCCTGCCTTGGTCAACACTGTCCAGGTAATCAAAATACTCTGTCTGTCTTAAGATGTACAGTATCCATGTAAAGTCTTGTGTAACGTCTCGGCCTCCACGTCTGCAGGTGCCGTGACTGACACGACGCACGGCAGTGTCAACTTCTACATCATCCTGGTGGGCGTCTTAGCTCTAGTGATGGTCTGCGGCTGTGCAGCTTGCGCCTTCATCCTCTCCCACCTTCACCGAAAGCGGAAAAAGCAGCAGGCCGTCCCGCAGGAAGAGGGCATCAACAACCAGAGGGAGTTTGTCAACCTCATCAGAAATGTGGACCGTCCCGTGCCCCTCCTGCCCCCTGCCACCTCGCTTGCTCACCCTCCACCTCCCACCCCTGTCACACGTTGCTACGAGGAGATTGAACTGACTCTGCCGCCCTCCCCTGCACCTTCACACCCATCTCCGGCACTAAAGCCAGCACACGCAGCCAAACTGGACATTTCAAACCGGGAGAGGGAGAAGTTGAACCGCTTCCACTACACAGACAACCAAGAAGTAGAGGCCTGACCTTTGAGGTTTTGGGCCACAGAGGTGCTTCTTTTTGAAACTTTGTTTTGCGTTATTCGCAGTCTCTCACTCACGGGGACCTGTTTCCAGTTTTTTGCACTGTGTCAGTCATGAAAATAGGATAAACCTATGACCTTTATGTGCTCAGACACCTAAAGGGGCGAAGGCTGCCAAGTAGAAGGCTGAAAAGTCTCACTGTGTTGTCGTCTTTGACCTTAATTTGAGAAGCGGCAGGTGCATGATGTTCGACTGAAAGACTCTTGATTTAATCTGGAGACTTGAGTGCCTGAAGAGGAAATAACGGATCATCCTCCATGGGAGGCTCTCGACTTGTTTCCTGGTCCACGATGCCATCTGATTGGTGTTCAGACCTCCATGTTTGTTTCAGACATCTCTCTGACAGACAGAGAGATTAATGAATGGATGTTTATTTAACACTCAGTGTGTTTCTGTGTCTGGTTGTATGTAAGTGTGTGTGTGTGTGTGTGTGTGTGAAAAAGTGAATGTATATTATGAGTGTATGTGGGGGTAAACATAGGACAGAGACAGTTTACTTAAAGAAAAAACAAAGTTGATACACGTGTCAACTCTTTTAAAACTATACACTGTTGCCTGTATTGTCTCTGTAATTCTACAGTTTGTCAAAGATGTATGATTTTTTCATACCTACCTATGTAAAATAGCTTTTTTGTACATGGTTATATTGTACATATTGATGCCCTTTTTGTACTGTGGTCTGGTCTGAAAGTATCACTGTATTCCTTTGCTCTGTTTGTCCCATTTCGCTTTCCATTTGGAGCAACCAGCACATGTGGATTGTAATAAAAGTGCATTTACCAACTCTATTTTATCATTTTATTGCCTACAATCATTAATCAACAGCATTAGGACTACAGAGCTGCTGCTAGACGGATTTGTCAGTGCTGCCATGCAGAAATTATTAACTGTGGAAAGAAAGACTGAAGTGTTTCTCACCCCTTTTATGCAGTATGTGTATAACAACCTTTGGCATCCTGGGAAAAGCTTTGCTGTTCACTGTCAGACAAATTTATTCTAGGCACCAAGTGGTGCTCAAAGACCTCCCACAGTTTCCATATACTGTAGATGATCAAACATCCATCCATCATGTAACCGCTTTTTTTTCATCAGGATCGCGGGGGGCCACCACCAGGCGAGAGGGTACAGTCTGGACAAGTTGCCATTTCATCACATAGAGACGCTTACATACATCCTATGCGCAATTTAGAGTCACCAGAGATCATTTTTCATAATAAGAAAAAGGTGGGTGGTACACAGATTTACAGAAAATCAGAATCATATGTTAAAAGGGAAACAATAACATTCATATATATCATATATATCATTCAAATGAAGGCAGTACATAGTGGTTAGCACTGTTTCCTCACAGCAAGAAGGTTACTGGTTCAAACCCCAGCTGGGGCCTTTCTGCAAACTACACAAGTTAGCATATTCTCCCTGTGTCTGGGTGAGTACTTCAGCTTCCTCCCACAGTCTAAAGACATACGAGTTAACTGGTGACTCTAAATTGGCTGTAGGTGTGAATGTGAGCATAAATGGTTGTTTGTTTCGGTGTCATCACTGTGTTGAACTGGTGAATCATTCAGGCTTTTTGCTCAATGCCAGCTGGGATTGCGACCCTTAAAGGATAGTTCTGAAATAGATTAATTTGAAGTGATACGACTATTTACAATATTCTTTTCAAGAGGGCATGAAGTTCTTCTTACCCTTTGTGTCTGTGTGAGGATGCTGTAATAAACTTTCTTGTTCATATCATTGTCAGAGGCCCATGCGAGGAAATTTTATAATGGAGCACGAGGCTTGCAGCTACTATGACTAGGTCAGTGTGTCACTGTATGCACAGGGTTTCTCTCTCTCTCTCATAACAATGATGCTAATTGTGCCAGGAAAATCCTCGGTCTTCCTAAAAAACGACAGCGTGGTTGTGAGAAACTCGTCTGCTGTTGGAAAGTTGGCAACGTTTTTTGAAGCTTTTGAGGAAACTCACAACTTTCTGGACACTTAGCAGTGTGTAATTGTAAATTCACTGCAGAGTTTCTAATACTGGCATGAAAAATAACAACCTTACAAAAACAACATTTATCTGGTGGTGCACGATATGTAAGCTCCAGCCCAATTTATCCATGTGTGTCATGCTGATGTTTAAATGATTAATCTGCTGTAAAATGATGGATGTATGTGAAAGGAAGGGTTTTGTGTGTCTGGGCACTGTAAAGTGACTGCAGGGTCACCGCAGCGACAGTTAAAATGGATGTGACAAATGTGACCTCTGACCTGTGCAAACAGCAGCAGGCTGGAAATGAACATGAGCTTCCTGACGCCACCCTGGTCAGGAGGAAATGTAGGAAATAGAGTTTACACACAGACACACGCACACATACAAACACACACACTGCTGTGAGTATAAGACCCTCTCTACACCTGCTCAACAGCCCCAGGATGTCAGACCTCCAGCCTGCAGATTAGAAAGTTTTCATTCATTTCATTCATTCAGCGAAAAAGTTTGCTGTCCCTCAGTGCAAAGACGTTATGTTAAAGTCGAGTGCCTGTTATATCCCAGGTGTGGACAGTGACGCAGGTACATTTGAGTCATTCATCTTTGATGGCTGACGAAGCTTAAAAGAAACTTCATGCTCTCTGTCTTTGACATATTAGATCAACTTTTCTTTGTAAGACAAAGATCATGTATGTTAACTCAGTTGAACAATAGGATTTTGTTCACAAATTAGAGTATTAACGTGAAGTTAATCATTTTAATTGAATCCGATTAACTTGATTCCACCAGGATCTTAAATGACTCTTCAAAACTGCGAGCATCTCTCCTGTCCTGTGGGGACATCTTGTGGCCACCACAGGTACACAGACTTTAAAACCACTCTCAATATACACAGACATGCACGAAGTAAATAGACACCTTCATTCAAATTCAAATTAAAGGTGTCTATTTACTTCTTGCATGTCTGTGTATATCTATATCTATATCTATCATATGTACCAAAATATCATCCTAAGCTACTAAATTTATGAACACATGCATGAATTAGAAGCAAAAAATCTAATAAAATGAACACCAGGAAACCAAGTTGCAAGTGACTTGAAAACAAGTGAAACCCTTTAAAGTTCACATGAGGACAAATGCTATAAACCATAAATGTAAGCCAATAAAATCATTTATCAGCTACTTCAATGAATCACCAATAATCATCGCCACTGAATTTATTCTTGAGTTATTGTATATATATTGAGTTAGTGCTTGATCTTGAAAAAAGCAGCTTAACAATTATAACTCAAGATCAGCTTACTTTACCACTGCCCATATACTATAAATCAGGGATCTTCACCCCGTTGGACAAGAGACAAACAGAACAGGGACCCCCACATGTAATGTGGGGGTCCCTGTTCTGTTTGTCTTTAAAAAAAAGTGTCACATTTAAAGCCTGGCCTATAATAACTTTTCATATTTACTTTATTTAACTTTTATGTCAACTTATTAATCTATTGATATACTGGGTTAATAGTCTGTATGTGTTTAGAATTGATAAAAAATGAAATGCTAAGAGGTGTGTCCTAGTCTCTCAGTTATCTGCACTCTCACATTCAACATTATTTTGGGGAACACTGTTTATTATTATGACAATAATTGCTGCCCCCCCTGCAGTACCTCACTGTCCCTCTATAAACGCCGCAGCGCCCCCGCAGGTTGACCTCAGTACTGCACCGACCACAACCGTGAGAAGGAGGCGTGTGACAGCCCCGCAGCGCTACCGCTACCACCGTCCTCGGCTGACCTGAAACAAACCCCAGTGTGTGTTGGTGCTCAGTAAAACAGGTACACGGTGACATTTCAGGTTGTGATGTGCAGCTGCACGCGGATGTTTTTATTTGTCGGTGTTATTTAAAAGCTGCGTTGCACGCGCTGCTTCCTGCAGAGCATGCTAACCATGCTAACAGCTAGCACAGGCCCGGGCCGACGTGTAGGCAACAAACTTCTCGGTAACTTTATAAAAACATCGCTGTTTCACGTCTTATCAAGCCTAAAAGCAGCAGGGTTTACGTGTTTGTGGTGGATTTAATCGGAGGTCACAGTGAGCAGCCTGACAACGATAATATCAGAGAGTTAGCCGCGTTAGCTCTGTGGCTACAGGCGGTGTAGCTGCTAATTTAACGTAAATCTACCTAAAAATATCAAACAAGAGGCGATTAACCTCAGAGCAGAGCTCACAGCGACACGGTGCTGCTGTCTGATTCAATGCACCAGCTGCTGCAGTTTGTGTTAAACAACCCATTTATCACATGGTGGAGGCGCTAGAGTGTTTTAACATGCTTCACATGCAAATGTGTGTCTGCTTTTATTTTGTTAAGTCTCCAAATGGTACTCAATACACAGGAGTGACTAAAACTGTGATTTAATTTCTAAATGGGTTCAAAAATAATGTTTCTAGTTAGTGCTGAGCCTCCAATAAGTTCATGTAAATGTTAGTATGTCAGTAAATATACAGACAAAAGCCAAAATTAAATGAATTTATATAGTATAAGTGCAATTTTAAATGTCTACATCATATGTTCAGTGGCTCAGGATGGATGACTGACTTTATTTATCCTCGAAGGGAAATTAGGTTGTGACAGCAGTCTAGTGTGATTGAATACAATATAAATACTGAAGTAGAAAAAATAAAAGCACAGAAAGGTAGAAGGACATGTGTCCCTTTAACATTAATATCATGTGTACTTAATAAGATTTGTATTCCTTATTTATGTCCCCGCACTGCGGCGAAAACAGATTTCCCCGTTCATTTGAGTAGGGGGTCGTCCGTTTTGGCTGCGTTGCTCTGTGCTGCAGGGCTGTTTGTCAAAGAAATGCAGTGGAGAAGTTGAGTCGGGTCCAACTTTTTGGAAGAATGCAGATCTAACAGGTCAAACTCCTTCACAGTCTCAGCCTGAAATGTCACTAAAACAGACTGAGACTGTCCAGGTGAATTCATGGACTAAACTCTGATACCTGTTTGTGTCCGACGGTTTGACAGAGAGCTTGAATAAGAGTGAGGCATCGCTGGCATTGATAGTCGGTTATTCAGCTGAATAAAAAGATATTTCGCCTGACCCTGTCTTAATGTACCTAAATATAGAACGGAGCGTTGGCGCTGGGCTCTCTGATGTATTGATCGCGGTTTATGGCTTATAATTTTGGTAAGAATTATCTGCTGTAAATACTATCAGTTATCTTTTATATTAATAAAATGATGTAGGAGGCAGAAGGTACGTAGAGTTACATCTCAGAAGAGTCTGCGCAGCTTGTCCTTTTCCTCATCGATTATTTATTTAAACATGCTTCTTCCATCTCTGTCCTAAATGCATCCTTGTACACTCTCTCTTTCCCGTCTCTTCCATGTGTCTTCCCTCTTTTCCTCTCCACAGCAGCCGTGCCACGCCGCGCCCCCACCCCGAGCGGAGCCGTCATGTGGCAGGAGGCCCGCAAACATGAGCGCAAGCTCCGTGGCATGATGGTGGATTACAAACGCCGAGGCGAGCGCCGGCGCGAGTACTACGAGAAGATAGTAAGAGACCAAAGTTCACCTGTTTAAACTTTAAGTTGACGGAAGTACTGACCTGCTGTTGGCTTTGTATTTCTGCCCTGTTTGTTGTAGCTGTCTAAATATACCTGAGATGACAGTCGAATACAGTATCAGGCTTGATTTGTGAGCTCAGTTTGGCCTCACTTTGCATGACACTGTAAAGTAGCATCATGTACGCAGCCTAAAGTGTGCTTCTGGTTTGAATGACATTGAGGCTGCCCAGTGTAATATCTTTAAGTGTTTGGTTAGATATTTGTTTTTTTTTACTTGTAGGATGTCATTTTATCTTCTTCTGACCGCCTCTTTTTTTCATGTTTTGTTTTGACAGAAAAAAGATCCAGCTCAGTTTCTTCAGGTTCATGGCCGAGCCTACAAGATCCACCTGGATCCCGCTGTGGCCTTGGCTGCAGAGAGCCCCATCAACATGTGAGGAAACACACACACACTTACACACACACATGCTAGATGTGCAGTACATGTGGGAATCTTGCTGATCAGGTTGTATCTCTTATTTTTGTCTAAAGGATGCCGTGGCAGGGAGATGCCAACAACATGATTGACCGGTTTGATGTGAGGGCTCACCTGGACTACATCCCCACATACACGCCTCCACTGCTCAGCACATCGTAAGTCTTAAGATGACCAAATGTCTCATCTAACCCGAATCTGTCCAATGTGAATATATTATAATATTACGTCTTTGCTTGTGGGTCCTTCACTGATTATTTGTTAGTTTGTTTTTAATAATTTGTTCATTCGTGCAGTTGATTTCATCCTGCTGCAATCTTTATTCTTTATTTGATTTGCTTGTCTTTCTGTGGTCCACACATAAACAACAACAGTAATAATAATAAACAACTATTTCAAATCAGACAGTGTCAGACAAGACAAGAAAGTTTAATATATAGCTAAATATAAATAAAATTAAACATGAAGTAACAAAAGCCTGTAATGTAAAAAACACAAAGGCACCAAACAAATAAAATAAATGAGAAATCAGCAACAACAAAATGACATTTGAGATCAATGCATTTTTGTTTTAGTGACTTTTTGAGATGAAGAAGCTCGGTAATGAAAAGTTCTCATCCAACAATTTGTTCATGGACTAACAGATCACCGGTGCTCACTCGATGTGTTTATATAGTCATGACAAATTCCAACCAGCAGTATGAATGAATAACTGAAGACTAGATTTTAGCGAGTCTTCACAATCAACAAAATTAACATGATTAGCTTTGTGTGTGTGTGTGTGTGTGTGTGTGTGTGTGTGTGTGTGTGTGTGTGTGTGTGTGTGTGTGTGTGTGTGTGTGTGTGTGTGTGTGTGTGTGTGTGTGTGTGTGTGTGTGTGTGTGTGTGTGTGTGTGTGTGTGTGTGTGCTATAGTCAAATGATTTTTATAGTAGATTTACAGTTGGGAAATAAATGTATTCAACATTGTCAGAAGTGCACCAGAAATGTTAACTAACTAATTCTGTGTTGTGCCACACTTACACTCCCAGTCTTACTCTACTCTTCATTAGTTAATTACCTCTGGTGGATAAAAACACTGCTTATTCTGTTAAAATAACCCTTACTAAGTGATTTATCTTTTTTCTTTTCTTCTTCAACGCTTCAATCATATGTTTCAGCCTCATTTGAAGCCAAAATTGTTCGATTTGAAATTTATATTTTCTGTGGAGTGATAAATGTGCCAAACAACCTTCTCCTCTTCGTCTTGTCCAGCACCCCAGAGCAGGAGATGGAGGAGAGGAAGTGCAATTATGAACGCTACAGAGGCCTCGTCCAGAACGACTTTGCCAACAGTGAGTATCACAACAGTTGAATTTCATTTGCTGTCATCAGCAATGAGTAATACATTACATTAACAGTCGAGCCGCGCAGCGCAGCACGTCTGCTGTTAATGTGTCTATAATAGTGGGTTAACCTGCCCTCAGTGGGTATATTTTGAAGTTGTGTTGTGCTCTTAAACTCCCTGCTGTCCTTCCACAGTCTCCGAGGAGCAGTGTTTATACCAGATCTACCTAGATGAGCTCTACGGTGGCCTGCAGAAACCAAATGAGGACGAGAAAAAAAAGTATGTCTTCTTTTAAGTGATTGTTGGAGTATTTAAGCTGGGTATGTCTTATGTATGTATGTCATAAATCTTTCCTTCTTTTGTGCAGACTGGCTGAAAAAAAGGCAACCATTGGTTACACCTATGAAGACAGCACTGTGACAGAGCCCGACCCGCAGTCAGACAAAGATGAAGACAACTCGGAGAACAGTGAATCCGAGGAGGACGAGGGCATCCCAGATATCGGTGAGGTTTGGCTTTAATGAGACGAAAAAAGCAGAAATGTGCACAGAGGTAGAACAACTTTCAGTTTAATCACACTTGGTTACACACTTGAATCACACTTACACCCACTTGACCTGCTGCGCACTAATCTGTTCTGTAAATATTGGTTGAGCATAAGTGTGATGGTAAACTTTGCTTTGTAGCTGTTGTTGTTTTAAAAAGCTTTGTGTCACGTTATATCTCTGCCTTTGTGCTCAGACGTGGAAGTCGACGTTGATGAGCTGAACCAGGAACAAGTGTTGGACCTGAACAAAATGGCGACCCCGTATGGAATGGCTGAAGGAGACTTTGTCAGGTAACAGCTCTGTGGTTACGTCAGCGTAATCCAAAGCAAAAACATCGACCCGGTTTGAAAGAATACACCTGCTGGCTCTTTAATGAGCTATGATGGAGAGTCCTATAGAGAATCAGTGACCCTGTCTAAAAAGTCCTAGAATATGAACTATAAAAACAACTTGAAACTTTGGCATAATTTTATATTTTTTATTAATATTTACAAAGTCCAGAGAGACCAATATGGTCTGTTAAGCCACAACCTTACTAAGCTCATGCTTCCTGCTTTATTTCGATAAACCCAGAGATCCTTGCCTGATAGCCCTCAGGCCACATCCGGCCGTCCAAAGCTTCCCATCCATCCTGCAGAATGCCCACTGATACAAGTATTTTAATATTTATAGTATTACAAACTGAGTATCTGCGGTTTAAAAAAAAAACTCATCAAAAATGTGTCTACAAAACAACATTTTAGCATTTTTTTTGTCAGCAAATCAGGTGTAAACATTGCAGAGAGCTTCTCAGTGAGGTACACGACTTCTTTCACTTTGACTGTTCAGACTCGTGCAGTCTGCAGCTTAAAATCAGATCACACAACGATGAAAGGTCAATTATAGCCTGACATCTTTAATACTTTATTTCGCTGCACTCACAGTTCTGCTGTTGTATTAACCAGGTATCAACCTGCGCGTTTATTAGTGCAACCGCATCAACATCAAAATTTGTTTTTTGTTGATTGATTTTTGCATTCTGTGGTTATATTTCCAGAAGTACAGATTTTACCCGTCACTCCTCAGTGAGCTGCCTTGTTGGTGGAGATCTGAAAACAGTTTTGTTTTTTTAAGTCCGACTCCCACACTGTGCTCAGCCAAAATCCTGATCGCTGGACAAATTTAGCCGTGGGTGACCGTTGCAGCCTCCTTTTAAAAACAAAGCTGTGAATGTGTTTAAAGACTCACGATGTCACTAAGCAATGCTTTGTTGTGTGTTATATTTTAATAAGCACAGCTACAGTGTTGACATAATGATTGTGAAAGTGTTAACGGTGATACCTGTTTATCAGGATGTTACGGAAAGACAAAGAGGAAGTGGAGGCCATCAAACATGCCAAAGCTCTGGAGGCGGAGAAGGCCATGTACTCTGTAAGAAAACATCCACTGAGGTATTTGTCCTGTATGGTATGCGCATTTGTGTGACATGTGACATGTTTGATCATCTCAGGGCCGGCGCTCTCGAAGACAAAGGAGAGAGTTCAGAGAGAAGAGGCTAAAGGGTAGACAGATCAGCCCACCAAGGTAAATTTGTGTCCTTATCGGGATTTTCGCTCGACAGTCTGATTACGTTAAAAACATGTTCCACATACGTCCTTACCCTTCTGTATTTCAGCTACGCTAGGAGAGACTCCCCGACATACGATCCCTACAAGCGGTGAGTTCACCGCTTTGTCTTTTTCCTCCTTAAAGTCTCGATTTGTGCGTCTGTGTGTTTATTTTCTCGTTTTTTTCTGATCTCAGGCCGGAGTCAGAGTCGAGCTCTGAGTCGCGGTCGCGCTCTCGTTCCCCCGGCCCAGAGAAGATCACCTTCATCACGAGCTTCGGAGGCAGCGACGAAGAAGCTGCAGCAGCGACACAAACAGCCGCTCCTCACTCTGGCCACGCTCCCACCAACTTGCAGCACCCTGCAGGTCATAGCAGGGGCTCCCGGTCGGTAACTTTCCGTCTTCCTGGCTTTTCATTGGTTGTTTTCCTCTTGCAGTCAATTTGTGTCTGTTGAAATGACCGCAGCTGTTGAGGCAGAATGAATACTGACGATGAAATACTGATTTTTGTGGTAGGTGAGGTTTTGTAGTCAAGAGTTGCTGTTGTGTAACAAATCTGCATAGACAAAATGTGTTTGACTGGATGTTTGTTATATTATACAGAGTCAACTGAAAACAGAAGTATTCTTATATAGATAGGCTAGGCGCTGGGTTGGTGTTGTTACTAAATCGGGGCATATCTCTTTGTCCAGGAGACGAAGGTCATCCTCCAGTCGCTCCCCTTCCTCCTCCTCACGCTCCTCATCTCGGTCATCCTCACGGTCATCTTCACGTTCACGCCGTGCACGACGTGGACGAGGGGGGAGGGATGGGCGGCGATCCCGGACCCGATCGCGGTCGAGGCGGCGTTCCAGATCTCACTCTCGGGGTAGAGGAGGGAACGGATCCTCCGGATCCTGGAGGAGACGAGACCGGACACGGTCACGCTCCAACGATCGAGACAGGGAGCGAGAGAGGGACAGAGACCGGGACAGGCGACGATACTCTGCACGCCGACGAACAAGGTAAGACTCACCGATGTCTCTCGACAGTTATCGATTTACATCGCAAAGAGCAGCAACTCAAGCTCTCTTTTTGTTTTCTGTCAGGTCCCGCTCCAGCTCACGGCAGGGGGGCAGCTCGAGACGAGGGGGTCGCAGTAGCGGAGGGCACCGGCGGGGAGACAGCGACAGCCACAGTCCCTCTCGGTCCCCCAGCCGCACTAACCACAGTCCCTCCCCTGCTCACAGAGGAGTCCAGCCCTCTTCCACCACCATCTGTGACAAGCTAAGAAAGTAAGTAAACAAAGTAAACGCTGAAGGAGAGACAAAACTTTTAATTTCTAAAGAGAGGCAATAGCACTGATCATAATTACCTGAAAGATAGGTGTGTTATACAAAACTGTTGTAGCGGATTACACTCAAGTCTTCCTAGTAACTCGGTGTTGTTAAGCCATACTACTAATTTTTGACATGTCAAGTCTTTTAATGCCTTATACGACCAGCCACAACATTACAACCACTGACGTATGAAGTGAATCACGCACAATAACACATAACTATCTCGTTATCATGGCACCTGTCAGTGGATGGGATATATTAGGCAGAAAGTGAACGTTCTGTCCTCAGCGTTTATGTTTTGAAAGCAGGAAAAATGCAGTGCAAGAATCTGCCTGACTTTGACAAACTGTGAGGACTCTTTTTAAGATGTTTCCAGTCTGCAGTGGTCAGTATCTATGAAATGTTGCCCAAGGAAAAGACATGAACTAGCGATAGGGTCATGGTCAGCCAATGCTCACCGATGCAAGTGGGGAGCAAAAGGTTGGCTCGTGTGGTTCGGATCAACAGACTGTAGCTCACATTGCTGAAAAAGTTAATGCTTGTTCTGATAGAAAGTTTTCAAAACCACTGACAGGTATTGGCAGTCGTGCCTCTTCTGGCCGCCTCACTGTTAATCTAAACAAAATTGTCAAAGACGTGGATCATCTGTGAACCTCAAACAAGCCATCCATAACAACACCTGTGTGATGTCACCCAGAGGTTTCTGAAGAGCCGTTAAAAAGGTCAAAATATGTTGGTAGTCTGACCTCAGCTGCCTCTAAATCTAAAAAAACGTGGATCGTTGGACCTGAGGCGAGCTGGGTGTTCAAACAAATCACCTGTAACAGCCTACCTGTCAATCAAAGCGGCCATGCTGTTGATTGACTTTAAGCCTTAATATAATGTGAACAGACGAGTTCTATAAATACTCAGGCTCAGTACAGTTGTCACAAACAGGAAAATTAGCTATAGAGACCAAAACTGTTTTTTGTACCAGACCGTAAACATGTTTATTTCTGCTGTGAAGTTTTAACATGGGGGGGTAATGGAAACTGACTCGTTCTGTAGCCAGCCTCAAGTAGACGCTTGAGGAACTGCAGATTTTGGCACTTCTGCATTAGCTTCACCTACAGAATATTAGGCAGGCGGTCATAACGTCTTGGCTGATTTGGTGTTTCTAAATTGACATAATGAAACGGTTACTAACCGTCTTTCCTCCTCTCTGCAGGCCTGATACTCCGGGTGGTAAAGAGACGGGAGCTGCCAAAGTCAGTAAGAATTTGATCTAGCTGGGTTTCTTGCTAAAGCCTACGCCTCCCTCATCCCTGACAGGCTGACATGGTTGTCCACCAGACTGGGATGTGGAAGCTGTTGTTGCCCAAAGAAAATAAAATGATGTGATTTTTTTTTTTTTTTTTTTTTTTTTGCCCCTTACAAAAGTGGACATGCACTGCAGTCAAAGCCCTCCATCTTATTTTTCAATGATTACAATATTCTCCACCTGCTCAGTGTTTTGCTGAGAAGAATGTGAACTTGCCAACTCTGATGACAGACTGAATTTATGCTGCCATCTCTGTGTGGAGTGAACATTTAGGCGCCCCGTGAAGTCCTTACTGTCTGGGTCGTGCATGCATGTGTACATATACATGTGGGTGACAGAGTGCGGCGTCCTTTATATCTCTGTTTGTAGTCTCAGCATTGTGTCACACATCGATGAGGAAGACTTTTTTTTTTGTTACATTGAATTGTGACAGATGACGTGGGCGTGATCTGGACAACCAATTCTGGGCTTGTTGTAACAAGCAGCACGGTCTTTCCTTTAGGTCCCACGCACAGACTGATGAATTAAGGAATAGTTGGACGTTGAGTTAAGCGCAAAAAGATTGATACAGCTCATGTCGGTATGCGAAATATGAAAATGCTGAAGGCAGGTGCTTAGCGTAGCCTAAAAAAACGTAGAGAAACAGGCTCTGTCCGAAGGTTCTTCAGCCTATCAGCACCTCCAGAGCTCATCGACCAATATTAACACGTTACATTTTGTTTGTTTAATCTCTTACCTTCAGACAGAGTCAGGTTTCTTTACGCTAAGCTTTATATTTAGCCTACAGACATCAGAGCGGTATCAGTTTTCTCATTTCCCTCTGCAATGGAGTGTCAAATGTCAAACTATTCCTTTTTTTGTTTTGTTTTTTAAAGACTAAATAACCGTTTAATTTGTTTCTGGACACTTTACTTTCTCTTCTTCCACACTGCAGTTTTTGGCACAGAAGAAAAGATTTGAATAGATTGAAACAGACAAGTGGAAATTCTCATCTGCTTCTCTGTTAGACTCACCTGCGGTGGTGTGACCTGCAGTTTTTCTTGCCTGGCCAGGTTTAAACGGCCCAGCGATGGGCGTGTCGCTGACAAAACGCCACTGGCTCTTTCTAAACTTTCTCAACTCACCGGACCTGAACTTGCCCTTGTATCACATTTCGACCTTTTCTTCTTCTTCTTCTTCTTTTACCGGCCTCCTCCCTTTTCTTATCTCTCTGACAGTGTTCGTACATATAAGTGTAATGTGTAAAGGTTCGTGAGACTGGATCCTGCAGCAGCAGCTTACCTCTGTTCTCACACACACACACACACACACATAGCCTGATCAGCCAGTAAGATTCTTGTGTGCTTGTTGACTCAACAAATATCACACATAATTAATTTATCCGCAGTTTGTTTTTTTTTAATCTCCACCAGCTACTGTACATAAAGGTGACAAGTGCCGTAATTGTTTAACAGCACGGTGCCTCTGATCTCTCGTGCACACACAAACACACTTATTTTCAGTCAGGCTGTGAAAGGATGTGCTAACACGATTGTGTCACCTGCAGCCCAAGATGACCCCTCAGGAGCGGCTGAAGCTACGAATGCAGAAGGCCCTCAACAAGCAGTGTGAGTACAACTCATCCAAGTGTTTGCAATTAAAATGTCACCACATTACCACACTGATTATTTATTTGTTTGTTTTTTCCCCATCCTGCAGCCAAGGCGGATAAAAAGGCAGCTCAGGTGAAGATCCAGCAGCAGGAACACAAACGACAGGTGTGCATCTGTCTTTAGGCGGAAACAAACTCACTGTTATCCTGCATGTCCACTCATTACTCTGTTTGTTTTCCAGGAGCGAGAGGGAGAGCTGCGAGCCATGGCACGCAAAATACGAATGAAGTAAGAATCTGTGTGCGTGTGTGTGCGTAAGTGGACTGTTTGGTGTTTGCATTTTGCAATTGTCTGACCCAGAGGATCTGCGTTTAGGGAGCGTGAGAGACGTGAGAAAGAGAGGGATGAATGGGAAAGACAGTACGGCCGACAGAGCCACTCGCCTTCTCCTTCCAAATATGGTGAGTCTTTAATCACAAATAGCCATATGGATCTAATACACTAATAATAAGTGCGTTGTTATTATTATTATTATTATTATTATTATTATTATTATTGTGCGTGCTCAAAAGGAAGTAGCCAAAACATTTAATTTAAGTCTCCAGCTTGAATGTCTGGCATCAGTTTGTGCTCTGACAGTTTAATAGTCTCTAAGATGTTCTGGCATGCTATTGTTTTGATCGTGTGTTCTCTGTCCTCTGTCCCTCAGGCCGAGAACACAGCTCATACAGAAGGTATGTGAGAAGCCGCAAGAATTCGCACAGTTCTGACAAGGCACAGTGAATTGTGGGATTTGTACACGTTACTGCACCAACACGATCTTTTTTATGTGCACGACTCGAGCTTCGTTTTTCTTCACCCAACTATCAAATCAGTGCGTCAAGTCGTGAGAGATAAGTCGGGGCCAAGACCAAGAACACAAAAAAAATCCTGTAAATAAAAACAGTTTTTTTATATATAAGCAAGATTAGAAATGTTTTAGTCTAGTAGTAGTGTGATTGCAGGTTGTGCTGACAGTATAAAAGAACGAGAGGATTCCGAAGAGTCGTTTTAAAAAGGTCACAATATGTTTGTAGTCCGGCCTCAAAAGACGTGGGTTGTTTGTGGACCTGAGGCGCGCTGAATGACACCTGGTCAAACAAATCACCTGTAACAGCCTACCTGTCAGCCAAAGCAGCTATGCTGTTAATTATGCATAGCTTTAAGCATTAATATAATTTTAACAGGAGAGTTATATAAAATTCAGCCTCATTCAGCCCTGTTTTTGTACCAGGCTGTACACATGTTTATTTCTGCTGTGAAGTTGGACATTTGAACATGGGGACTTATGGAGATTAACTTGTCCTGGTGCCAGCCTCAAGTGGGCATTTGAAGAAATGCAGTTTTTGGCACTTCTGTGTTGGCTTCACTTCACAGCAACGAAAGTTGCTTGACTCAAAAACTTCTGAACGGTCACTGAGGGAGTGCTAGTGCTTTTGAGTACTGCCTCATCCTCTAGCCATTGTGCTCGGCGGCATATGACGGCTACAGTAGCCTGGAAAAACAAAAGTGACACAGACACTTCATGAATTAGACCACAAATGAGAGAAACAAGAATGAGTTTGGAAGAATATATGAAGCCAAAGCAGACAGAAACATATTTAACTTTATTCACTTTAAACTGGATCATATATCATCGAGAAAATATTTCCTGATGGACAGACAGCTTTACTTGTTGTTAGCGGTTACTTTGGCTGTCTCTGCTGACACCAACACTCCCCCGATCCTTCAAGCTCCCAGCGCGGGTAGAGTCAGCTAACTGAAATAGCTGCCCAAGCTACGTAACAACAATTAAAGCTATCTGACCATCAGGAAATATTTAACCTTCCCTCACAACTGAAAACGGACTTTTAGCAGGACCTTGAGGAAAGTGGTCAAATAACCGACGGAGCCTGTGGCTGGGGATGTTCGTGTACTTAGTGGGTGTGTTCAGCTCAGCTGTGCCTGAAGCAGGTGACCAAGTGAAGAAATCTGTGACGATCTTGCATAAGCTCACTAAAGTAAAAGAAGCCGTTTAGCTCACGGAGATTACTTTTACATAAGTTTAGCTCAGACACATTTCATACTATATAAGACAGAAAATAAGCATCAAAGTCCCTGTTAAGTACAATTAAAGGCACAGTCTTTTATTTACAGAGAACAAAAGTGACATGCAGGACTGTATGAAACTGAAACTACAGAGTAACGATTCAAAAACAATAAACATGTGTGTTTACAACAGTTATGTGTTTTAAACTGCAGTAAAGCATGTCTTTATATTAATTTATAATGTCTGTCAGTTTGATCCTGATTCATTTCTCCTCGTTGCAGGAGGTCACGGTCTAGATCACGGAGTCCACACTACCGATACTAGGCTGTGGAAAATGTGGACTCATCAAACGGATCCTTCAGCACAGTACTTTGTCACCGGCACACATACTGTCTGACTATTACATGGAGATATGAAGAGATGGACTGACTGTCTGTTGGCTAATAAACCAACTCACACACCCTAAACCTGAACACTATGTTCTCTGGGCCTCTGTCTACACAATCTAACAGTTTGGCTGTGATAACTTGGTGTCTCTAATCACACAGCCCATTGGTTCAGCCGAGCAGAGTTTGATCTGGCCTTTTCATTTCTGCTTCATCGTGTAAAGAGACTGTAGTTTTATTAAACGACTTTCTTCTGCATGCTCCTTTCTCTGCCTGAACAGTTCTTCTAAGCGTGGACTCGTCTGGAGACGTTGGTTTGTGTTTGATAATAAGCAATATCTCAAATTTTACCTCACATCTCTCTCTCTCTCTGTCAGACTTGTACTTTGCTCTCACACTAAATACCATTTGACTTTCATGGACTGATGTACAGCATATTTATACAAACATCCATTTGAAAAAGTCTTTATTAAATCAGATGCAAACAAAGTTCACATATGAATTCAATCAATCGACTTCTTTTTTTATACTCTGTCCTCTGCCAGCCGGTTCACAGCAGCAAATAACTTTTTGTTCTCCGTTATGTGGAATGTTGAATACAGAACAACAAATAAAAATACTTTGAAATTAATTGATTCCCTGTTGTTTTTTATGTTCACTGGACCTGTGAGGCTCCATGTTTACATGCATTAACTGTCATTAACTTTGAGCTTTCTAAACTGAAGCTTCAACTCGACCTTGCATACATGTGGACTCATGTCATTGGTCATAGCTGTCTTTGTGTTTTGTCTCTTAATCATGTAGGTATTGGAGCAGCAGTAGCTGCTCAGTCTTTAGGGTCTTGGCCACTTCAAGTCCACGATATGGAGGGTGGACTGGTAGCTGGAGAGGTGCCAGTTCACCTCCTGAGCACTGCTGCTCCCAGGGCTCTGCACCATGGCTGCTCATCACAACACCATCTCTCCACATTTAGATCATAGTCAAGTGGGCAGCACGGTTTGGTTCGAACCTCAGCTTTCTGTGTGGAGTTTGCATGTGTGGGTTCTTTCCGGGTACTCCGGCTTCCTCTCACAGTCCAAAGACGTGCACTTAACAGGTTAATTGGTGACTCTAAATTGCCTGTAGGTGTGAATGTGAGTGTGAATGGTTGTTTGTCTCTATGTGCCCTGTGATGAGCTGGTGACTTGTCCAGGGTGTATTCCGCATCTTGCCCAAAGTCAGCTGGGAGAGGCTCCAGTCCCGCTGTGACCCTGATGAGCAGCTGTGTGAATACAGACACCTTATTTCACGTAATGATAGGGGAAGTAGGAGTTCAGTCTGTAGAGACTGGACTTGTCCAGTTGAACTCCAGTATAGTATAAACATCACTCCACCATCTCTACACATTTGCATGTCTATAAACTCTTTGTGTGTGTATTTGTGGCCTATATATGTAAAAAACGAGTCTTATAATTAAAAGGTGTAGAAATTAGTGGCAAATATCAATTGTCGATTTCCCTCCCGATTCAAGCATAAAGGAGAAACTACAGTAGCTGCAAAACGCACATGCACTATCTAGAGACAGTATTAGTTTGTCCTTTCTAGGCTGCTGTAGAAACACATTGGTTCAACATGGTAGACTCTGTGTTGAGGACCTTCCTTCATTCTGAGGTAACAAAAACATAATTATCATTATTTTTTTTAGATGATTATACACTGATGAAAATATAGGTATAAATATGAAATTTTATTTTTGCCATATTCTGTAAATAAAGCCCCCTAAATCTGACACACTGGACCTTTTAAAGTGTGCAGAGGGCTGCAGTTTGATGTTTTAACCAGGAGGTGGCGGTAAAACCTGCAGCTCTGCAGAGAAAGATGCTTCACTGCAGCTTCTTGTCACTTCAGCGTCAGTCTGTAACTTTTGAGGCATTTTTTCTGAGTGTTTGCTGTATTTTCTTTTTAATAGCTGTGTATTAGTCACAACTGCTCAACCAGAAAAAAGGAGAAATGAATGTTCCCGCTTGTTCCACTTTGGTTTTGGAGACACCTGTAGAAAACCAAAGAGGTAGTTTTTTGGAGCTGCTGAAGAGGAACTAAAATGTTGATTTTCATTATCGGATGTGAAATTCGTGATTGAAACAAAAAACAAAACACACAAGACAGAAAAAAAAAGCTTTAAAGAGTGTTTGCGGAGTGTGTGAGCAGATGAAGGCGGGGTCAGGGTTGTAGGAGCGGCGCGGCGCGGCGCGGCGTGGGGCGGGCGGTGCCTACAGTCGCCCATGCCCCCTTTTGCCCTCCGCTCGCTGCGGGGGAAGAAGCGTGAACTTGAACGCAGCCTTCACTGCTCACAGTGCGAGTCCAGGCAGAGGCCAGCGAGGCAGCCAGTCAAGTCTTATCAGTAGGTCCCCGCCGCTTCAGGTTTCGGTCAACTTATCGGAGAAGGAGCAGCTGGACTTTGAGAGTGCGCGTTCAGAGAAAGGTGCCAAACGCGGAACGCTCGACGCGATGTCCAGGCGCAAACTTGGAAGCAAACCGCAGCACCTGAGTGCAATTCAAGGTAAGCCGGAGGAAGCAGCGACGTGTGGGCACGTTGAAACACTTTGGGGACGGATGTGATGATGTTAGGTGAAACTAAAATAAATTCCGGACACAGTTTTATTTCATTGTCAGCCTGCTGCTGCTGCTGCGCGTGGTTTTATTTTGGATGCGAGCTGGCACTAATTACCTAATGATGGATGAAC
Source organism: Collichthys lucidus (assembly GCA_004119915.2). Taxonomy (NCBI): domain Eukaryota; kingdom Metazoa; phylum Chordata; class Actinopteri; family Sciaenidae; genus Collichthys; species Collichthys lucidus. The sequence continues at coordinate 13,344,575 of CM014090.1, forward strand.
GTGTTATTATTTCAATTTTCAAGCTTTCAAAGGGGATTTTAAATCATCTTTGTGTGTGCGTGTTTGTGTGTATGTGTGTACCATAAACACAATTATGCCAATATGCATGTATCTTAATCCCTCTGTGGACTTTTTCTTTTCTTTTTTTTAATTATAAGCACATATTTAAATGAGAGATCATCATTTTCTTGTCATGTTTGTCCTGATGTGAACTAGTACAGCAGTTGTGCTCATAGAGGAAGGACCGGTTTATTGGCACGTTGTTTTCAGAGGCTACAGGTCCGAACACGATGATTAATATTTCCAGGTAGAGACGATGATCAAGTTTCTCGGTCCTGACACTCTGCGATTGGACCGTTTCCCCTTCCCCCCGTGTTCACCCTTCTTCATATCAGACACATGTTTTTTTTTTTAACGTTTTAAATAATTAAATAATAAAAAACAATGTACATAGATGCCATTCAGGCTGCTCTATTTGATCCCACACTGTTCAAACATAAAGACAACAGTGCAGCAGCAGCAGCAGCTCACAAAGAAACATGATGTTTGAAGGAAATAAGAGTTTTTACTGTTGTCTACTGGAGACCAGTGGTGCGTGTCTGTTGTGACCACAGGCCCTGACTCAATCATGTGTGTGTGTGTGTGTGTGTGTGTGTGACCGCGCCTTGCAAGTCTGCACAAACAGCGCAGGCCTGAAACAGGAAAGGTGACATTTTTTCAGAAACAACTGGCGAGATCCGGCCTCAGACTGTACTGTCTGTACCTGTCCTGTATGTTAGCCGGCCTAGCCCGGGCAGGTGGATCCAGTCAAAGGCATCAAGGTGTGCCCATGACCGGTGTTGAGCAATAGTCAACTGACTGACCCCCCTCCTCCTCCAACTCCTCCACCTCTTCCTCCTCCCCCCTCTCTACCTGAGAGTTTCTTAAGAAAAGAGATTTGGTTGAAGTTGTGTCCACTGCTTCAGCTCCGTGCACACGTTTCAAACCACACTAGATTTATCTGGTTGTTAAGGTTCAATCAGATGAGCTGATGATCTCACACACACACACACACACACACACACACACGGCTGCTCTTATCTCACACACCTTCAGTCATTTTTTTTCTTCTCTTTTATTGCAATCCACTTCCTGTTGAGAAACTCCCGCAGCCTGTGGCTGGTAGGGCAAGTAGTAACTGTGAGTGAAAGGTGAGAGCCGTGCTCCACAAAGTTGCATTTTCAGCACGTTAAAGTGACTGTCACGTTGACTCTGTGGTCCTGCTGAGGTGGGTGGACAGTTGGGATCGTCTCTCTTTCTCTATCTCTCTTTCTCTGTCTCTCTCTCTCTCTGTCACCTCTGCAACCAGCAGCAACAGCAGCTGCCGCCGCCTCAGTCAGAGCGAGCAGTTTTGGGTCGGTTAAAGGAAGTGGTCAGTATTGGCTGTGCAGATTGGCCTCATTGCTCTAGCTTACAACTGAAACTAGCACTCTCAATCAACATGGCTGTTTGTTGTTTCACTGAGGTCTAACAGCATTCGTGCCACTTTGCGTGTTTGTTAATTTGCACAGCAGAGAAACTCAAACAGAGCGTAGAAATCTAAATGAAGTGGGACGAGATGGTCAAAGGCTTAGATTGAACTTCTCTGTTGAAGTGCTCCAGAGAAACCACCACTGTGAACCATCATGGAAACGATGGCTTATACCCACAGAAAGACAGAGATGGTTGAAATGTCCAAATTCAAAGAAACTCACTTTGCTGTCATAGGAGGCCAAAGAAATCACCTGAATTTATGCTCTAAAATTTACTTTACTGTGGTTTCTATAGTGTTTAAATTCCATGGAATGACCTGCCCTTGTATATCCGTCCTAGTCGTCATGTTTTTGATCTGTATATTTAAAGTAAGTGATCAAATGTTGCATCTTTCCTTGTCATGTTTCTCAGATGTCACCGACATGGCGGATGGCACCAGTCCATCAGACGACCAGCCTCCTCCTCCCCCGCCTCCTCCTTCTCTTCTTCCTGCTCCTCCTCAACAGGTCGGGGCTCCCGACGAGTGTCGTGACCTCCTAACCTGTGGTCAGTGCAGCCGGGCCTTCCCTCTCGCCCACATCCTGGCGTTCATTCAGCACAAACAGGGCGGCTGCCGCACCCGAAATCAAGTCCCTAACACCAACGCCACACCCCCCTCACCTGCCAACCGAACCCAGCAGCAAGTCGCCAACAGCGAGGTGGGGCCGGGCTTCATCGAGCTGCGGAGAGGGGCTGCCAGGGACAGGGCCTGGGGGGAGGAGCCCGGCGTGAAGGCGGAGCACAGCAAAGCAGGTGAGTGATGGAGAAGACGATGCAGAAAAAAGGAGGCAGGTTGCTAATTAGTGACTCTGTTTTTTATTTTGTTTTCTAAGTTTTTTTTGTTTTGGTTTGGGTTTTTTTTTTTTCCACCGGCCCTCCTCTTCATTTAACAACTGTCCTCCCCCTCCCTCCCTCTCGAGTCCAGCTCATTAGCTAGCCGTTGCCATTAGCAGACCTGCGTGAGTTAGTGACGCACAGGCTAATTGTGTGGAAAGGATAGGCGTCAGGAGCGTTCAGAGGGCACCGAGGGTCCCAGAGGGCTCCACACTGAGCAACTGAGCTCCAGAGCTCTTTCCCATCTCCCTGACTGTCAGTCTCTGAGGTGGAATGGCCAGGTAAACATGTTTCTCCCTCTCTGTCATCCACCAAGCCCTGGACAACAGAGACTGAAACCACGTCCTCCACTAAGGAGCATGTCTCAGTCACGATGAGGCGTTTCTTTTGAAGAAGAGGGCTGTGATGGGGTGGTTGTAGTCGTGCACCACAGTGTGAAGTGGTCAGAGGAGTTGCATGCGAGGCTGACATGACACTGTAATGGAGGACGTTGCATCATGTGCAGCTCCTCTGCCATCTCCTCTCTGTTCTGCCCTGGGCCGAGCCACCTTAGCTCAGGGGAATTCCCTCCATCTTATGCATCTTTTTTTTCCCCTCCTTCTTCCTCGTTTTCATATTTTCTAAAGTGCATCATACATTAGCACCAAGGTCTTTCTTCTTCACGCCTTCTTTTTTAGAGAAGAATGTGCGGACATCCCCAAGTAGGGGGTCAATCAGCAATTCATGAATCCTCATTAACATCCTTTTGAAGAATCTTTCATAACAGTGTTGTTTTGAGTCGTGTTTTTCCTGCAAAGGTCAGGCGTCTTTATTTATTTTATTTTTTTGAAGGTCGTGTAAAAAAAAAAAGTGAATACAGGAGTATGTAGGATGTTGCAGATGGACGCAGCATCTCGCTGCACACTCATAGTAGACACGAGTGGCCCTTTGCATATTTTGAAACGCTTCTCTCGCTGTCATGTACACACACGTTAGCAGTTCCTTCCTCTGTGTAACGCTCAGGGGACGGGTGCATGCACCTATTTCCGTTTGTCCACAACCTCTTGTTGTTTTTCTACATCTGTTTTTTCATCTCTTTCACGAGAGCAGACAAGTTTGGTAATTTGCTGCCAACAGGATTATACAAGGAACCTAACACAGTAAGGAAGAAGGATTGGGCATGTGAATAATGAAAAAAATAAGTCTGGATTAAAGTTTTACTATCGGATGTAGTTTGTTTGTAACGTTAGACGCATGTAGCAAAAGATGATTGGGCATCCTGCAGTCTTGTGAGTGAATAGGAAGTCTTGTTTTACTTGAGCGGCGTGCTGCTTTGTGGGAGGGTAACTGAAGCTTCTGAGATGACTGAAAGTGAAAGAGCAGTTATCCCACAACAGAAAGGCCCTCCGTCTATTTTCTGTATTCAAGAGAGAGAGAAAAGCAGCGAGGACAGGGGAGAAAAGGGGGGAGAAAAGTGAGTGGGATGGATTACTGAAGAGCCTCGTGCATCTGTCTCATTCCTTTTTATTTATTCTCCTTGTTTGTTTTTTTTCCCCTCATCTCCAACATCCCCCCCTCCCTCCCCCTCATCTCTCCTCCTTATCCCCCCCCCCATCTTCAACACACTTTCGCTTTGCCCTCTTTCAATTTCTCGCCCCCACCACCACCACCACCACCGCCGCCGCCGCCTCCTTCTCCTCCTCTCTTTTCTCCTCCCTCTGCCTCCCAAGGGAAAAGAGATTCTGCCTGCTGCTCGTTAGTGCTCCCAGCCAATCTGCATTTTTAATTAGTAGTTATTGCTTCTGCTTAATATTCAAGTGCTACCCCGGGCCAAATGGGAATCCTTACAAAAAAAAAAAAAGGCGAGGAGAGAGGGAAGGAGGAAAGAGAAACCGGCTGGGTATTGTGTTTCACTCCAGGACCCCGAGACAAAAGCCTCCGCCCCCCTCAGGGAAAGATTTGGAAGATTTTGGGAGGGGGGTGTCGGGGTTGGAGGATGGGTCTCAAGTACAATCCAAAGGGGGTGACATATTTTCGTGGTGTCTCTTGGCCCCCCGTACTACATTATAATCTTTTTATCTCATTTTCTTTTTATCTCCTGAGCCCTGACCTACCTATCTCTCTCTCTTTCTCTCTGTTTCTCCTTTTTTTCTTGCTCTTACTTTTCACCCTATTTTTAAAAGAAGTATCTGAACTTCTCCTGGGTTTCTCCTCAGGCTAGGTTAAAGGACATGAACACCACCGCTCCTCTCGTCTCCAGACAGAGGGAGAAAGGCGGGAGAAGGGGAAGAAGAGAAAGAAACAGTTGCTCTCTTTTTCATCTTCACTCTCCTTCTCCTCCTCCCCCCCTCCAGTAAAATACAGAAGGATTTGACTTGAGGAAACATGAAAGAGGCTTATACCAGAGTCGGCTTTGAACCTCTCCAAAAAAGAAGAAAAAAAAAAAAGAACTGTTTTCTCCCTCAATTTGAGGGATCTTCTCTCCAATTTTGATTTATGCAGAAAGGCCTCATTTGTCAAGCAGGCTGAGTCAGTGCCTGATTTGCATAAAGCGTTCGTTTTCTACGTTCTGCTAATTAGCAATTTGCAGCTTAATTGGAGAGTGGCTCTCGGTTAGGAGACAAAGCTATCCACATATAAAAATATCTCCAGATGTACTTTGCGACACGACTCGCGTCTCTGTCGGCCTTTCGGCTTCTTCTGCTTCTCACCTGAACATCCTTAAATATCACCTTGATGCTCGTGTTCCTGTGCCGGTTTTGAAAAACCTTAATATATGTATGTTAGCAAGCGATCACATGACTGCATGTATGTGAAAGAGGTCCCCCAGAGTGATGAAACCACAGATAACTATCGGCAAACTCTTTAAGTCTCCCTCAGCCTTACGGTGGTCTTTTAACTCGTCGTTTTGATTTTTCAGCCACAGCTTTGCTTTCACCTCTTCTGGTGTGTTGTTTCCGGTCGTAGCAGGCAGCCGCTTCAGCAAAAATCCCACCGTACACTACATGTTTGAGTGTTTAGCGGCAAAAGTGGTGGTAAGCTGAAAGGAGGCTTCCAGTCGTCATCAGGTGGACATAAACACAACTCCAAACAGATATTAATGTAGCTTTGCTCTGCTGGATGTGCAGAAATGTTCATCATGTAAACTTTAGAAATGTGTCAAATGTTGTTTACTGTATGTTTAATCTCTGTTAATCAACACTAATAACTCAGCTTTGTCCTTTTTTATCTTTTTCCAGTGTCCGAGGAGCCATCCTATTTCGCCTGCCAGCAGTGTGAAGGTGTGTTTCCATCTGCATGGGCGCTCTTACAGCACGCTCAACACACACACTCCTTCAGCATCTACCAGGAGGACGAGGAGGATGACATTCGAGGAGGAAGAGGAGGACTTAAAGAGCACAAACCTGCTGCAGCCACTCTGGACCCTCGCCACCTGAGCCAAGCTCTCGCCTCCGCCTTTCAGCCCTCCGCACTGCGCCTAAGTCGCTCCCGTCAGACACACACCACCACCACCACCACCTCCTCCTCTTCCTCCAGTAACATGCAGGCTCTGAACTTTTCAGTGCGGCTCAGGGAGCTCGCCGAGGGGAATAATAACACCACCGGAAGCTCCCCTGGAGGCCTGGTGCTGTCTCCGTCCTCTTCTCCACCAGCAGCATCTCCCTTTCCTCAGACTAGCACCCTCCAGGCTGATTTCCACTGCGAGCCATGTGACCAGAGTTTCCATTCCCTGCGCGCCCTCTCTGCCCACCGCCGGACTCACGCTTGCGAGAGGCCCTATCACTGTGGAGTGTGCGGGCAGGCCTTTGCCCAGAGCGGCCAGCTGGCCCGTCACATAAGGAGCCATCACAGGGTGGCTGGAGGTGGAGGAAGTGGGTATGAGTCGGTGGAGATGGCCGTGATGGAGGAGGATGTAGGGAGGCAGGGGATGAGAGGGAGGTTTCAAATGCAGCCAGCTGTAATCATGGGAAAGGGAATGGTTGGTGCAGATGTGAGAGCCCAGGGCCCCTGTGAGCTCGACCTGACCCTGCCCAAACACCCCTCTGTAGCTTCAGGCCTGACGCTGCTGCCCTCGCAGGTTAGACCAACAGACAGGGAGCTGTTGAGGCTGTACCAGCCCCAGAGAGAAGGTGGAGAGGGAGGCGAGGAGGAGGCAGAGAGCCATGGAGAGCCTCGGCACACCTCGCCCTGCGCCAGCCCCTCTGAAGGCTCACTGGAGAGCGGAGAGACAGGGGGCAGCGGCGAGAGCGGCATCGCCAGTGGCAACTGCACGCCCAAACGGCCAGAGATGGGTGACAGAGCGCGAGGAGTCGGAGAGTGGGAGAACGAGAGAGGGGAGATGATGGAGAAAGAGTGGAGCTCAGCTAAAGTCAGCGAGGTTGTGCAGGAGTGGCAGAGGGAGAACGAGCGGAGGAGTGTAGGAGGAGGTGTGAGCAGTAGTGGAAACAACAACAACAATAATAATACCACCAGTTCAGGCGGTAAGAAGAAGAAAGACGAGGCCTGTGAGTACTGTGGTAAACAGTTCAGAAACAGCAGCAACCTGACTGTGCACCGCCGCAGCCACACAGGTGAAAGACCCTACCGCTGCGGCCTCTGCAACTATGCCTGCGCTCAGAGTTCAAAGTTAACGCGTCACATGAAGACCCACGGCGCTCAAGGAGCTAAGGCCTCCTTTTTGTGTCAACTGTGCGCCGTGCCTTTCACCGTTTACGCCACTCTGGAGAAACATCTGAAGAAAGTTCACGGCCTGAGCCACGCCAGCGTGGGAGCATATGCACAGGCCAGCGCTGCAGACACTCTGGCTGCTATAAAGGCCGAAGAAGCAGTGGTGGTGAAGATGGAGGAGGACGAAGCCAGTTTGGATCAGATGGAAATGGAGAGCAAAATGCAGAGCTACGTGGTGAAAAGCATGGAGTTGGAGGAGGGGCAAAGCCAAGCGCAGTACGTGGAGAACATTGGGAGTCCGGCCATTGTGGGCGATCTCCCACCCGAGAGCAACGCAGACGTGAGCTTAGCTTTGACCTCTGCACCATGAGAGCTGCTCTCATTCACTAATTGACATTAAAACAGCACTGTATAGGATTTAACCCACCCATTCAATCAGAAATACAAACAGTCAGGTTAAACTGGAATCTAGTTTAAAGAGGAAGCTGTAGAAAACAGCAGGCTGCCAGCACAGAGGCACCCAGCAGCCACGTTTTTCATGATTGTATGCAAAGCTGCTGGTTGAAACTAAGTGCCTACAGTTCTTTTAGACCACAGAGCAAAAACAAGGCCATGACATTCAACAGGGAGATTACCAGAGCTCTTGAACAGGAAGTGAACTACCACAGTCCACACCGACACAGGAAACTGATCACCATGCTGCAGCGCAGGATGCAAAAGACGAGTGATTTATCTCTCTGGTGACCCACCGGACAGGTGGAGACAGATATAAACTGTCAGATAATATAGAGAAGTGATTATATTGAGAAGAGGGAGAAAAAAATAGCCTAGCAATAGAACGATGTTAATATATTTTCAGCATCAGCAGATGGAGAGAGGTCATATTGTTGCTACCTAGCTTGTTGCTGGTTTTCTTTTTGAGAAGACCTTTTAAAGACTAAAGATGTTTGAACAGACACAGGAGTGAAATGAATCCAAACACTGTCTGCCTGCAGTTTCTCAGACTCCTCTTTTTAAAGGCGCTTGGTTGTCACAACACTTGTCACTTAACATAATGTTTACAGGGCTCACGGGGCCTGGCGAGGTTGTGCTCCTGACTTTGTGACAGTATGTATGGATGTTTTTTGTTTTTTTTCTGTTGTTGTTGTTATAAATGTGAATAAGGGGACTTTAAAGTTCCATCTACTGATGTTTTTTTTTCCTCCATTAGTTCCTATGCATATAAAAATATATGCAATTTTACTTACATACATGTGAAACGGGTGTATATTATTTTCCTCTATCTATTATTGTGATGGTAATTTCTCTCTTTCACTGTTTACATTTGTAAAGTGCCGGACTGCTTGAAGCTCATGCACTGTTTTGCAGCCATTTGAAACTCCTTCTTTTTTTTTTTTTACTTTTTGTTATTATTTTATTGCCTGTTTTTGAATTATTCCTAATTTATGGTTGCTGCATGTTGGTGGTTGTGTAACTAAAAAAAAAAAAAAGGAGGGAGGTGAGGGAGTAGCAAGTCGATCAGCGTGGAGTTTTGTTGTGGGAAGCGAGCACTTGATGAGAGTTTGTGTGTGTGTGTGTGAATGTTTTTGTGTGTACATATACCGTGGAAAACATCCTTAGGTGACTGCTTCTACTCGAACCCTCTGTCCTGTGATCTTGTGTCCGCAGCATGACTGGACTGGTCCTGATAGACGCGTCGTGCGCTTAAGTCCAAAAACATGTTAAACATGAGGGAAAAATCGAACGCTAGGACAAAAGGTTCAAGTGTGAGTGTCTCCATCTTTATCGTGACTACTGTGATGACTTTGTGTTACCATATCTGATTTCTACTTGCAGGGAAAACAAATGTGTGTGTTATGTGTAATGAATGATTATGAATGAGTGCAGTGTAACTGTTCAGGGATAATATGTACATAGATTGACATTCTTGCCATTGCTGTACTTATAATTATTATTACTGTTATTGTTATTATTATTAACTGCCTCCACTTTTCCTAGCATCGTCTCCTTTACGCTGAACACTGGCTATTGTGAAGCTATACCACTCTGCTGTCTTTGTAAACTCGACACCATTTTGTAATTGAGGAGCCTCAATAAAGAATTGAGGAGGAATATTTTGTATTGAAGTCTTTTTTTCTTCTTCTTCTTTTCTTCTTTTCTCCGCTCCCATATGTGTCTTTTCCTGCTTGTGGTTGCTTTTTGTTCTCATTCTGGTACCACAACAAAGCTTTTGAAACTATTTTTAAGTATCTTTTCTCACCAGGATGTCGTCTTAGTCAGTGTGGGTCGTTTCTCTGAGGACCACAGTCAGCCCTGAGTTATTAATTTTTAATGTAAGTGTTTGGATTAGGGACCCTCTCTCCTTGTTTACATCCTTGTGATGTTACTGGCTTTGTCTAGAAACACTGTAATGTAATTCCAGCGGGGTGTGTGCGTGTGTGTCTGTCTGTGTGTATGTAGATATATCTGAGTTGGTGTCAATCATCCTGCAGGTTGTGAGATGAGTGCAGCGAGCTGTGATGGGACACAGGCGACAAGGGTTTCTCAGGATACAAAATGAAGAGGGGGGGGGGGCAGTTTGGTTATTGTTTGTGGGCATGTTCGGAGGCAGAGTGGGGTGGGTTGGGGAGTGTCAAGGGGTTGGGATAATTGCTGACTCCATTTTAAGGGCATAAAAACCTCTGCACCAGCATCTCTGGCCTTAACCCCACCCCCCAATGAAAATGATGTTCTATGATCCCTCTAGCTCATTAACAGCAGGTCTTTTAATGAGCTTTCAACAGGGTGGGGGCTGGGTAGATGAAGAGGAGGAGTAGGGTTGGATGGTAGAGGGTGAAGAAGGGGGGTTATTGCACCAGATGCACACACGCCCACTTCTACCAATTACCATTGTGTTATGGAGAATAAGGAGGAAGTGAAGACAGAAGCCCCTCGGACACAGATGAGTCAGTTTGTCCGTTTCTGTCCACAGAGACGGGAATAAAACACAAGGAGGGAGGACAGTACAGGTGACAGGTAACATCCTCCGTCTCTCCCTCTGGAAAACTCTGCCCTCCCTGACTTCTGTTGGGCGCCACAGCCAGCGCCATTTGGTGCTCGTATGGACCCAATTATATAAGGTAAGGTGATACACGGCAGAACACAGCACAGTAGCCCCTACAGCAAGTAGATATCTTTTCCACGTCCCGAGTGCCCTTTGTCTTCCTGAAGTCCACACCTATGCTGCTGTCAAACCTTGCACAGACCAGTGTCGGCACCAGCCAATCACAACACAGAGTTTGTAATGTCTGCCAATAGGAGTGGGAGGCTGTGTGTGTGTTGGAGTGTGTGTTTTCTGACCAGTGACTGCCCCTGGGCGGTAGTGATGTGGACTTTGAGATCTAATAGTTGTGTGTCAGCTCCACAGAGAAAGCTTTTGTTGGTCTTGTAGTTGCTGCAGGACAGAGCCTAACCGAGGATTTTAATATGCTGCACACTCTTTATAAACTTTTTCCAAACACTCTTTACCTCTACAACAGGGAGATACGTTGATTTAAGGAAAAGCATCTGGGATTTTGGTTATTGTACCACTGTGGCACACTTTAAATGTTGTGTTTTCAGCATTTAAAGGCCCCTGTTGCTCCAAGGTGATTCTGTTTTCTGAACTTATTCAGCTGTTTATGCTTGAAAAGTAAAACCAATCAGTTTGCCCTCAAAGCCAGCAAATGTTTTGACCATGCATTTTATTTCCCAATATGAAGATGGAGATGTTTTTCAAAGCCATCTTCAGACATCAAGGGATAAAAAAAAAAAAAAACTAAGTTTAATAAAACCTCCCAATTAAATTTCCCCCCAAATGACCTCAATGGTATCTACAGCCAGCAAAACACCACAAATATCATAACTTTAAAGTTGTAAAATGAGTTTTTTCATTCATTCATTCAACCTTTACTCATACATTTTAGAGTAGTTCACTGATGCCCTGTTTATACAGATAATAAAACCAAAAAATATATACGTACAGACAATTCTTAGATTTACAAAACATAACGGAACATAAAAGAGAAGTGAAAACAAGGACTTTAAACAAACAATAGAGCCCAACACGAAATTAACCCTAAAGATCTCTCTATCTGTTTCAGTCATTATCATTGCAGCCACAGTTATAGTCAGTGGTCTTCAGCCAAAGAAAACAGGTAATCTGAGTAAGAAATTCGCAGTCATTCAATTCTTTAAAGAGTTTAAGCGTAAATAAAGAAAACAGGATGGGACCCAGATCAGAGCCTTGAGGAACACCACAATCCAGACTCCACCAAGATCAACTGAGAAACTACTATCAGGAGGAGAACCAGGGATCACCCAGAGATAACCAGCCACTGTTCAAGTCATAACATGAAAGAGATTCAGCAGCAGTATAACAGAGCATTCACCTGCTTCATTTTTAAATCTGAAAATTATGCGCAAACAGCTCAAGCTCTGCGTTGTCTTTACAGACACGAAGCGTAGTTTTCTGGCAGCAATGGCACAATCTCAAATTCAGATTAAATGCTCACAACAAAGGGAATGTATGAGCTGCTGTGTTTGTTTTCCTGTGGGGCAGGCCTGTGGCCATGAAAGGCTTTCAGTTATGTATGAGAAGATTGTGCTTTATCATGGAAAAAGCCAATTAACTGGGAGTTTTTAATTACATTTCTCATGGTATACTGTGTCAAGCCTCCAATCATGGCTGCAGTCCCTGTCCTGTTGTCCTCTTCCTTCCCAGAATAGTTGAGGAGCAGGCAGCAGTTAAATCATCAGCAGGGCAGACTGAGACGGGGATAACAAGAACGAGAAAGATGCATTCGGGAGTGATCAGACAAACCACAGGGCTCCCTCTCTGCTCTTTATCCTTGCACAGTTCCCACAATCCCCACCTTCTCTCGCCCTTCCCTCCTCCCGCAATGACCGCAAAGTGAAACCTGAACCCTGGTATTATACCCGCTTCACCTCTCCTCCTCCTCTCACCTCCCCTTAACGTCTAACAGTGAGAGTGTGAGAGGACGGAGTGAGAGGGGACACCATCCCAGGCAGTCATCCGTCAATCCAGTGCCTATGTTTTTGCCATTCAACACCTTCAGATAATGAGAGGAGGGAAAGACAAGGAGGGTTCATTCTTATGTGATGTCACTGATCACTCAAGACGAGCCCTGTGGGAGGAGTGTCAGTTCAGTTTGGTTTGAGTACGAGGAAGTCCTGATGAGGCTGGAGACAGGTTGATTTAAAAACAAAAGAGAGGAAGTTCCTTGATTTCTCTTTTTTTTTCCACACCATGAGACAGGGTGTTGCATCAAACAGCCAGAAATGGTGATGAAAATAAATTTCAAAATAACCTCAAAATAAACGCTCTGCCGTGAGTGAAGGCACAGTTTCATCCCAGTGATCTACTGGGGCTGTTTTTATACAACAATATATCCAACTAGATGTCTCAGTAGATTTAAACCAAACACACGTCTGTCTTGTGAACGTACATTTTCAGCTTTAATAATGCCAAATGTTGCACGCTTGGACAACAAAACAAAAAAAAAAGGAAGTCCCTGGCATGCATGAGTTCAAAATAAAAACTTTTACTTGGCTTTGTTTCTCTGCACATGCACACAAGCACATTAGCACGACATGACTACATGCTGCACACTGTTTACATCTTCTGCAGACATGCACGTTCCTCCTGTGTCATTTAAAGGACCTATGTGTTGTCCACGGTGTTCATGTGACACCACAAATTTACCTGATCAAAAACTAGCTGCTAATATTAAAAGGACATACTAGTGCATGAGTGAATAAAGTTAAATATTATAAAATAAAGTGGATCAAGATAAAGTAAATGTTATTGCCTGGAAGTTGTATTTACTTTACATTAAGATGACCAACATTGCTGTGGGTGCCACACAAATGTTGTAGGTAGAACCACAAACGTTAAGATCATTTGTATCAGGTGTTTTGTGTATTTTAAAGGCTGAGCACATCATTGTTTTGCTGATTTTTCTTAGGCAAAAGGTGACTTTTACATCATATCCTGTTTCCTGACCAATGTCTCTTTACACCTACACATGTGTGGTAAAGTAAGAATCAACCAAATCACAACCTAAATGAGTGATGAATAATGGAAGACATGAGGTTATCAAACACCTGCCCACTCAAACACTCTCTGACAAATTGTTCCTCAACGTCTGTTACTCTCTTTGTCTTTCACAAACACACATTTACTCTGTTGTTGCTGCACCTGGTGACCCCCCTTATGAACCTAACACACACACACACACACACACACACACACACACACACACACACACACACACACACACACACACACACACACACACACACACACACAGTTATTCAGTTGCTCAGGTAATTACACACACAAACAAAATATTCAGGTTCAGCCACGAAAACATCCATAAATGCCAGAAAAACTGGATTTGACCATATACCCCATAACACACACACACACACACACAGTGCTGGGGTCAGAGGTTGCTGCCTGGCTGCATGCAAAGTAAGGTTACGAGGTAGAGTTCAGTCCTGTGACAGGTGAAAATGCTTTCATGTGTTTACTCCCTGCAGGCCTGAGGGCAGGTTAACTGCAGCGTCCAACCGCCTCAACCAGAGTCTCCACATGCAGTAAACTTCTACCGTCCGCTCGCTTATAGCTCTTTATGTTTCATACACCTTGTCTAGCCCCCTTTGCCCTCTGCATTACATCAGTATAAATGATCCTGCATTAATTACTAAGATGCAGGCATGCATGTCCTCTATTAAGTCCACTGAGAGATGTCTTATAATGAGCTACATGCATAAACCTCACATTAGAAATAAAGGCAGCTGAGCGCTTCATCACTACTAGTGTCTCCCTCCGCCCCCATGCATGTATAGAAACACGCACAACATGTATACAACAGCAGGGTGGGTGTTACCCTCTAACAGCAGAGGATATGCTTTCATGAAAAGATTTAAATAGATAATCAACGACGCACAAAAAGTAAGGACATTTGTGTCTGGTAGATTATTCTAAAATATGATCAAGCAACAAAATATTGCGTTTTGCTGCATAATGAGTACTTTTTTCTAACCTAAACTACATTAAGCCGGTGATTTAGAATATGTTTTTACTCGAGTAAACATCAATATTTAGACTGTATGTTTAATATGTCATTTAGTCGCAGTTTTGATGTGATATTTGATACAAACTATGCACAAAAAGTAAGGAAATTTGTGCTTGGTAGATTATTTCTTTGTTTGTAACAATGCATCTTATCAATAAATCTTATACTATCCCTTTTAAACGGTGCTACATTTGTAAGGAACATGCCTTTGTGGGATGAGCAGAGATCAGTATGTGGGTTGCACCCATGAAAAATTTGCCAGATCTCCTCTCACAATGCCAAACAGCTTTTCTTTGCTGTTGACTCTTGTTTGGTGTTGTTTGGTGGACTGGATGGCCATTTAACAATTTATTCATTTAACAAACAGGAATTTCCTCATACTGCTTCATCAGCCTAGTCACACCCTGCTGTGGGATGGCATCCCATTCTTTAACCAGCATTTGTCGCAAGTCAGCCAACGTGGTTGTGTTCGTCACTCTGGCACGAACAGCACTACCAAGCTGATTCCCATCTTCAATGGGGCTGAGATCAGGTCATACCATCCTCTCATCCTCCCAAATTCTGGAGGTAGTTGTCATCTTGGAGGATAGAGTTTGGTCCCGGACAGTGGAGATATGGGATAGCCCATGGTGACAGAATTTCATCTTGATATAACCGACCATCTTTTGGTGGAGGCAGTGTGATGGTGTGGGGCAGCATCTGCCACACTGGAAAAACGAGGCTTGTGATCACTGGAGGCAATCTCAATGCAGAGAGCTATCAAACCACAATTGTCCTTTCTTTTTGTGTGCATTATGTCTAATATCACATCAAAACTGCAACTGAATGACATATTAAACATACAGTCCACATATCGATGTTTACTCACGTAAAGGTAGCTGTAAAAAATGCTCAAAATCATCAGCTCAGTGTAATTCAGATTAGAAAAAAGTACTCATTATGCAGCAGGATGCAATATTTGGTTCAGGAGGAGCTGTCGTGTTGCTTTATCTAGAACAATATATCATATTTTATGAAATGATCCTGTGAAAGTTTAATCTGCAAAGTAAATGACTGATTAAAAAGCACATTTTCTTCCACTAAAATTACGGTACCATAACATGGAAATAATCAAGTGGTAAATAAATGTATTTTCCAGCACTGTACAGAGGATTAATCAAAGAAGTTCTGCCATAAAATGACAAAAAAGTCAATACTGAGGGCGGTAGCAGGAAGAATATAATATCATATGATATTATAGGAGTTGTTATGCAATATATGAAAAATGTATAGTGCCCTACATTTGAAAACCAGCAGCGAGGAATGATGTGTCTTTGAACAATTCAATTTAAAATGAGTTTAACTATAAACAACGTTAACAATTAATAATAAGAAGAAATAAGGAATTAGGAGCAACACGTTCCCATATAAGGAATTTTCA
Organism: Collichthys lucidus; assembly: GCA_004119915.2. Taxonomy (NCBI): domain Eukaryota; kingdom Metazoa; phylum Chordata; class Actinopteri; family Sciaenidae; genus Collichthys; species Collichthys lucidus. The sequence goes on from CM014090.1 coordinate 13,360,148, forward strand.
CAGATATATACATATATAAGGAATATTTTCACATATATTAAAGGCATATTTCAGGCATTTCTTCACAGTGTTACTGATGGCTAATTAAGCTCTTCATATTCCGGCCCGCTCACCCTGGTGTGATGTGTGTGAGTGATGCGGCAGAAAACGGGCCGGGACAAAGCCGGTTAACCAGCGGGGAGAGTGAGAGGGGCCCAGGGGCTGCTGGTGCCGGGGTCGTGGGATCAGAGCAGGTCATGGAGGTGTGGGAGTGTCTGCTCGGCCCTCTGACCTTTGTCACTGAGGCTTCCTATAATCCTGTCCTCAAAGACCATACGGACATAATGGAGAGCCAATGAATGGAGTTAAATGGTGACCATTAGGCGGATCTGTGTCGCTATTCTTCTTGTTTGTTTAGTCCCGGTCAGTCTCACGTCTTCAGTGTAATCAGGCGTGTGATGGAGGGACGGCTTGAGATGCCTAGAGAGGCCCAGAGTGAGCGCTGCAGGACAACAGTTTGTTGGAGATGGATATCCACCTACATTTAATGAAGAGGTGGGGGAGGAAGGGGACGATAATTGGATGTCCACTTCAGATTATTTGAGTCTCGACCTGAGTTCACAAGTGGTCTACACAGGAGGAGGCCAAAGCACCCCCTTCCTGTTTGGTCAAAGTAGGTCACAGCAAAACAAGAAGTCCTATGAATAATCTATTACACCAGTATTATGCAAAAGATGTCCCTCCTAAGACATTTAGTCTTGTATTGTAGCCCTGACAGTCAAATCTGTGGAAACAAGTTAAAAAAGTTATGTGAGATTTTTTTATTTATTTAGGTAATTGTAAGAAGAAAACACAGGAAAGACATGATTGTGTTGAAGGGATGAAATAGTGTTGATTTGTTCCTGCTTTCTTTGTATTTTTTTTATTATTTACTCAACACACTTTACCACCACTATATAATTAAATGTTTATAAGTCATAATGGCTTTATCGACGGTAAATAAATCATTTTTAATGCTTTATAGAACAACATGTGGGTTGTAAAAGTTCTGGTGAGTCATTAATAAAGTTTACTTTCTAATAATCCATCAACTCCACAGGAATAAATGTTATAATAAATTATTAATAAATTAATCCCACAGCAACCCATTCATTCAAAAATTGTTAATACGATGTTAAGGCATCAGACTGATCTGATGAACTAAAGCAAGGTAACCAAAAGATTAATAACATTAAAGAAAACCTTAATTATAACTTTGGTACGACATGCAGCCTGTAGACAAAATGAAAGAGAACAGAATCTTTGAAAACTCAGCTATAAGTGGAATAAGTGCAGATATCAGTGTCATACACTCTAAGAAAAACTGGTTCTTGATAAGTGCTATATATATATATATATATATATATATATATATATATATATATATATATATATATATATATATATATATATATATATATATATATATATATATATTCTTCTTTACTTCTAAAGGTTCTTTGTGATGATTACTGATTAAGTTGACCCTTTGCAGCAATGTGTCCTGGTTGTGATAAAAACCAACAAAAAGGCAGTTTGAGTTTGAGTTTCAGTTTTTTAACCTGGCTTTAACTAATGGCTGCTATATGCCTAACTGATTGTCTAACATGTGGCTGTGTGTTTAAATTATTGTTGATATGATTACAATATATAAAGTAATAAATACCTTCACTGAATTACTTTGTTGTGTTAAAAATGTAATATTTCAATTCAAATTATTTAAAAACAAATATATAGAGATATGATTAAAGGAACCATAAACATTTTCCTCTATTGCGTCACCATGAAGATCCACTTCAGGTTTCAGCCTTTAGTTTCAAGTGTGTATTTCTGCTGTGTGAAAAATAATCTCATCCACTCTTCCGCAATTTGTGTTTGGCATACTGTCATGATTTTTGTTCCCCATCACACACACACTCATCGGCCACTTCATTAGGTACACCTGCACAGTCTGATGTGATCCAATACAACAACTCCACCTTCAGTTCTACTTCCATGAAGCTCTATGTACAAATTTAACTTTATGTTTGTTATAGATATCAACACATCTCCCTCGACATTGTTTGATTGTTTGATTGTACAGGTGTACCTAGTAAAGTGGCCAGTGTATGGTAGATTTATTTAAGGTAAAAAACAAAACAAACAACCCTGAATGCCATTTCCTGCATTTATATTTAATCTACCAAATAAACATCATTATGGTGCTGGTTATCAGATTTTCCAGAATTTAGAAATGCTCTATTTATTGCAGTACTATTAATACACTAAAGCCAATTAAAATCACATGTATTCCTTTTTAATAAGATAAGATAGACTTTAATGATCCCACACTGGTGAAAGCAGCATCACATACACAAGGTGGATAAGAAATCATGCTGGTGTTAAATCATCAGCATGAAATAGAGCAAAATATTATATATAACAGTGTCCTTTACTGCCTCGTGTTTAAGTTTGATTGATGTTCAGTCCTAATATTTTTTAGGAGCATTTACATTTTTATCTGCTCCTTCCTCTCTCATCTAAAAAAGTGGGCAGATTATTGTCAGGAGAGATTTTAAACTGAAACTGATTTATTATTTTACATGTTACAGGTTTGTTGCAGAAAGGCCTCCTCTATAGCTGACCAATAATGCTGAGAATTCAGTCTGACGTGAACCTCATTGGTAACTGAGACCTCAGATCAAGGTAAAAGTAATTTTCTGTCGCGTGTTTCTTGTTTTTACGTCTTCACAGCCTGGGGGGTTTTACAATGTTTTTACTGTCAGTTGGAAAAAATTGGAGTTTACCCATCATGTTAGTCTTTGTGTTCAGGCGCCTTATTTATCATCACCACGGCCACAATTTACAGTAAACCCCCCCCTACACACACACACACACACACACACACACACACACACACACACACACACACACACACACACACACACACACACACACTGACTTACAGTATCTGTGGTGATTTGTGGTCTGCGCTCTTTATGTGGAGTATACTGACACCTAGTGTCAGATAGGGAGGACAGACAGGTCTGTGCTGTACAGGGATGTAATCAGCCTCTAATTAAGATCAATATGTCTGTGACTAAGCTCGATATATTGTTCTCATGACCTCATAACAAAGTTCAAATGTCGTTTTTTTTTCTTCTGTCTCTCTACTTAGACTAAAACACACACCACATACTCACACAAATATTTCAAACACGCAGAAACACGTTTTCTTTTCGGGGAATTTGTTTGTTTTGCGCTAGAAATAAACGCATTTTTATGATTCCTGATACATTTCTAGGAGGCGTCCTGGACAGCAGCCTGAAATATTAATAATAATAAATAATGTAAAATATTCTAATATTATATTTTAATGTTTTTTTTTTACATAGTTGTCCAGTTATTGTTATTGTGTTTGTCTCGCCTTTGTCTAATTGTTGCCTCTGTCCGCTCAGGATGATGGTGATGATGGACGATAAATTAGCTGAGATCAAAGAAGCTGTTGGCACCATGTCATTACTCCGACTCCAGCTCTCCACGGCCCCCGGCGCGCTGCATACCTTTCCGGGCTAGGCTGAGCTGGGGAGGAGCTCCAAGTGGGCCCTCACTTGCTGAAGTGGGTGTGCGCCTTTATCTGTATTTAAGGCATGGGTTCATGCAGATTGTTTGTACTCTACAATCACTGACAGCATGGCGACTGACAAGGAGGCACCACTGGGCTCCATCGAGAACCCGATCAAGTTTAGAGATCAGGACTTCAAGACTCTCCTGGAAGAGTGTCTGAAGTCCGGAGAGCTGTTTGCTGATCCAGACTTTCCAGCTGATCAGAAGTCCATTGGTATGCCGGAAGATCCGGATCCAAAAAAGGAGATCAAGTGGCAGCGACCAAAGGTAGACCACTGATCTGTTGTGCATGTGTGGAAAAAAAAAAAACAGTTGTTCCAGATGTTGTTGGGCGTTATTTCCATCACTGGTCTTCACTGAAATTATTTAAATATTCTGCACACCAGCATTTCATTTTTGGCACCCAAAGTTTAAAATAAAGGGAAGTTGTCACAGCTTGATATCTACAGATTCCTGCACAGTAAAGCGATGTGAAATGTATTTTCTTGGCATTGCTTCTTTGCAGGAACTCTATCAACAGTGTTGCACAGCTGTAGACAGATGTTTAACTGGTGGTGATTCAGCCAGGTGTGGCTCAGGTTCGAGGAACTCATAAACTGGAGCAGTTTCCTCAAAAGAGGAAGAGGAGACCTGAAGAAATAGCACAAATAATACCGTACACAAAGTACTTCTGAAGTACTCGCTCTGAGGGTAGATTATAAATCCAATGTTCAGTGATATATTAAAGATTATAAAATCATAATACACTGGAAAAATGTGTAAACTGCAAAAAGAAAGAAAAAAGAAGACTTTACATACAAATCCGACATTATGAATTCTTATGCTAACTATGGAACTAATTATTATTATTATTATTATTGTTGATTCAGCTGTTGATTTTCTTGTTTTGTTCACTACAAAGTCTAATATTCAATATTTTAATATTGTTATGTGTCATGAGATAACTTACGTTATGATCTGGTGCTTTATAAAAAATGACAAAATAATAATAAAAAAATAAAAACAGTTAATATTTAGACCTGAGAGCTGCAAGTAAAAAAGGGATTTCAACATTTACTGGAATTGACGAACATTCTGTTAAAACGTTTTTATTGTTTATTGTCATTGTTTAGTCATGATGCTGACACTCCATGCTGTGGCATAAAAAACAGTTTATGGTGTTTCATCATGTTGTGTTCACATCTTGCTCAATCTCTGAAGGAGATCAGTGAGAACGCCGTGTTTGTCGAGGGCACAACTGGGACCACCGATATCTGTCAGGGCCAACTGGGTGAGTACATCAGGAAAATATTCAAATCTGATCATCTACCCTGCTCGAGAGGAGAGAATATGTCATGTCTTGCACTGGTATTGCACAACACCAACATAACAAAAAGCTGAAACACTGCTTCATTTAGTTCAGTTTGTTCCTATTTTTTATTACAGAAAAATGCAATGAGTGTGTCTGCACCACAAGGACCTAACTTTAAACACACAGCGAGGGGGAAAGAGGAGTGACTGTGTTCCGCGAACCCAGAATCTGCAGGGGGTCCACACTCCACCATAGCCCTGTCTTTACAGCCCACAGATTTAGTTACACTCTTTGTTGTTCAGTCTGTTTCCTATTTGTGGTTAACTTAAAGATTGATGATTGTTTTCTGCACCACCGCAAACTCCTTCCTCCTCTGAGATTTCTGAATTGATGGCTTGTGTCACCAGTTGCGTGCATATGTGTCAATAGTTCAGATCAATAACAGTCTCACCCTTTCCTTCGCTTTTTCTTCTTCAATGTTGTAACGTTCAAACTGTACCCAAGGATGCGATTTCCATGATTTACGCACGCACCAGCAGTTTCTCCAACATCTCCAAAGAAACAGCAGGGAACAGATGTTCGCTGTTTGGGAGGAATGTGACTTATTATGAGTTTGTGTGTAAGACAGCGCTCAAACTGCCTGGGAAGCGTTGATGAAAACATGACTCACGCTTCATGGGAGACCTGTGCCTTCTGGGCTGCCTAAAAATGTGATATTTAAAAAAAATATATATTCACTACATTTGTTTCTTTTCTCTAATTAGCACTAAACAGAATACAGCTGATAAAAAGTTAAGCAGTCACTAAAGTTATTACAATTTATCATGAATAAACATGATGATTCCAAATTCTGGAAATCCATCCATATTTGTCGACATTTCACTAAATCCCTGGATAATAACACTAAAACCATGGATAATGACACTAAATCCATACGTATGACACTAAAACCTTGAGTAAAATCGTAAAAAACCTTGCGTAAAGTCATTAAAACTATGAGTTATGTCTGAAACTATGGGTAATGTCACTCAAACTATGGGTTCAGTAAGTAAAACAATGGTTTAGTCAATGAAACTATGGATAAATTCACTAAATCCATGGGTAATGACACTAAAACCATCAATAATGACACTAAAACCATTGATAATGACACTAAAACCATTGATAATGACACTAAAACCATCAATAATGACACTAAAACCATCGATAATGACACTAAAACCATTGATAATGACACTAAAACCATTGATAATGACACTAAAACCATTGATAATGACACTAAAACCATCAATAATGACACTAAAACCATTGATAATGACACTAAAACCATTGATAATGACACTAAAACCATTGATAATGACACTAAAACCTTCCGTAATGACACTAAAACTATCGATAATGACACTAAATCCATGCACAATGACACTAACCATGTGTAAAATCATGAAACCATGGGTAACTAAGTTTCCTAATATGTGGTGAATTTTACGGTTGTTTTCTTCATCACAGCAATCTCTCCTTCGTTCTCTGGGATTTCAGGATTGATGGTTTGTGACACCAGTCGCATGCAAATAGGTCAACAGTGCAGATCAAAAACAACCTTCCTCTTCCTCCTCTTCTCCTTTCATGTTTTACATTGTCATCCAAGGATGTGATTTCCGTTGATGAAAACAGGAATCATTCTCCTGCTGAGTCAGCGCCTTCTGGGCTGCGAAATAATTGAATATGTAAAAAAAACAAATCATTCACTACATTTGTCCATAACAGCCTCTTGTGTTTTTTCTTTTGTTTATCAGGTAACTGTTGGCTGCTGGCAGCCCTGTCCTGTCTGACCATGCACCCTACGCAGTTTGTGAAGGTGGTGCCACCCAACCAAAGTCTGTCCGAGCCGTATGCAGGAATCTTCTATTTTAGGGTAAGCAGTTAGATGAGACGTGCAGCAGAGACCGTTTTTACTAATGATAAAAATTGCTAATTAGAGCCATAGCCAGCCCAGCTGAGACTCACACCTTGTTTGTTGCCAACCAAAGAAACTACACACACAAAAACAGTCTTCTTCATAAGCTTATGCTTCAGTTTATGTATATTTGCCTGGACATGTTGCTGGATATTTCTTAGGAAAGCAAATATGTTGACTAAGCCATAAATCATGTCGAGGTTTTAATCATTTATTGCAACATCAATATTTTTTTTTCAACACCAGAGGCTGAGATATAAATACTGAAAGTCAAGATTCAAATTAATCTAAATGCTTAATCAGAAAGAGGCTCAGTGTTTTTATTTACACACGTTCTTCGAAACCTGGCACTCGTATTAATAAAAAATGACAGTTATTGGCAAACAACCATAAAACACTTTTCTGTGAAGTACACACATTTTTTTCTTTTACCGCAACTCTGTCATTTAATTACCGGATCAAACGGGTATGAGCTCATCCTGGAGTCGTCGCTGCATGGTGGTCTCACTCCTGAAAACCTCATCTTTATCACCTCATTAGAAGTGGTGATTGTAAACGAGACAAATTATCATTCACCCGCTCTGACCTGCACAGATCAATAAAGTATCACCTTAATTAGACACATCAGTCTGATCAAAGCAAACACACTCGTCAGATATAGATCATTTTTATGCTTTTTACTGCTGAGCGATTGTTTTTCCCCCCGGAGGTTTGGACCTTTAGGAAGCGTTAGGGAGATTTTAACATGACTTAACAAGCAGGACAGAAGGACTGGAAACTAATTTTGCCCTGTCAGGGTGATGGGAGAGCAGTCCAGACATGCAGGTAGTGATTACCCCTGGGACAAACAACACACACACACGCACACACATGAACACACACACACACACACACACACACACACACACACACACACACACACACACACACACACACAGCTGTAGGTATGAAAGACCAGTGCGGGCCTGCTCTCGACCAGTAACCGCCTTGGGAGGTGGTTCAATAGATTTAGTCAGACAAGAGAACGGCACGTTACTTAACTCTACTCTCTACTCGCCTCTTTGATAGGCTTCTAGGTTTTATTCTGTCTGGGCTACTGACATGTTTTGTGTTTTGTGTTTGCATCTCAAATTTCTGGAAGTAACTTTGCTAAAGTAAAAGTAGAAATACTATGTTTCAAGTAAAAGTTGTGCAATCAAAACTCATTGAGTATGAATATTTTGCGGTAAAAAGGTTAGTACAAGGTTTTTGAAATATTATTACTACTGTTAAGTCAATAAAACTTTGGCTAAATTTACTAAATCCATGGGTAATACCACTAAAACCAACTCAAACTATGGCTAACTATTGCTTTCCCATAAAAGTAGTGATGTGAGAAAAACAAGTCCTTTCATATTTGTGGTGATGGTTTTTATCTAATATAAGAGAATTTTTAAGTTTATTTAGTTTAAAAAGTAACTCAACCCTTCACTTCATCAGTAAAAATTAACATTCAAAATCACCAAATTTGGAGGTTTTCATAATTTTTACAGAGGAGGACAGGTATGAAAAAGTAACTAAAACAATATTTCCTTGAGATGTGTTGGAAATATCAACTACTTGATAAATGTACTTCAGTACATTCTACCACTGATGATACAATATTACAAGTTTATTGAATAGTGATTGTGTAATTCTGTGTCATCTATTTAATGTCAAACACACCTTTAAAGTCATTTTTGGGGAAGTCTTCTCAGATCCTGTGTCACTTTTGACAAACAGGACTTTGTGGTGTGGTGAAACAAACAAACACGTAAGTCTGACGTAACATTAACTGACATGATGCCATTGGCAGTGTATAATTAGTGCACAGAGCTTCAGGGTCTGTGACATGAAGTGACACTGGAGTGTCTTAAACCTGCATTCTTTCTAATGGCCAACAGGGGGTAGCTCCATTGGCTGCAAGAAAAAAGTCAGATTGTATTGAGCTTTATGGAGAAATGACCTGTTATTATCTCAGTAAACAGTTTCGTCGTGAGTTTATTGTTTCAGTTGCTAGTTTAAAGACTTTCTCCATACAGCATGCTGTTCATTTAGAGTAACATAGATGATAAAGCTGAGTATGCTTTAGGCCGTGGACCTCATGATCCAGGGTCACCAAACTTAGATCAAACTGTTAAATTACGCAGTTCTGACCAAATATGAATCAAGATTCTGTTACTGCATCGTCTTTTTCTCTCCTCAAATGTTTTCAGAAACAGATTTTAGTCTACTTGTTCAGCAGGTTTTCCTGCTTTAAATTGGAGTCAAAACTATAAACAAAGCCCAACTCACAGTCCAAAAATACAAGATGGCAACATCCATAATGCCAAACTCAACATTTCAAAATGGTTGTCATCACAATAGGTTTATACTAGGCCACTGTGAGCTGCTGGTCATACAAAGCCAAGTAAGGATGTAGCAACAACCCATGAGGAAGTTTCTAAAGTGGCATAAAAGAACACAAGTTACAAAATCGTGCTTTAAAGAGGCTTAAATCTATATTTATTCAATAACAATGGATCACATGACTACCTTTATGCTCATAGTGATCATCTTCCCACAGCTTTATAGATCTTTACAACAACTTTCAGCTCATTGTTTTGTTTTTCTCCTGGCACTCAACTTTAATTATTTATTTATTTATTGGACCATTCATTTTCACTTCCCTCATTCATTTTCAGCCACTCGCTGTTTTCAGTGAAAAAGCTCTAAAAACTCACCGTACCCTACCTGCTCAGCACTAACGCCAATTAGCAACTAGCTGGTGAACACAGTGGAGCGTTTAGCAGCAAAAACAAGCTAAAATAGAAGACTTACGTACATCAGGTGTCCTTTATATGATTGATAATATTGCTCTGGATCTGCTGGTCATTTGAAATATCAAATAATATGTAAAAATTTGGTTGTTGCAGGTTAAAGTGAAATTTTCTGGGACATTCAGGTGGTTTATCTCTTTGCTCTTCACTTCCTTCCTACCTCATTAACATTCCTCCTGATTCATAACATCCATTTCTGCTCTGTTCTCACCAGTCCTCTTCCTCTCCCTGTGTGTCCCTGTGCAGTTCTGGCAGTATGGTGAGTGGGTGGAGGTGGTTGTGGATGACAGGCTGCCAGTACGTGAAGGCCGTCTGCTCTTCAGCTACTCTCACACCCGCAACGAGTATTGGAGCGCCCTGGTGGAGAAGGCCTACGCCAAGTCAGTTGCCACTACCAGCATATGTTTCTGGGTTGTAATGTCTGAGATCACCCACTCTTTTCCTGTGTGTGTTACAGTGATTTGACAAAAATATACAGCATCCGGAGTTGACTTTCTCACCTCTCATATGTAGGTTAGTTGGCTCCTATGGCAGTCTGAAGGGAGGCAACATATCAGAGGGGATGGAGGATTTCACAGGTGGCATCGCATACTCCATGGATGTCTCATCTCGTACTCCTCGAGTCCTCTGGAGGTCCCTGACAGCTGCCCTGTCTCGAGGCAGCCTGCTCAGCTGCTTCATCGAGGTACGTACATGCCTTAAAATGTTCACACCACACAGGTGGATGCTAATTTAAACCCACTTGAGTTGCTATCTTTGTCTCCACAGGCCAGCAGCTACCGTGATATCGGTAAAGTGACAGGAAACGGGCTGATAAAGGGCCACGCTTACGCCATCACTGACACTGACAAGGCCAGTATCACACAGAGACGACACAGCAGGCTGTGCAGCGCTGAACTGCTGTCACTATCTCTTGTTGCATGTTTCTGCAGGTCCTCTGTACCTTTTCTCTTCTCGTTTCTACAAGGACCGGTTTGTAATACATGTCAGTATAATCTCATTTAATTATTTCATCTCATCGCAGCATAGTCAGGTAAAATCAAATGGAATCAAATGGATTTTACCCATTCGCATCCCATGTCATTGCATGTGATCCTTTATAGTCTCATTTGATCTATTCTAACTTAATCTAATCTCATTTAAATGTCATATAATCTCACTTAAATTTAATGTCATATCATCTCATCTCAGCCCTAATATGATCTCTAATCTAATCTAGTTTAATCTAATCGAATATGGTCAAATCCAATCTAGTCTAGTTTTATCTGGTTTAAATTTAATCTAATCTAATCTAATCTAATCTAATCTAATCAAATCTAATCTAATCTAATCTAATCTAATCTAATCTAATCTAATCTAATCTAATCTAATCTAACTCAAGGTAAAAGGTCCATTAGCTGTTTTGGAGCTTTTGGTCATATCACATGATCTTCTTCAGTAGACATTATTTCATCTTTGATGAGCATGAAAGTTTAAAGCTCCATTGCAGCTACTAATGGACCTTATGGCGATATTGTTTTAATGAATACTAATACACCTAAAATCTTAATCTGATCTAATTTTATCTCATCTAATCCCTCTGGGCAGATAAAAACAACCGTAGAAACTTTTGTCTTTACTCTTCTTCTCTCTTTACGTTTTAGGTGACGAAAGCATCAGATGAGATTTTGTTGCTGAGGTTAAGGAACCCCTGGGGTTTTGTCGAATATAGTGGACCCTGGAGTGACAAGTGAGGACAAACTTCCTGTTTGTGCATGTTGTAAGAGAAACTCACTGACAGATTACAGGACATCCACAGACTCTGAGTTTCTCTTTGTATGTGTGACCGCAGGGGAAAGGAGTGGGATGCAGTGGACAAAGCAGAGAAAGAAAGGATTGAGCTGAAAAGTACAGAAGATGGAGAGTTCTGGTATGTGGCAAATGTAAAAACACACAAACTTACACGACTGAGCAAGTATTCAGATCCTTCCTCTTTAAGCTCCTTACGTAAAAGTATAAATACCACACTGCGAAAATACACCATGACAAGTCAAAGTCATGCATGCAAAGTGTCAAAAACTTAAAGTATCCAGAATAGAAGCACTCGTTATGTAGAAAAGTAAGTGTCTAACATTGCATTTTAATGAAGATCTTAATGCATAGAAATCAGTATTTTTGTGATTTAGTGCCCACGGTCTGCAATACACTATAAATGTGTATTTGTTATCATTAAATTACCTATGATTGAAAAGTTGACAGCTTTGCTAACAGCCAAACATCAGTCAAGGTCAACAACACAAGACATATCAGCCAGCTAATATTACTGACTAGTCCAACAGCAAGAAGCCCAACTCGGCGTCTGTCCTTCAGCCTTTAATTTCATGAAGCTCTCACCAACGACTAAAAGTCAGTCCCAGATTTACTCTTGTCTGGTAGCTTCTTGCATTCTCTCCCCTTTTTTTGTTGCATTTTTGTGTGTCAGTATAGTATAGTATCCATAACTATCTTTTAATTACTGTACAATCATTTGAATATTTATGTTTTTGTTACCTTAAAATGAAACTTTTACATCTACAGATGCTGAGTATCCTCTTCCATCTAGTCCACCACGTTGACAGCTCACGCAGCAGAATACAGTTAGAGTCGTCACTCCGTGCAGATATATATACTTTGAAATACTGAGGAGTGACAGCAGACATCTTAAACAATCAGGATCCTGCAGGTGGCTGCTGTGACGGTGGTGGGGATGATGCAGGGCAGCTTAAATAGATCACCAAATTGGGATGATGTGTTCGGATTTGGATTTTTTTTTTGGAGTGCAGCTTGAGTTGAACTCACATGCGTCACTTCATTTCTCCTCCAAGCTTGTAACAGGGGGGCATGTGGAGCGGGCTGCAATCCACAACTACAACTCTAGATGTCACTAAATCCTTTAAGAAGTGTCAAACTATGAAGGAACACTTCAGTTTCTATATAAAATATTGCCACCTAATGCAGTCAGACAAATGTAGTGGTGTAAAAACTACAATATTTGCCTCAGAGATGTGGTGCAGTACAATTATAAAGTAGCATAAAATGGTATCTTGAATCTGCAGCTCATAAACAAAAAGGTCTCTGATGTAAAGTATCGTCTCTTTCAGGATCAGTGCTGAGGATTTCTCCAGCCTGTTTGACATCGTGGAGCTCTGCAGTATAAATCCTGACACTTTGGTGGAGGGAAACACACCTGAATCTCCTGCCTCCCCGTCTACCTGGACCATCACTGAACATGATGGATTCTGGGTACCGGGGAGCACTGCTGGTGGTAGCCGCAGATACCACAGTACGTTTATGACTTTATATAACGTATTTAAGCCCTACATGGAGATCCTTTAAGTGACCATACTCGTCTTTCCTCAGGGTCTTTTTGGGGGAATCCTCAGTTCGAATTGGTCCTCACAGAGCAGGACCTGCAAGACGTTGATGATGATGATGAGGTGGATGAGGTGGATGAGGATGATGAGGACGACGAGGTGATCACTCCAGAGGAGAAGTTAACAGAAAAACAGAAGCAGAAGGCCAAACAGTGCACGGTGCTGGTGGAGCTGCTGCAGAAAAACCGCAGGCAGAAGGATAAAATCCACTTCCTCTACATGGCTTTCCACATTTACAAGGTCACATCTCCACATCTCTAATTTAGGTTTAATTATCGATTCATGATATATTTACTCTGTTTATTAAATCACACCTGTCTTTGTGTTTCTCCTTGTCACAGGTTCCTCCTGAGGTGAGTACTTCAGGGTCAATAAATAAATCCATTGTTATTATTTTATTAAATATTCTTAGTAATTAGTGATTTATATTTCTTCATGCAGCTCCAGGGTGTGTGTCTGAGCAGAGATTTCTTCATTAAAAATCGCCCTGTGGGTCGCTCTGGGAAATACAAGTCTCAGAGGTAAAAGACCATCATGAGAAGACATGACTACCTATCACTAATTATTTAATAATTACGGTGCTGAAGCTTCAACTTTATACCTTCAGGGACTGTGACCCTTTATATACCACGATAACTGTGTTTCTTTCCTGAATGTTTGTACCTCAAACTTGCTTCCACACAAAAGTAATAATTCAAATGATCTGAAGTCACTATTATAAGATATTTATAAGATATGCAATCATATCAAATTTTACTGTTTTTTTCACCAGAGGTGCCAGAAACAAATAAAACACGACACAAATTCAGACAAATAAAACATATTTAATAGTAGCATGTGCCCCCGGTGGTGGCAGCTGTACATTTAAAACATGCAGAATATTGCCTGGATCACATTTTTAGTTAAAAGTTTTATAGCTGATAATTTGTTGGAAGTCGATAATAACTCATTAACTTTGTCCTTCAGGGGTGTGTGGAGGAAGCTACATCTGGACCCGGGTAACTACATCATCGTGGCGTCTACCTATCGACCCAACCAGCCTGGAGACTTCTTCATCCGCATTTTCTCCAAGACTGGAAACACTCTGGGGTAAGATAAGAGGGATTTAGCTTTAAAACGCAAGAGGCATACTGAAGCTGAATATGATTTTCCACCTCCGTTTACGAGCCACCTGGTGTAATTGTTATGTGTTGACTGTGTGCATCGCCTCACGTCACAGATATTTTGTGAAATCATAAACCCACAACACTTCCCGAAGGGCTCCACAGCAGCCCTGAATCACCTCCTGTCTCGCTCACTCTCAGCAGCAGAGTCATAGTCACCCACACTCCACAGGACCTCCATTCAAACGTACACTGTGTTCCCAACATTATACTAATGTATAATTTAGAAAATTACAATTAGACTGAACAACAGGAGGCTATTAAGATCACCTCGTCTGTTAACAACAATCAATTATACAGCTGAGAGCAGTGCAGTGCGAATACTGTCTCTGACTATAATAATCAACTTTATTTTCTAGTGGTGGAAAGATACATTTATACTTATTATTATACATTTCAGATAGAAATGTTGTATTT